>JANJGK010000031.1:29573726-29593726 GCA_039081455.1 Macrobrachium rosenbergii | reverse complement strand
TTCCGTCCTCTTCGTTTATTAGAGAGAATTTTAGGGACACCATTAGCAGAGTATCATTGTTCTGATGCACATATGCACGGAAAAAGAATGACGAGGTTTTCAACTTCTATGTGGGAATGCGTGCACGACTTTTCGAGTTTTATGACTGTATTTTTATTTCGTTATTTCTTTCATCTTTACTTGCTACCGTAAGCTTATTCAAAATCTATTTCATTTTTTTGTTTCAATTGGTCTCTACATTTCCTTATCTCCATCGGGCTTCTGGTATATTTTTTATATAACCCTCTTTTCGCTACTGTCAATCAACCCACATCATCTGCAAAGGCCTTGAGCTTTCCCTTGACTGCCTCTTCTATCAAACGAACTCTCAGCCACATCTGCTATTTTCCACAGCTTGCTCTGATCACAAAAGTTGACTAATGTTGTGGAAATACTTCCTTTATAAGGCATCTCTTTCATTTACAGTGCTACGCAAGCATCACCTTCTTTGGTTTCCTCATACTAAGTATCACCTAGCCCGTCGTGGCTCAGGTGGCAGCGCGGCTAGTTCACAGATGGACAACCCACGTTTGACCTCGAATGACACGGCGAGGCATAGATGGACGCGTTCCTATAAATCAGCGTGCCTCTAATGACCTATGAAATGAATTAAATACTAAAAATCAGCTTGCCTCTAATGACCTAAGGAATGAATTAAATACTAAGAATCAGCTTGCCTCTAATTACTTAAGAAATGAATTAAATACTAAATGTCAGCTTGCCTCTAATGACCTAAGAAATGAATTAAATACTAAAAATCAGCTTGCCTCTTATGACCTAAGAAATAAATAAAGTACTAAAAATCAGCTTGTCTCTAATGACATAAGAAATTAATTAAATACTAAAAACCAGTGTGCCTCTAATGACCTAAGAAATAAATTAAATAATAAATCAACGCGCCTCTGACGAACTAAGAAATAAATTGAATGATAAAAATCAGTGTGCAACTGACGACCTAAGAAATTAATTCCATAATAAAAATCAGCGTGCCTCTCATGACCTCAGAAATAAATTAAATACAAAAAATCAGCTTACATTTAATGACCTAAGAAATGAATCAAATACTAAAAATCACCTTGCCTCTAATGACCTAAGAAATTAATTAAATAATAAAAATCAGAGTGCCTCTAATGACCTAAGAAATAAATTAAGTACTAAAACTCAGCGTGCCTCTAATGACCTAAAAATTAATTAAGTACTAAAAATCAGCGTGCCTCTAATGACCTAAAAAATTAATTAAATACTAAAAATAATCGTGCCTCTACAGACCTAAGAAATAAATTAATTACTAAAAATCAGTGTGCCGTTAATGACCTAAAAATGAATTAAATACTAGAATCTGCTTGTCTCTAATGACCTACGAAATGAATTAAATACTAAAAATCAGCGTGCCTATAATGACCTAAGAAATTAATTAAATAATAAAAATCAGCGTGCCTCTGACGAACTAAGAAATTAATTAAAAGATAAAAATCAGCGTGCCTCTAATGACCTAAGAAATGAATTAAGTACTAAAAATTAGCATGCCTCTAATGACCCATGAAATAAATTAATTACTAAAAATCAATGTGCCCCTAATAACCGAAGAAGTGAATTAAATACTAAAAATCAGCTTGCCTCTAATGACCTAAGAAATTAATTAAATACTAAAAATCAGCTTGCCTCTAATGACCTAAGAAATTAATATAATACTAAAAATCAGCGAGCCTCTAATGACCTAAGAAATAAAAGCTAAAAATCATCTTGCCTCTAATGACCTAAGAAATAAGTTAAATACTAAAAATCGTCGTGTCTATAATGACCTAAGAAACTGATTAAATAATAAAAATTAGCATGCCTCTAAGGACCTAAAAAATGAATTAAATACTAAAAATCTGCTTGCCTCTAATGACCTAAGAATGAATTAAATATTAAAAATCAGCTTGCCTATAATTACCTAAGAAATAAATTTAATAATAAAAACAGCTTGCCTCTAATGACCTAAGAAATAAATTAAATACTAAAAATCAGCTTGCCTCTAATGACCTAAAAAATTAATTAAATATTAAAAATCAGCTTGCCTCTAATTACCTAAGAAATAAATTTAATAATAAAAACAGCTTGCCTCTAATGACCTAAGAAATAAATTAAATACTAAAAATCAGCTTGCCTCTAATGACCTAAAAAATTAATTAAATATTAAAAATCAGCTTGCCTCTAATTACCTAAGAAATAAATTTAATAATAAAAACAGCTTGCCTCTAATGACCTAAGAAATAAATTAAATACTAAAAATCAGCTTGCCTTTAATGACCTAAGAAATTAATTAAATACTAAAAACCAGGGTGCCTCTAATAACCTAAAAAATAAATTAAATACAAAAATCAGCTTGCCTCTAATGACCTAAGAAATAAATTAAAAACTAAAAATCAGCATGCCTCTAATGACCTAGGAAATAAATTACATATTAAAAATCGGAGTGCCTCTAATGACCTAAGAAATAAATTAAATACCAAAAATCAGCGTGCCTCTAATGACCTAAGAAATGAGTTAAATACTAAAAATCAGAGTGCCTCTAATGACCTAAGAAATAAATTGAATACTAAATATCAGTGTGACTCTAATGACCTAAGAAATTAATTAAATACCAAAAATCAGCTTTCCTATAATGACCTAAGAAATTAATTAAATAATAAAAATAAGCTTTCCTATAATGACCAAACAAATTAATTAAATACCTAGCTGTTAGACGACTACTGCGAGTCGCCGCTACAGTGGAGACGAAGAAAGACAACAGGCAACTAGACGAGAGTTTTTATTGTCCTCTCCAAATGTCCTTCACAAGGTTATCCTCACCCCACGTGGGTGACGCCATTCATAAGGTATCTAGGACAGCCCGTATAATCCCCACGTCGTTTCTCTTTCAGTTCTATCAAAGGGCTTTGCTTAGTCCTTGTGTGCAAAGTACGTTTTTTTTTTTTTTATTCACTTTTGAAGACCTTATTCGTCAATTATTCCAAAGGAGGCACTTGAGCCTTCGACCCTTTTCCTTTTACGATATTTGTACTGGTCTTCTCCATCAACCCTCCTGCCAACTTTCTCACTTTATCAATTACAACAGATTTAACAGAAGAGAGAGAGAGAGAGAGAGAGAGAGAGAGAGAGAGAGAGAGAGAGAGAGAGAGAGAGAGAGAGAGAGAGAGAGAGAGAGAGAGAAGAAAACAATGAATGCATGTATGTGCATGACAGAACTTAAAAGCATGAGAGAGAGAGAGAAGAAAACATTGAAAGCATGCATAATTATGACAGAACTCACAAGCAAGAGAGAGAGAGAGAGAGAGAGAGAGAGAGAGAGAGAGAGAGAGAGAGAGAGAGAGAGAGAGAGAGAGAGAGAGAGAGAATCAGTATATAAAAACACAAACAGCCTACTGCAACGAAATTTTGTCATCGAAATACTACTACAAAATATGATAAAGCAAAATATCTTCATAAAATCCACCAGTTTTACCTCGATGGAAACAAACCAAATCTTTTAAAAGTAAAATGAAATTTAAAGAAAACACAAAAGCCATAACGCCTCATTTCCTAAAAAGAAAATCTGCAGAATCAGAGAAGAAGAGAGAGACAAGAAACAAGACTGACCTTCGGGAAAGTGGGTCGAAGCGAAGGTCGGATGAGAGACGGAGGCCAGTGAGGTCCCAGCCATCGTTGCTACAGGCAAGACGAATGTAGCAGAGTCCTGCAAGGCCATCCTGTCGTGGGATTCTAACGCACGGACATAATAGCAATTCCTAACACGGGTCGTCGAGCAAAAGAGTCAGGTGCATAGTTCCTGAACGAGGATTAATTTCAGAACTCATCCTTCAGAACTGTTCAGCGTTTCCGCACTGAATGTGTTTGAGCGTTATTTTAAATCATTTCTTTCATTTTACTTTTCTGTGTTCTAGAGTCCGAGACTACATTTACTTCATTAATTTCCAAGGGTCAGTCAGTTCACTTGCGCAACGCAGTTTCACAGATTAAATCAAAGTCCTGTTCCATCCGGTTTCCATTGGGATCACAGTCGTAAACAGCTCAGCCATGCTGTATCTGCATATACAAGCACGTTTAACGATGCTTCATACTACAGTATATTAAATTAATTTCTGGGGAAACGCTGCATTTGGGAGAATCAGGAGTCCATTTACACGAGAATAATCCACGTAATATGCAGTGTTTCTGTCGACAGTCATGACACAATTACCCACGTATGCAAGAAAATGGTTTCGAAATACTTTATCTACCAGTAAGGTAACCATTAATTATTTCTTGTGATGGCGCTATTCACAACGTACCTATGCACAGAGTTTGCTCTAATTAGTCTCAGCTGAGTCTAATTTAGGCTGTGACTCGTGCTGGTTGAATAGAATTAATTACAATACTGCATGAATGTTACGTTTATCAGAAATGAAGTCATGCAAGCTGGATATCATTGCATGAGCTCCATGACATGACGCAAGGCCCTATGAAACTTCTGTGACCAAGCGTAATAAATTCTTCGTGTCGAATAATTCAGTTATATCTTAATGACAATCTTTCAGTTTTTAACGAATGGCGTTGTAAGAGTAGAGACAATTAGTTAATACCGCACCTGGTTTTTCTTCCCTTTAAGGGATTCGTATCAATCCACTAATTGGGGAATCATCTAAGATAACAAATTCCACAAAAACACAGAAGCTTATGTTTTGGTGTTAATCTACCAGTACTTTATTTTCGGGCTTCCCAACATGGACTCTTTAATGATACTGATGTTTCTCTCACTTATTATTTTCACCAAATCTTCACCATCCCATCAGATGCCGGTCGGTGAACGAACACCTCCATTCGTGCAGTCTTCTTTTTCTGTGGAAGAGAAAAAATAGACTGACGTTATTTCAGATTTACATCTAAATAAACACAATATGGTATGACAAACCAACATTAAATATTATCCGAAAAATCATTTAGTCTCTCTGAAAACCTATCAACTGACAGCAGAACATTCGTGGAATATCTGACAGTCTGGCGAACAAGTAAAGGGTGCGTCCATAACCAAACATAAAAGGAAACTAATTACCTAAAAGCACCATCGAAGAGAAATTTTAAAAAATTAACAATAGAAAAATAAGAGTAAAAAAAAAAAAAAAATAAGTAAAAGACTGCCTCACAGGCAAACTGAGGAAGCTGGGACAATCAGTATCCACTCTTCGTTGCTTGTTTTTTTTAACATTGGCTTCTTCCAACGGGTGGGTCTTGCCTCAAAGCGCCCATAATCAGTGCTCATAGCTGTGCCTTGGCCTTGGTGTTAAGATCTCTCCTGACTGAAGGTGAGCTTAAGGACACTGTCTTTTACCTTTTTATTTTTAAAATAATATATCAGTTATATCTAATTATTTCTACTCATCTCTCCTCTTTCTTTTTTCACAATGGGGATAGCATTTTTCGGAAGGCTGTTATGCAAGCTCGTGGTTTTATAGCTGTTATACAAGAATACATGCTCATTAAAAATAACGATAATTAACCCACCCTTTCAGCAATGAGTGTGGTCCAGAGGGCAGTCGTACATGACTGCCAGCGGCCGTTTTTCAGTCACTCTCAAAATGATGTTCACAGAAACAGTATCTTTATACAAGTACTTATTGTGCCTACGACGCTTAAACAAAGCAAGTCTTACATTCATCACCTAAGGACCGTGCATATTCTTATATCATGCTTTTGCATTTATCACCATTTTCACAATTTTTGCAACTTTCTTCTCGGTTTTTTTTATCAACAACACCTATAAAAATATGTATAACATATGAATATAATTTATAAGCCAGAATTACTCCGTTTTTAAACAATTATTATTATTATTATTATTATTATTATTATTACTATTATAAACAGAGTTTAAGGACACAAGCCAGAAGCGCGAAAAACTGTTCACACAAGGAAGAGGCCTGAAGCTTAAAGAAGAACAAAGTACAATTCTGTGTACATGGAATAATACTGGTCAACAAAATGTAATACTAGCATTACAGAATCAATAACTATAGGTGAGACCTGAGCGTTATATATATAAATAAATATATATATATATATATATATATATATATATATATATATATATATATATATATATATATATATATATATATATATATATATTTGCATTTTATTATAATATTAGCTAACCAGCCGAAAAGCTCGCTCTCTCTCTCTCTCTCTCTCTCCTCCCAACTCACCCTCTACTCTCTCTCTCTCACTTCCTCTCCCTCTCACTCTCTCTCTCTCTCTCTCACTCTCTCCCTTTCCTATTGAAATAGTTGTTTCAGTTACAATGCCCAGCAATTCCTACTGCGGCTGAACTTGGACTGGAAGGGCATCAGGAGTATCACTATTCATCTCAGTGACCTCGAAAACTATGGATTAGACACTAATATCTGTCATTTTTAGCTATTTTCACATGTCATCCTCGTCCCACCCTTCTCACCCCCCTCCCAGGGCTGAACTTGGACTTAAAGGGCTTCGGGAGTGTCAGTATTCATCTCAGCAACCTTGAAAATTGTGGATTAGACACTAATACCTGTCATTTTCGATTATTTTTAAATGTCCCCCCCCCCACCCCCTTCTCACCCCACTTCCCATCTGGGCTGTACTTGGACTTCAAGGGAATTGGGAGTTCCTCGTTGGGCGAGTCGGTAGAGTTCTCGGCCAGCACTCTGCTAGGCCCGAGTTCGAGTCTATGACCGGCCAATGAAGAATTAGAGGAATTTATTTCTGGTGATAGAAATTCATTTCTCGGTATAATGTGGTTCAGATTCCACAATAAGCTGTTGGTCCCGTTGCTAAGTAACCAATTGGTTCTTAGCCACGTAAAATAAGTCTAATCCTTCGGGCCAACCCTAGGAGAGCTGTTAATCAGCTCAGTGGTCTGGTTAAACTAAGGTATACTTAACTTAAGGGCATTGGGAGTGACACTATTCATGTCAGTGACTGCGAAAACTATGGATTAGACACTAATATCTGTCATTTTCAGTTATTTTTACATGTCACCCCCTTCCCACCACTTCTCACCAACCCCCTTCCTTTCGGGGGCTGAACTTGGACTTAGAGGGGATCGAGAGTGTCACTATTCACCTCAGCGACCTCGAAAACTAAGGATTTGACACTGATATCTGTCATTTTCGGTTATTTTTACATGTCACCCACTTCCCACAGCCCCCTTAGGTGCCAGTGATGTCTTACCCGCACAGTATTCTTTTCGAGATAGTAAGGCTTATGTATACCAAGTTTGTTTGAAATTGCTTAATGCATTTCAGAGTATATGTGTAACATACACACCCACGTACATACATACATATCCATTTTCATATATATGGATGTTGACGTTTCACAACTCCTCACAGTTGCATTTTCTAGGCTGCAAACAACGAACGTGGCAATCAATAAACTAATAAAATCAGAAATAAAATTACAATTACAATAAAACATTCAGAATAAAATTACTAAAACCATTACTAAATGAGTAAGCAAAAGGCTGTTCATTCAGTACAGGTTTTAGTAATTTTATTCTGAATGCTTTATGGTAATTCTAATTTGTAATTCTGATTTTATTAGTTTATTGATTGCCATGTTCGTTGTTTGACAACCTATCCAGAAGGAAGCTAAAAACAAACTACTGTACTCGCATTGAGTATTACAAAATACAAATAAAGAAAAAAAAATAATAATGAATAAACATACAGACAGAGAAGAAACAGCTTGTAATAAAATGAAAATGGACAGAGCTAATGCTCCGGAAGTTGGAGGTATATATATATATATATATATATATATATATATATATATATATATATATATATATATATATATATATATATATATATATATATATATATGTACATATGCATATACATATATATGAAAGAATTTTTTATCACATCACCGTGATTCATATACAAGCATTAGGCTACAAACGTCCTTTAATATCCAATTGCTCTACCTCGGAAATAATATATTTTCATATATGTTACCGAAGGGGAATTTTTTAGTTGATAATAAGTTCGTCGAGCCCACGGGACGACGAACTTATTATCAACTAAAAAATTCCCCTTCGGTAACAGATATGAAAATATATTATTTCCGAGGTAGAGCGAATTGGATATTAAAGGACGTTTGTAGCTTAATGCTCATAATATATATATATATATATATATATATATATATATATATATATATATATATATATATACATATATATATATATATATATATATATATATATATATATATATATATATATATACATATATATACATACATATATGTACATACATATACAGTATATACATACATATATACATAAACACACCACACACACACACATATATATATATATGGATGTATATATATACATATATATACTGTATATGTATATATACATATATGTGGGTGTATATATAATGGTGTTAATGTAAATCCCTCCTGCTGTGCTGGCACTTTATTTCCTGGGAAAAAAGGCGTCTCAGACGTGACTTTCCCCCGGTGGAAAAGACAAAAACAAACAAATAAATAGATATAAACAAGGCCCCGTCCAAATGCACGCTTGGAAGGACTGCCACAAAAAGGCAAAAATGGCTTTTGGTAATTCTAATTTCGTAGTTTTGTTGATATAACCTTTCGGTATGAAAAAAGAAACTATATTAAATATGACATCCCATTACCTTTGAAAACATTTATTAATATTTATTAACTTTCCCCTATGAATAGGTGGCTAAAGGTAATTTTTCGTAGACGGTGTGAGAATAGGCTCTCTCTCATTTCTCAGACTAATTTGACGCCAGCTACAGACGTGTAATATCATATTATACACACCAGCCGAAAGATGCCTTAGGGCAGACACCTTCAGTAGAGACTTGCACTATTAAGGGCACTTAATAAGAACGAGCTGGAGGAGCAACTCGTGAGCCAATGAGTATTAATGGAATATGTAGTTTAGGCCAATGGCCAAGTACTGACCTATGAGGTCATTCAGCGCTGGAAAGGAAATTGAGAATAGGAGGTTTGAAAGGTGTAGCAGGAGGAAAACCTCGCAGTTGCACTATGAAATACTTGTTAGGAGAGGGTGGATAGCAAGATGGAAGGAAGATATGAATGGAGGTACAGTATAAGGTATGAACGGGGTTGCAGCTTGGGGCCGAAAGGACGCTGTAAAGAACCTTTAGCAATGCTTACAGTGCACCCCGTGAGGTGCACTGACGGCACTAACCCTCCTACGGGGATGAGCCAGTGACTACGTAAGACAATAGTGCCACATCGCCTCTAATCCTCTCCTTGCCGATTTAGGAGGGCCAGATTTAAGGCTGGTATTGTGTGCACGCGGTTCCATGCAGGTAGTTTATTTATGGTTAAGCAGTGGCGCAACTAGCGTTAATGGCTCCCGGGGCGGACTCTGAATCTGAAAGTGCCGCCCATTCCCGTGCTTAAAAGTACTAAAGTGGTGAAAATGAAACACACATTTTAAGCCTTAACAGCTCAATCATTTATTTCGTTTCGTAAAGCTAAAACAAAAACAACACAGCAGATTTACAACGGAACCCTACGAGCTTTGCTAGAAGCGAATTCGCTAATAACATCGTCAAAGTCCAACTGATTAGTAAATCTACAATTATGCCAGACCAGACCTGCTCAAAAGATGCCAGAGTGCCGCTCCCCTGGGACAGTGCCGCCAGGGGCGGACCGTCCCCCTTATTTCCGCTACTGTGGTTAAGTGAATTGTTCATGTGTTGTGTGCCAAAGATCAAGTTCCGTACTTAGTGATGCACGTGACACGTGACAGACAAGAACTGGGTGTGATCAGTCTCAGCATCCCAGTTCCCTTCGTTGCTAATTCCTGTGTTATTAATAATTACTGTGCATTAGCAATATGATTGGAAAATGGTATCACTAAGGGGTATAAAACACAGTATACTAAGTTTAGTGTGCAACTTCCTTTTCACTGAATCAGCCAAATTGAATTATTCTTGTCCATGGTTGTAATAACTTTCAGCACTGAGATCAAGGCACACGAATTTTGTTTGTACATTTAACTGCATTCGGTAGGCAAGTCCATATACAAACGTTTTGCCTGCACATTCAACTATTCAGTGAGCAAGTCAGGATACAAAAGTTTCTCCGCATATTTCATTGCATTAAATACTCAAGTCCAAGTAAACTATTGTCCGAGCGCTCAATATATGTGACTTGGTGATTGATGCTGCTGTCAGGATCAGCTCCTCTTGGTCACTGTTGTTGTGCACTTCATTAACTATCCTCTAGGGATCACTCATCTGAACAATTTCACGATGCCGACGGCAATTCCATTCAGTGCTGTATTTTTCCATGGTTGAAGGTAAGATATTCATCTTTGCATAGTTAATTATCTTACTGTATGCTCATTAAGCATTCCGCGCTTGGATCTCTTGTGCCTGTGTGCGCGCCCTGCTCTGCTATGCTTTATTCTTCCTCTAAAAAGCAGCGAAATTCTACCAATACGTGGCCCTACGTTGTCAATACAATCGCATACAGACGCCCTAAGTATGCAAATGCTATGAAGAGATACGAAAAGCACTGAGTAAGCAGATTCCTTTGGGACATTCCGCTTACGCGCTCTCGCGAGTGGGCGTAAAAGAATAAGAGATTGGAAAACCTAAAATAATTCCTGGAAGCTTCATAAGGAAATAAGGTTCACGTCACAGGGAACGCCAATGCATCATATACTCCGAAGAAAATGACAGAAGCTGATTCTTTAATATTACTTTCTTGCAACCAGGATATCCGAATCTGCTAGAAAATAACGAAGAGCTTAAAAATTTTGCAAAATTAATATGTATAAGTCACGTTAACCTTTGCAAAGCCTGAAAATATTGAAAAAAATAATATTTCTTTCATTCCATACTTGTTTCTCTTGGTATCGGAGTTTAAGAAAATAATCCTTTCCGTTGAATGATCGCATCTTTCGGAAATTCATGAGACATGAAGCAAAAATAGCACCTTCTCGTTCAGTATTAGTTTATTGCCTGGAAGTTCTTGGCAGTGTTCGACAAAATAAATCTCATTCGCTCAACCTCAGCGTATCCATGTAGGATCCTTCAAAGGGAAACAACCATAGAAAAAACTAGAACTCCAAAATTTTCCTCAAACGCCAGAATGAGTCTGCCATATACTTCAACATAATAGGCCAATGGATGATACGCGAAGCCCAAGCCTTGCATTCACGTTTCGTTACTCCTCCCGAAAAGGTATCATGGCTGCAGGTGGGAATCCCAAAGGGAAATCTCACGGAATAACCCACAGCCAAACTTTTTAAGAGTTTCGACGCGTTTTGGAAAACGAGGCCAGGGAAAAACGCGAGATGTGAGTTATCAAAAGTTACTTCAGCACTTTAAATGTAAGAAGGCAACTCCAGTGACTGTATACCTTACTGTACATGAATTGATGAGTGGTGAAATTTAGGCTATGAAGCCAAGCTCAAAATGGAAGATGAAAAGCAGGAATCGAAGTACAGTAAAAGGCTAAAAGCGGGTGCAGCTAGGGACCGAGGGGGCGTTGCTAATTCCTTTCAGTAATTCCTGTTGTACACTACCAGCCGTTACATGTCACAGTGAAAATAATAACACGCGATGTGTATCAAAGTATTTTTCATGTGTAATAAACTAAGTTCAGCAACGACGTCGTGTAGTCCGGAGATAATCTCTCTTACCATTGTACTGTAGGTGTGCAGAGTGGATCTTGGTCCGAGCATCAGATTGGTACGTCACGTCCTGGGATCGGAATTTGTTGTCGCAAAACACTTTTATTGCTGTCATATTTGATGGGATGGGCACACTAATAATGACAAAAATAATGTCGTTGTCCAGTACAGCAAGGAAGGGCACGGGAGGAATATTTAATTCCAGTTCGATTGACATGACTTTAAAGTGTTATCTTTCAAGAGGGAAACGGGAAGACTGCTGTGAAACCTTTCATTCTTTGTAAGAAATACACTTCCCTCTCCGACACATATGAAGCCAGAGTTCTTTCTTGCCGTTATCCAAATGCTTTACAATAAAGAGGGAATTATTTGTTCACAAAGCCACATGAATTAGAGAACTGGAAGACTTACTTTTAATGTGCAGTGAACTACGTAAAGAATGCCTTAAAATCTGAACAAAAGAGTGAAAACGGGGTTACAGGCTCCAACACTTCCAGTGACGGCAAAACAAAGAACCAAGAATGCAGATTTGTCCTACTTGTTTTCATTGACTGCATACCATTATAGTGGTGACTGCAAAAATGGGAAAGTGATGTCCCAAGTCTTTCACAACAGGCCGAAATCACATGAAATGGAATGAAGCTAAAAAAAAAAATAAACTTTTCGCATGTGCAAAACATGGGAAGAAATTGGAAAGCTAATAAATAACAGAAATGAAGAGGAAAGTGATAACTACACAGCTGATGTTATACACAGTCAAATATAACAGAAGTTTACAGAGTGCATGGAGACCCAAAGAATGTACAGAAGTATCTCGTCCTACGACTTTATCGAACAATTAACGACCTAATAGTCTGGATTCTGGACAAGCTTTCAACAACAAGAATTTGCCCGGTGGTGGGGTGGCGCCGTCAGTGCACCTCACGCGCGGTGCACTGAAGGCATTACTTAAGGTTCTTTGCAGTGTCCCTTCGGCCCCTTCTGTAACCCCTTTCACTCCTTTTACTGTACCTTTATTAACATTCTTTCTTTCATCTTACTTTCCGCACTCTCCTAACAATTGTTTCATAGTGCAACTGCGAGGTTTTCCTCCTGTTACATTTTTTTTAACTTTTTACTATCAGTTTTCCTTTCAGCGCTGAATGACCGCATAGGTCAAGGCGCTTGACCTCTAGCCTAAATTCTATATTCTAACAAGAATTTGGGGTTCTTTCATATATCTCATTTAGATACTCAAACAATAATGATGATCATAACAATAACAAACTGCGTATAATCGAAAGCAGTATGTGGGAAAAAAACCAAATTATGACAAGAGTTTTAACTCCATCACTAAACGCTAGGGTTATGCACCATTTAATCGCTCAGGTTATACAGAATTATACTCTTTCAAGCTTACGATTTAGTCATCAAAGTTAGCTAGTTTTAAAATAATAATTTTTTTTAGAAATATCCTTTTCTACGATAAAAAATAAATATAATACACACACACACGCGCATATAATATATATATATATATATATATATATATATATATATATATATATATATATATATATATATATATGAAATATAAACGTACTATGTAGTACTTAACATAAATGTAAGGTAAAGTCCACAACGAAATTCCTGTTACAGAACATAGTATATTAAAAATGCATATGTACAGAGCTTACTGTACAGCTTTCGTCCGTCTGCTGTGGACTTGATCACTAAAATGGAGTATAATATACAACTCAAGAAACAAAATAAGGCAGGAAACCATATACACAACCAATCATTATAGAAAGTAAAACTATTTAATCAAGTTGTTGGGTCCTTAAGTCAATTCTAGAATTCTTCGAGACCTTCTTGGCTGAAGGAACCTCGAATCTTCCGCTAAAGAGCCAACAAAGTGATTTTGTTCTAAATTATGACTTTGAATTAGGGAAGAATTCTACTGACCAGGTATATTTCTAAAATTACGAATACCTACACATTTACACATTTCTTCACTTATAATATTATTTTCAACAATGCCCAAGTTTCCATCACAGGTATTATTTAACGAAATGAGGGCGCCTTCAGTACATCTTCTGGTGGATCTGCCCAAGCATTTATACACAACTTGACCATAATTTACCTTACACACACACACACACATACACACACACACACTATATATATATATATATATATATATATATATATATATATATATATATATATATATATATATATATATATATATATATATATATATTGTGACGAAGTGTCCAGTATCTGTTCTTCAAATCAAACCTGATATCTAAGTGCTTGTCCCAGAGTCTAAGGCACCATTTATATATGGGGGAAATAGTCCAGTGTCTGTTCTTCAAATCAAACCTGGTATCTAAGTGCTTGTCCCGGAGTCTAGTGCACCATTTATATATGGTGACCCCGGAGTGTCCAGTGTCTGTTCTTTAAATCAAACCTGGTATCTCAGTGCTTGATATTTGATTACCAAACTTACCATTTATTCAACAATTATAGTTACCTCACAAAAGCCAGACACCTGAACCCTCATCACACATACAGTGATCCCTTATAAACTTATCAATCATGAAAGAAAGCAGATAAAAGTTCGTTAAACAGGTGTGAGGTAAAATCTAAGGGCATCACTCCATTAACATTATAAAAGTTCAAATACTTCTATTTATTTCATTTCCCTGGTTCGAGCTCACTTCAATTACTTGAAGGAAAACATCTCACTTACCACTCTATCTCTAATTCAAATCAAAATTACTGGTGGGTCAATGAATGAAACTCTGATAAATATTTTAAATACAAAAATTTATTTCTAAATTCAAAGATTATACATGACATTAACAGTCTCAGGGAAATTTATTATTACTTGAAAAATTGGATTAAATCTGAATTAATCATCAGTCAAAATTAAATCAGAAATTAATTTATTAATTCATCAAAAATTATTCAAGAAAGATTTAAATTGTTAAATAACAAAACTTGATTGAAAGGAAATATACTGTAAGTAAATTAATTACCAAGTGTTAAACAAAATAAAGCAAATAAATCAATCATATAAAAATGTGGATACAAAAGACACAGAAATATACTCTGCAAAAGATTAAATATCAAAAAATGTAAAGCAAAAATTCAGGCAATAGCAAACACATCACATATACTCGTATGTATAAAAGAAAAATTCTTCAAAAGATAAAGCATAAAACATATAACACGAAAAAAATATTAAAAAGTGAAAAGGTATCTTTACATATAACCACTCTAAATATTTTTCTTAGTGCACTAGAAACCCAAAATTATGTTTACAATACCTTGGTACCAAATTGCTTCGTGTTTTTAATCAGGCGCCGTTACACACACACTTAATAAAATACACTGTTCAGATAACTCAGACACATTTACTAAGGAATTAAACAGTTAAAGGATATGAGTGACCACCGTCTATCAAAATATCAATTACATTAAAACGGGACATTCGTAATCCCGAGAGAGAGAGAGAGAGAGAGAGAGAGAGAGAGAGAGAGAGAGAGAGAGAGAGAGAGAGAGAGAGGGAGAGAGACGCGGAGCGGAAAAACGCAGCTCCTTTTCACAACGCTTTTTGGTCTCTGAGTGTGGGCCCCTTTTAGATGCAGAGGGCACAGTCTATGGGTGGAAAGAACAGGTCCCAGACGATGTTTTTATTTTAAAACTCTTTAAAATGATAATTAGACAAAGTGGAATTACAGTTAACACTAATATTTATCATTACATAGTTTCAGAACAAGAGAATCTCTAGTTATTATAATAAGAATGGAAAACATCGCTTCTAATAACATTCCTGAACGACATTAAGCAACTTTTGTAATGGAATCTTCCACCCCACAATGTTTTTTTGATCGCCGCCCATAACGCCTTTGAACGCTAATGGAGTCATCTGAGAAGGTGATAGGAATGCATTACTTAAGCAGTTTTGAAAATTGGACTAACAAACGCGTCTCTATACAATGAACAACGACCTCAGTCTCTCTCAGCTCGACGCATACGTCGTCCTCTCAAACCATATAGCGTTTAACCACTAACTTTACGCTAACTCTTTTACGGCATACGCGTATCTGAAACAAAATCATACAGTACACAACAACACACAAATACACACGAGGAGATTACTGTATTATGAAAACCACAGCATAAGAATATATATATATATATATATATATATATATATATATATATATATATATATATATATATATATATATATATATATATATATATATATATATATATATATATATATATATATATATATATATATATATATATATATATGTATGTATATAATATATATATATATATATATATATATATATATATATATATATATATATATATATATATATATATGTGTGTGTGTGTGTGTGTGTGTGTGTGTGTGTGTGTGTGTGTGTATAGTGTGTGTGTGTGTGTGTTACAAAGGGTTCGCTAAACTGCGAAAGATAATTACTCACCTTCGTTTGCTATTGAATTTTCTTGGGTTTTTCTTTTTTGGATTTGAACCTAATTTAACCAAGAAATATTTTCACCGTACTGTCTTTCATTATTAAAATACGCAGTAAAATACCATACGTATCTCGAGGGTCAGGAAATTTCTCTCAATTACACCAAGAAAGAAAATTCAATATCTGTTTAAAGTCATTTTACTTTTTGGGATACGAAGCCTCCTGTTATATGCTGGAGATGCTCATTCTCTCGTGAAGAAAAACCACATTTTCCCCTACGAGTAATTGAGCTCTTTTGAAACTTGCCATTCAAATTTTCAGAAGCGAAAGCTTTGTTTCGTATCTACTTATAGAAAGCTAAATAAATAATTCACATAAAGATACAACGGTGTGGGGCTCGTTAATGAGCAAAGAGCGGACAGTAATTAGAGACCTGTGTGAAAAGGTTTTCTTCCGGTCTGTAGACTTCCCACTTTGCCCAAGGAAACAATACAAAGCAGGTCATTTGAAGAAACGTTCTGAGCACTTGGGCGCAGTGGCAAAACGTAATCACTTCCTGGCTAATACCTTTTACCTAATTCCAGCCTTTCTCGTGCCGTTCGTTTACAGCAAATCTCCAGTATTTCCCTCAAGATTTCGATGAATTAGGATGGGATGACTCATCGCAGCATCACTGGGTTTAGTGGTTAAATAAATTTCACTCTGGGTTACAGGATTTTTAATGTTTCTCTTGATACAAAACATAAATGATCGTTAATTCTGATTATTAGTTTCATTAAAGTCAAAAGTGACCATATTTAGCTGGTCTGATGGCACAGTGGTTAGTGTCGTGGTATGCCACTCAGATGTCGCGGGTTCGCATCTCCCCCAGGGCGATGAAAAGTCACTGGCTCTGTATCATGATCCGTTGCTGCTGCAGTGTGGGGTCTGCGGGGGGAGGTTGAACCAACATTCTTTGGAAGCTTGACTTTCAAGTCAATGGCCCCTGAGGGCTTGTTCCATGTGAACAGGTTTCATCTACTGAAATAATAATAATAATAAATAATGATAATATTCATTTTGTCAGGTGAGGTGAAAGTGAGAACTGGAGTGGTTACATAGTAGGGTTTCTGGGCAGATAGTGGATAGTTGGAGATATAAAAATACTGCTAAACTGAGGTCGGAAGAGTCGAATGACAACTGCTTCTTTACCAATCCATGGAAGGCATTCAGTTTGATTCCAGTTCGTTCTGTAAAGAATGTCTGACGTCATCGGAGCTTTTCCAAGATTTACGAAAACCTCGACGACACAAAGATTTAACTTAAATATCTGAGAAATCGAGCCTTAATCTGAATTCATAGTAAACTGGATGTTAAAAATAATTTTTAATCTATAGATTAGCATCCGATATCCAAAAATTTTTTTCACAAAGTCCTCATTACTGGGGTTCCTTTCCAGTCCCTGGAAATTGATCATATTCTTTCAATTTATGAATACAGCATAAAGTCCCACTGCTTATGGTACGAACTGCTTTTGCTGCATGTTTCCGATGGTGGCGGCTTTTACTAAAAGATCGCTCGGTAAAAACGTATTAATCTATTGACCCATACAGTGAAAGGTTTCCATTTTTGAGAGAGAGAGAGAGAGAGAGAGAGAGAGAGAGAGAGAGAGAGAGAGAGAGAGAGAGAGAGAGAGAGAGAGAGAGAGAGAGAGAGGAGGGGCAATTTGCTTTACAAACACCTACAAAACTTACGCATTCATGAGCTTATTGCATATTGTAATAAAGATTCTAGCATATTGTAATAACGATTCTGAAAGGATTCAGTTTATTTTTCCCCTGAACTGAATGTGGGATGTCGAAAGCGCTTTGGCAATGTTCAATTCGTTCATAATAATGTTTTCTTTAACAAAAGAGACAATCTAATTTTGCGTTCAATTATCACAGTTTGAACAGCAATCATTTTTGCTCCCTGGACGTACCAGTTAGTTCAATATTTTTTTTTCTTTTTTAAAGACTCAGCACGTAGCCAATTGATATAACTGACTTGAAAAATCATAAATCATTCTGTCAGTATTAGATTTCCCTTTGGTTCGAAATGCTATCTTTTCTTTTGAGTGTGTGTGTGTGTGTGTGTGTGTGTGTGTGTGTGTGTGTGTGTGTGTGTGTGTTGTGTGTGTGTGTCTATGCGCGCGCGTGACCCAGATTCTCGCAACAGGATCTTTTCGAATAATATTCATTCGTTCAGAAATTGCGTTTTTTAAACTTACCCACGTCACTGAAAATTCTACTCAACATTAAAAGAGAAACTAGTTCATTCTCTCTCTCTCTCTCTCTCTCTCTCTCTCTCTCTCTCTCTCTCTCTCTCTCTCTCAATAAATTAGCATAACTAGTATGCAACAGCGAAGAATCGAAAAAAATGAAAATAGCTGTACTTGTTGTGTTATCAAAAAAGTTCCCTGATTTCCCACAAATACAGGCTGCAATTCCTCAACCATAAAAATAAATGAATGGAGATATTTAAACTACCAGATAACAAATTAAGCAGAACTTTCAGAAATAAGTAAAATTGTTTTCTCTACTGATTCTCCTTGAGATGTGCAAAGTTTGTTGTTTTCTTGTTAAAAGCAAAAAGGGTAATTTACGTGGAGTAGCTACTCACATGATTATTGTACGTCGCATTAAGTACTATCATCGTTATTTCTTGCTACTTTTATTTTCCTTTGAAAAACAACGAAATTTAGCAGCTTTAATTGTCAAAGGTCATTTCACTATCATAATGAGCGGTTTTCAGACTAACTTTATGTTTTTCTGGTCGCTAATTTGTGTCAAAGACCTGATGGAATTTATTTTTCAGTTTTCATGAACTCTTATTTCCAAAACAGAAATTCCCTGCTTTACACAATTCATTAAATATATTCTATTAAATTTCCACTTATTTCTAAACTATTCTTAAACCCATAATTAACTTAACTGTTATATATATGTGAAGTTTAAATTGACAGGGAAAATAGTTTGGAAACAAAAACAAAAGAAATATATAATACGTCCAATAAACCTGTACGCAAGGTGAGTCGTCTTCCAAATTAACGGCATGAAAACTTGTAAGAAGCGATGGAAAAATAGACCTGTAGTTGAAAATATTCACTGCATTGTACTGACAAAATTCTGGAGAATTTAGATGTTGGGGGAAAAAAAAAATGAAAAATGCGCTGAATTTTCTCCGGCGCAATCGAGTTTTCTGTACAGCGTATAATGCTGTACAAAAAACATCAGCTACGACCTTGCAACGCTCAGTTACTCCCAAGATGCAATCGAGTCAAGATGCGTCGCACGTCTCCGGAAAACGCTGCCAGACGCACGATCCACGGCTAACCTTAAATAAAAACTACTGAAGCTACAGGGTTACATTTTGGTATGTTTGATGATTGGTGGTAGGATGATCAACATCCCAATTTGCAGCCCTCTAGCCTCGGTAGTTTTTAAGATCTGAGGGCGGACAGAAGAAGTGCGGACGGACAGACAAAGCCGCCACAATAGTTTTCTTTTACAGAAAAGTAAAATGCCGAGACTGAGCAACCTTTCCTATGAAGACAAGGAAAGTTTCCATAAGACTTTCCTCCCGGTTTTATTCCTCTCGGAAAATTCTCTAGACCAGTTTCCCAGCTTCCTCACCAAATCCATACAGAGATCCTTACAATGAACGCATAAGAAGGGAGACTTACATCAATACGCAATAACGAATAACGCGTTAATTTATGACCTTGATTATATGAAAATAATCGCTCG
>JANJGK010000031.1:29556226-29568726 GCA_039081455.1 Macrobrachium rosenbergii | reverse complement strand
ATATATATATATATATATATCTATCTATCTATCTATCTATATATATATATATATATATATATATATATATATATATATATATATATATATATATATATATATATATATATATATATACTGTATATATATATATATATATATATATATATATATATATATATATATATATATATATATATATATATATATATATATATAGTAAAAATCGTTTATGGCGAATTCCAGGGGACTGTCGTCTGCATTTCATTATAGGCACCATTCGTTATAAAAGGAGATACTTGAAATGACTGGATTACTTCCCTTGTGTGTCAAGATTTCTAACACATTTCAATAAAAGACATTGTTAGTTTAAGAATTAGATATGTATTTTAATGTTTAAACAAAATTAAAGTTATGTTTGTAGTTTTTTCTCTATTTAAAACGTTTAAATGACATTAAGTTCATACTCAATGTACACAGTGTCCGGGGAAAGTGTAATACGTGTACATGTGAATTTCATTACGCTTCTAGTGGTTGTGTAATGAACGTAATAATTTTTCATTTATGTGAAGAAACAATCTGTTGACACGGATTTCACTTGGAATAATAATAAAGTAATACAGCAAATTAATTTTAAATATTTTAATTACGCATTACGTTAAAAACAACAAAAAGTCATACGCAATTGAAATTAGCAAACAAGCACCAAGAGGTTAAAAAAAATTAGTTTTCACTATCATTTTATGCACAAACAGTTTAAGAATTAAACACCATTGTACTTAAAAAAAAAAAAAAGCCTTCTTGCGGCAAAAATTTTTCATAGCTGACAAAGAAAAAAATTAAGACCAAAGTAACAACATTCACTGGGATAACAGGTGTTTGATGTTTGTTCAACAATAAAATTATCCCTTCGTTACAACAGGTATTTTTAACCACTAAAACTGTCACAGGGACGTACAAAATAGTTCGCTATATACCTGATTCCGTAATAAAGAGTTCGATACAAACCTACAATTTTAAATTCATTTATTTGAATTGGGACCGGGGATTTCACTTTCATTCGTTACAAGCCTGTACGTTATAAACGAGCGTTACTTTGTGTGTGTGTATATATATATTATATATATATATATATATATATATATATATATATATATATATATATATATATATATATATATGTGTGTGTGTGTGTGTGTGTGTGTGTGTGTGTGTGTGTGTGTGTATATACTGTATATAAATATATATACATACATATACATATGTATATATACATACATACATGCATATATATATATATATATATATATATATATATATATATATATATATATATATATATATATATATATAACGGACACCTCATAGTCATGTGTAAAAAATCGTTAAATCATTCCGCTAAATGCATCAATGAATGATTACCGACTGAACTCCAAATAAATGGGTGAATGTTCATTGATAATAATTTCTCTCTCATCCCTGTCTGCCCTATAACATACCACCTCACAAGTCTTACCACCCAATAATTAGCGTTCGGTGACTGACTGAAGTCCATCGGCTATCATGAACCGCCAGCTAATGACTGAGCAGAATTACTGGCGGACAACAAGCGCTTCCTTGTTTGCAGCGACCACAACATGAAGACCAAACAGAATGCGCCTAATGGAGTGGGTTGCTCAGGGAGCAAGAGCCCGTGCTGTGGAAGGCCGGTTTAATCTAATCATAACAGCAATCTACCTCCGGGTCTGACCGGGATACGTTCCGTGAGCTGCCACGGGAACAGCGATATTCCAAAGGGATTTAATTATTCTTCGTTCGGGAAAAATTGTCGATTAGATTTTTGGTAGCCATGTTTCCGCCAGTTGTATACAATAGTCATAAGCTTCTTTTTAATGATTTGAAAAATATTATACTTCTTTCTCTCAGTTCCATGTGGAATTTTTTTGGCTGTTGGGAAATAAACAGATTCCTACTCATATATTTTACGATATAATGTTGGAATTTTATGTCCTCGAACTTTCACATACATGTTTGACTTCCCTTCATGGTCGACCGAATGAAAGAGTCTCGACGAAATCGAAAAAAAGGACCCTTTAATCTATATTATTTACATACATGCACATACACACACATATATACAGTATATATATATATATATATATATATATATATATATATATATATATATATATATATATATATACATATGTGTGTGTGTGCGTGTGTGTGTGTGTGTATGTATGTATGTACTGTATATATATATATATATATATATATATATATATATATATATATATATATATATATATATATATATATATATATATATATAGTGCTGGAAAACTCAAAGCTATGATTCCAGCATAACAAAATCTCGGCAATAAATACAAATGGACCTGTTCATTTGCACGTTTGAAACCAAGCAACTCACAAATCAATATTCTATTACAGGACCTCGTTCTATGACATTGTTAGATTCATTCTATAATGACCAACATACTAGTATTTCTTTTCACACGATATCATATATTCTGGCAAGTTATTTTCGTCTATTGCGAGGCTGCTGATTAGTCAGTTCGCTGAGTTTATCGGTGCAGGTGGCAGCATTTCGGCTTTGAGTTCAAGAAGCTTTTATATTCTGAATTATGACTTTCCCCCATTTCACGGCCACAAGACAAACATTCACTAATAATATAAATGGCTTACTCTGAATTACTAATTTTAAAATCTTTACATTTAAAGTTTGCACAGAAAGTTTCGAAAATGATGTCACAGCTTCAAGGACTTTCCAAAAGGAAGGAGACAGGGAGAAAATATTCATTAAAAGTTTCCTTGTTTTCAAATACAAGATATTTAAGTCTCGCCATTTTCCTGCCCTTTGGCCGACTGGATTCCTCTGCATCGTTGCCAGACCTTAGTGAAGGAAAAGCCGAGGAAGAGGAAGTCAGGAGAAGATGGAAAGGCTATTTTTCAAAACTATTAAACAATGAGAATGAGTGTGAAGAACTGGAAAATGTTCCTCCAGTAGAAGGACCAGTAGGAAACATCAGAGTGAGTGAAGTCGAGGATGCTATAAAGAAAGGAAAAGTAAATAAAGCTGCAGGAAAGTCAGAGGTAACAATAGAAATTATTAAAGCATTGAGAAATCTATGATGCATCAGTTTCGGTAAAATAAGGATAGTGAAATTTAAATGATTATTATAAAAATTGCGGAGAATGATGTCATTGCGTATCTTAAGATGAAATATTAGTTACGGTAAAGTGAGATTGCTGAAGTTTAAATAAGTGTTACAGAATTACGGAGAATGACGTCATTTACTGTCGCAATATGAAGTATCAGTTTCGCTAAAATTGAATAGTGAAATCTGAATCATTATTATAAAATTGCGAAGAATGATGTCATTGCCTGTCGCAATATCTTCCCTCTCCGCACCATTTTTGGCCGGATTCAGCCACGCGAGTCAGTTCCGAAAACTTAACCCTTTGGACGGTTATCGGTAAATAGAATGGAACCGCAGGCAACTGAAGAAAGCCTGTCAGGATTGAGCATCACGTACGTGGCTCTGTCGCGACGTGAATTTCCAGATAAAAATGGGATACTGGAAAAGGTCTTTTATAATGATTCCGTTCATTTATTTCTTTTTTCTTGTTTCCATTGGGTTAATAGCTATATCTATTTGAATATGGTTTTGTTTTCATATATATCTTTCAAAATATAATTTTTAAGAACTTCAAGAACGGTTTCCGAGATGACTCTCTCTCTCTCTCTCTCAAACAGACAAAAGTGGAGAATAAAATACAGAACTAAAAAAAGACAGTTGAAACTAGGCGATATTCCATTTCATTTCTTTTCATTTCTCTTGAAAAAATACAACCGGTTCTTCAAACACCTCTCGCGTGGTCCACCTCAAAAAACAAATCGCATAATCATTGTTAAAACATAAGAAAGAGTCATCGTTATTTAACTTATTTGACATGTTTGGAACACGAACGTCCGCTAAATAAGTAAGTGAATAAAGACAATAAACGGATGGACATAAAATACACAAAGTGAATAGATAAAGCAACAGATAACAAACAGAAACGAAAATTGAATTTATCTCATAGGAGTCAAAAGGTTTAATGGAAGACCCTTTGGCATTTTAACGTTGTCTAAAAATGAATGCATGGAAATTTTGACAATAAAAACGCCAGCTGTCGCTCGTCTTTTGTCTGTTCTATATAAATACAAACATGCATCTACATGCATACATACATACATACATACATATATATATATATATATATATATATATATATATATATATATATATATATATATATATATATATATATATATATATATATATATATATATATATAATATATATATATATATATATATATATATATATATATATATATATATAGATCATGATCATGATCATGAATATATATATATATATATATATATATATATATATATATATATATATATATATATATATATATATATTATATATATATATATATATATATATATATATATATATATATATATATATATATATATATATATATATATATATATATATATATATAAAGATAAAATCCACGAAGGAAAGGGAAACACTGGAGTTCTGCGAGGCCTTTCAACACTTACGTCCTTTACTTAGCAGACTGAAGAAATATAAAAGTAAGTTTAAAAAGAAAGCTCATATAAATGACAGATGGGGATTTTAAAGGAAACAATATGTACCTGGAATCCAACACAACTGAAGAATTAGTAGAACTGCCAAAACAGGGTCAAATATTTAAGAGGTTTTACAAAGGATTAGGATCAACCATTCAGAAACAGGGACAGGACAATTAAAAGATTATACAGGGTCGTGACTGACCACCCAAAAAATATTAGTACAACAAAATAATTCTCTTTTTTGTAAGCAATAATAATTTTTGCATGATGAACATTTTTACAAATAAAAAATTATATTAAACATACGGATACATAGAAAATATATATCAAGTCACTAACTTGTAATTAAGTCAGTGATTTTATCTTTTAGGTCATTCTTGAACATTTTTCTAATACAGGGGTCCAAATAATACAAGCCAGGGCTAA
This sequence comes from Macrobrachium rosenbergii, assembly GCA_039081455.1. Lineage (NCBI taxonomy): Eukaryota > Metazoa > Arthropoda > Malacostraca > Decapoda > Palaemonidae > Macrobrachium > Macrobrachium rosenbergii. Next base: position 29,563,646 of record JANJGK010000031.1, on the reverse strand, counting down.
GATTAAAATTACAGCTGGAAGTAAGCTGGATAACAGCGGACTCCAATAGATTTCTTGAAGAGAAATCTTTCGATCAGGCAATCACTGAACTTTCAGCCCAATTTATCCTGTGAGAGTTTTCACTTAAATGAATGAGTATAGCATTGGATGCTTGTCCAGTTTTGACTGAATACTTATGTTGTTTAATACGTACATCTAAATTTTTGCTAGATTGGCCAATATAAAAAGAGGGGCAGTCCAAACATGGAATTTTGTATATTATGTTGTTGTTTTCTTTAGGGCTATTTTTTATTAACATTCTTTTGAGTGTGTTATTATAAGAAAAAACGAGGTTGACATTAAAAGGTTTTAACAATGATTTTATGTTTTCAAAACCACTAAAATAAGGAAAGCTAACAATGTTCTTAGGGGTTTCTTTCTTCATGTTACTCTCACTATAAAACTTTTTGTGGGCTTTGTAATAACAAAAATCTAGTATATGTGAAGGATAACATAAATCTCTCCCTATTTTTCTTATGTATTCAATTTCTTGATCCAAATACTGGGGACTGACAATGCGCAAAGTTCGTAAAAACATAGAGGAAAAAATGTATATTTTGATATTAAGGTGATGGCCTGAATAAAAATGGACATACGTTAAGTTGTTGGTTGGTTTCCTATAAATACTGAATTTGCATTGAAATGGTTCTCTATGTATTAAAACATCTAAGAAAGGGAGGCAATTGCCTTTTTCTAATTCTAACGTAAACTTAATAGATGGTACCTGGTTATTCAAATTAGAGAGTAAATCATTTACATCAATACCAGCAGGCAAAACAGCTAAAATATCGTCAACATACCTATACCACTTTAAAGGAGTATAAATGATATTAGGTATATATCGTTTTTCAAAGAATTCCATGTACAAGTTTGAGAGGAGTGGGTATAGAAGGTTGCCCATTGCCATACCAAATATTTGTTGGTAAAATGCACCATTGAATATAAACTTACAATCACAAATGCACAACCTATTGAGAGAAATAATATGACTTACAGGTAGAGGAAATTCGTGATGGATTAATTCATTACTAAGATACTCTAGAATAGAATCTATAGGGACTTTAGTAAAAAGAAAACAAACATAAAAACTAACGAATCTATCAGTGGGGCAAAAAGTGATTTTGTTTAATTTATCAACTAAATATAGACAATTATATACGTGAGCATCTGAGATGGTTCCAAGTAACAGAGAAAAGAGCTTGGTAATATATTTCGAAAGTTTATATATGATATTGAGCCAACAGTACTGATAATAGGCCGCATAGGATTGTTTTCTTTGTGCGTTTTTACTAATCTGTACAAGTAAGGTAACGAGGGAAATTATACCGACAACTGACCTATTAGTTCTTTTTTATCTTTAAGGATTTTTTTTCACTGTGCTGTTGAAACTTTTTATGACTTGATCAAGGGGATTTTTTGTCAGTTTTTTGTATGTCGTATCATCATCCAGTAGGGCTTGCATACGTGATATGTAGTCAACTTTATCTAAAATTACAATACTATTCGATTTATCAGCTTTTGTGATGTGGATTGTATTGTCTTTTTTAAGGTCGGTCAAGCTTTTCTTATAGCGAGCAGGGAAATTACTTACATGCCTAACATTCGCAGCTCCATAAATAATACCTTTAATTATGTCAATATGATTTTGAGGAATATCACAATGTTTTTCAAATACACATAGGGACGACGCAATCGTTAAAGCAGAGAGTCTAATAGATACAAAGAAGGATAAACCATATCCGAGCGCACGTATATATATGTACATGCATATATGTATGCATATGTATGATAAAGAGATCCAGAATATAGAGATGAAGTACAAGGATCAAGAGGTGGAAAAGGGAGAAAACCCAACAATTGCACTGGGAAATAATAGAGAGGTTGGATAATAATTGTATGCGTGTATATATATATATATATATATATATATATATATATATATATATATATATACATATATATATATATATATATATATATATATATATATATATATATATACATATATATATATATATATATATATATATATATATATATATATATATATATATATATATATATAATGTATATTTACACAAATATTATCCAACCTCTCTAACTATGCCTTCCTAGTGCAACTGTGGGGTTTTCTCCCATTTCGACCTCTAGATCCTCGTACCTCATCTCCTTTATTCCTGGATCTCTCTTTATCTTGCTGCCCAACCACTCCAACTCCCTCTCTTACTCACTTCAGAGTTGAATGGCCGAAAGTGCCCAGGTGCTTGGCTTGACAGAGTAAACTTCATACATCATAAGTCAATTACCTGTTCAGGCTTATGGGATGTTAATTTAAGAAACGACTCAGGGAAATTAAATGCAAACAAGGAGAATGAGTTCGGCAGAAGATTCGCTTATGAATGATATGATCATGCACAGCTCCCATTTTGCGCGGCTTTTGTTTCACCTTGTAATGTTGAAATGACAACCTGGAGAGAAGTGTCTTCATAATTTTCCTCTTTTAATCTATTTCAGGAGCAATGACGATTTCTGATTCTATTTAAAAATCCTATAGACTGTTTCTAATATCTTTAGTAAGCAATTTCCTATTTTGGTCTGATGGAGATGCTTTTCTTAACTTTTGTTTGCACCCATATCTTAAGGAATATTATGTTATTTCCTATTACCCTATTTTTTACTTATAATAGGTATGTATTTCATAAACATTTGTGAGCCTTTATTATCTGTATCACATTCATCATATTTCTCACCATTTTTTACAAACACTGTGAAGGTAATCCCGGCATTGTTGAGTCATGCAACGTATCTGAAAATTCTTTAGCTGATCATTTAATTTCATTCTGAGAATTCTATAGCTGGTCATTTAATTTTATCATCACTAGCTTATTTATTTTGATGCAACTCTTGCATACAACAAGTAAAAAATACGCCGAAGTTTCTTCTGAGCAATCGACTTTTCTGTACAACGTATAATGCTGTATAAAACTATCAGCTACGACCGGTAGCGCTTCAGTTGCTCCCCAGATGTGGTAGAGTGAGGGTGTGTCGCTTGCCTCCGGAAAGCGCTGCTGGTCGCACGATCTATGGATACTTTAACCTTAAATAAAATAAAAACTACTGAGGACAGAGGGTTGCAAATTGGTATGTTTGATGATTGGAGGGTGGATGATCAACGTACCACTTTGCAGCCCTCTAGCCTCAGTAGTTTTTAAGATCTTAGTGCGGACGAACAGACAAAGCCGGCACAATAGTTTTCTTTTACAGAAAACTAAAACTTAACGTAGTGAAAACAGATATTATCCCCAAATAAAAGACATCGTTGTTGTCTGCAGTGGCTGTTTCCAGCATCACACAGCAATAAACGTCTGACGAGCCAATCTCAGAGCTTCGAGACAGTTCGCTGCTCAGCTGAGACGCTTGGATGATGGTCGAGAGATTTTCTTGGAAAAAAGTACTGTTTACTGGCTTTGCTCCGCGCTCTCTTTATTTTGCATTATTGCATATTCGATCATAAACCAGCTTCTTTATATATTCCACAGTTTCCATCGTTTTCATTACCATTATTAATATTTATATGGCGTTGTGTACTCGTTCCTTCCAGTTCTCTCTGTTATCAGCTACTAAGTTTAGCTATAAAAGAAAACAGCATAAATGGAGACGACTGGATTTTGTTCATCCTTATCGCTCAACTTTTATTCATGCATAGTCACTGATTTTCCTTCACGTTTTCAAAACTCAGATTTACATGGTTTCGTTTCGTCATCATATTTTTGAGGTTTTAAATATGTCACTGGGGTTCTGTCCCTATAGATGTGGCATAAAGTTCTCGAGTCGATTTCTCGATTATCTTTACATTTCGAGGTTCAAATGGACGGCGCAGCATTTTACGTAAACGACAAAGTTTCTTTTGTTTTTATTGGACGCCTAAACGATATTAATTTCATAACATTTTATCTATCTAAAAGGATCACCGAGTCTGTCACGTTATTTTTATCTTTCTTTTGCTATACCATAACACGAAGTTAGCTTTTAACTGAGAAAAAGACAGACATACAAGTAGACACACAAATAATATATACACACACACAGACACACACACACACACACACACACACACACATATATATATATATATATATATATATATATATATATATATATATATATATATATATATTATATATATATATATATATATATATATATATATATATTATATATATATATATATATATATATATATATATATATATATATATATATATATATATATATATATATATATATATATATATATATATATATATATATATATATATATGAGAGAGAGAGAGAGAGAGAGAGAGAGAGAGAGAGAGAGACTAGCTCTTGTAATTAATGAGACGGAAGTTATTACCCAATTCTTTCCTCTTTGTGAAGTTTAACAATAGACCCGAACCTGCCAGACATGTCCCAACTTCACCAAATCTTTATTAAAAAGGCCTTTAAATGCGCCTCTTACATCTGTGCATTTAACAGTCCCTTTCCTACGATCGATTAAATTAATCAAAGTGAATATATGGAACTGAGGCATTTATATTCTTAGAGTACAATGATAATCTATCATTTAATTAAAAAAATTAATGATTATCAGAACAAGAGCATTCAGAGACCATACATCCCCGTTAGCGTTGAGTAATCCATCCCCACAAGGTCCATTCTCTAATAAAGGTATATTCCTATCTCTCCCAAAAACTGAAGACTTGTTGCTAGCCTGGACCCCACACACGGTAAACGTGTCTTCAAACTCAACACATAATGGAATATAGAGTTTAGGCCAAAGGCCAGGTGGTGGGACCTATGAGGTCATTCAGCGCTGAAAGGGAAATTGAGTAGGTAGGTTTGAAAGGCGTAACAGGAGGAAAACCTCGCAGTTGCACTATGAAATAATTGTGAGGAGAGGTTGGATAGCAAGATGGGAGAAAGATAATATGAGTGAAGGTGCAGTAAAAGGAACAAAAGGGTTGCAGCTAGGGGACGAAGGGACGCCGCAAAGAACCTTTAATAGTGGCCACAGGTGCACTGACGGCTCTACTTCCCCCCTACGGAATCCACACATAACAATCAGTGTGATCTTGCTAGGAAAAAAAAAAATCGAACCGAACCAAAAGCATGACCTTGGAGCAGGTAATAAACCAGATAATATTCAGAGGACGTCGAAAGTAAAAAAATAGTGATCAACTTGGCAAAAGGTTAATTCTCAAAAACCTGATCTGTAATAATAGCTCATCAGTCTAAAACATCCATCGCCAAGTAAGCGGTTATGGGGGTTAACCTGTGCCTAATTGCAAAAGAAGTGAGTTTATTTAGTTTTAGCGCCCGGCAAGCCGCTTTTTAACGTATTTTCTCCATGGAAATCATGGACAGATTTACTTATAAGAGTTCACGTGTTGAAGGCAGAATTCGAAGTTTTCAGGTCTGAACTTATTTCAAATAACCACTTGGAGAGATTTCTACTAGATAACAAAATCTTGATCACCATCTAGGATCACGACAGCCCTAATTAGGAGAGTATTTGCAAGGAAAAACACTGACCTGATACAAGCCGCAACGAGATAAAGCAAACACGCATGCGAGAAGTCCAATTGCTTCACGATTCCTCATAGAAACCTTGAAAAGCATTGGATTTTCTTTTATCCAAGAACATAAGAGGTTTTTGTCAAAACTTTGTAATCACAAGGAAGGGGGATTCGACTTTTTGCAATAGACAGTTCAAGTGGTTTGGGGCTGATACTGTGAATCTTAGCATAACCACAGCAGCTGACAATACTGTAATACATGTCGATATGTGGGAATTTATGCAAATATAAACCAAGGCTTAAAGGTTATGAAACCGAAGCCGAGAATAACAATGCAGATGCCACTGAAGCAAACTAATGAATGCATAAATATCAGGAACTGGAAAACAGAAAACTCCCATTTGTGAAGCATAAACAGTTGGCTGCACCAACAGTAAACGATCTGTCGTACAGCTTTGACCTAATAAGGAAAACCTGTTTCATGACCAAAGTGACACATGCTGTCGGGTGTAACGCAGATAATTCATGAAAGAAAACCAGGGGAAGCCAGCTCTCTTCAACTGCACAATATAACACACACAATCACATCTGACTGACCCCTCTTAAGTAAATGAAAATGGGGTAGCAGTTATCTTATCCATTTATATTAAAAAGAGCGTTGGCATAAACAGATATATTATTATAACACGATTAATCTAACCCTAAATAGAATATGAACTGTTGTAATAATGCTAAATGTAATGGAGTTTATGACACACGGTACAATGGATTATGATAATTTGATAATATTGTAGACAATTAACAATAAAGGCGGAGAGGGTGGAAAATCTTGACCATGTACTGAGAGAGATATGGTGCCTATTTGTAATAGATGAACATACAAAATCTAGGAAAAAAATCTTTTCCAAATAAGCGTAGAAAGGCTTTTTATTCTTGGAAACACACTGCTCAAAATACTCATAAGAGTACTTCGAGAAGAAGAATGGCATGGGTGAGTGTGTGTGTGTGTGTGTGTGTGTGTGTGTGTGTACAGAGCCTGCAATTTCACGGTGGGAGTATGCTTATCTGGAGGAAATTTCTAATTCCACCGGTTCTTCAGTGGAATAAATAAAACAAGTGCATTATGGGGTACTGAGAGAAAAGACTTAGTAAAGGAAAAAATATTATGTTTGAAATACATTACAAGGAAAGAGGGAACAGATCTGACATAAGAGATTCAAGCAGGGGATGAATGGAATGAGAAAGAACGTGGGGAGGCAAACACGAGAGCTGATTCGATGCTTGATTCAAGACTGAACATTGGTTTGGTAAGAAGAGCCTTGTAGATAATTAAAAGCCGAAGAAAATACTAAGAGGGCATCATATAAAAGAAAAAGAGAGAGAGAGAGAGATATGTAGAGCAAATACTGTCTTGCATCAACGGAATTAGTATTATCAAGGGTTTTGTTAAGCAGATATTTCAGAAAAGGAAATAGAGATATTAATATAGCTATTAAATTCACTGTTGAAGATAAAGGAAGGTAATAACAAATAGATTTGAAATGTGCAGTGAACTGTTATGATTCCTGATGAAATGGTGCTTTGTGAAGGTGAGAACGTCAGATTGCTTCAATAGGATGACTACTGTATGTCTACTAAAAGGTGGTCTTCTTTTAGACAGAAAGACGGAAATAAAGGTCCCAGGCAGCAAACAGGACCAGGCAACAGAGGAACACGTGACAGATTTAAGGACATGGCAATGACCAATATACGAGGAAAAGTGCACGAAGGAGTTCTGAGTAAAGAAGGGAGGGAATCATTGCATCGGTCTGACAGATGCTGAA
>JANJGK010000031.1:29533726-29551226 GCA_039081455.1 Macrobrachium rosenbergii | reverse complement strand
AATTCAAGTGAAAGACAAACCTTGCAGCTGCAGAGATGATTACTGTTTGCGCAGTATAATTTTTTACGCTATAATCAGTTACTGTGTACTGTTCTAACGAACATAACGTCCTTAAGTAATCAAAACTTGATGTGAAATCTCAGAGAGAGAGAGAGAGAGAGTGAGAGAGAGAGAGAGAGAGAGAGAGAGAGAGAGAGAGAGAGAGAGAGAGAGAGAGAGAGAGCACATAAAATGTATTTCCGTTTTCAGATTTCCTTTGTTTTCAAATATGGGGTGTCCCTCTTAAGTGATAATTCGAAAAGCAATGGATGACACGCATATTAACGCGAGCGAGCGCTACTCATTCACACACACACAAACACACACACACACACACACACACACACACACGCGCGAAGAAACAATAAGTCACCGAAATGGTCATATCAAAGAACCAATGCTTCTTTCTAAATAAGAGAGAAAATTTAGACGTTACTGTGAGAAAGAAAAGATTATGCATATTGACATAAGAGCTGGATTGCAATTCCCTAAAACAGAATGACGAAGAGGGCTCCTATACGAGCAATAAAGGTTAAAAATGAGGCCAATCCCTTTATCTCGGAGAGTGTCCCGAATGAGAGAGAGAGAGAGAGAGAGAGAGAGAGAGAGAGAGAGAGAATAATTGAAATGACATTCTCTTGCATTCCAACATTCCCTACTACGTCATAACAACCACTTGAGAGATTTCATTCGGGAAATAATGTGTATCTTCTTGTCCTTGCGCCACGACCAGGAACTCGTTACACTTCTCGGAAAATGTTATTAGACTTTTAACAAGTTTCGTGGTTAATGGTTAAGACCAGTCAGTTCTCTCTCTCTCTCTCTCTCTCTCTCTTTCTCCGAGATGGTCCTTGGTGTTTTCTACAGCTGAGAATTTTATTGGCAAATGTCGTTACATTTGAATTATTTATTCATGTGATTAAAAGTAAGCTGAAACTTTGTCCGTAAAAACTGTGTGTGAGAGAGAGAGAGAGAGAGAGAGAGAGAGAGAGAGAGAGAGAGAGAGAGAGAGAGAGAGAGGTTAAATATTGGTAAAAACGACCTATATTCCTATGCTTTTGAAAAGCTTTTATCAAAGGGGCAAAGAAAAATAATATAGTTTCTGAATCACTGCGGATGTAGAATCACGCGGCATATGAAAATCATCACATTACTTGTAAAAGTTTCTCTTTCAATGAGCTTCAATGAAAACCTGACATTACATGACGCAATTTCAGTGAACATAGTTGTACCATTTCAGGAAAAGCGTTTGAACTGCTGTTTCTTTAATTGCACGAAATTTTCCAAAGACTTGTGTGTATCGTTTGCATAACGTGGCTGGTTCAATAGACCTTCCAGAGAAATAACTGTGATCTCATTCACATCAGAGCACGAATTCCGATCCTATGATTTTCGTAATTGCGGAACGAGAGAATTTGATTTCGTTTCCTTATTTCATGGGCCGTTTTAATAACAGTATTAAAGTTCTGTTCACCATAAATGCCAATGAATTATTACTTTTAAACCTGCTGTTAGTATAACTGCTAAAAAAATCACAATGTCGCGATTAAAAGTTGTATATTGAAAATCCTTAATTATGTCTGTAAACCGTATTATTTGTAAACGCAAAAACAAAGACTTAAAGTATAACTGAACGTGCGTACCTCCTCAGTGTTGACGTCAGCACTAAGGAGGAACACTGTTCAGGCGCTCAGAATCTTTGTTTATAACTTTTATGAGTTTTTATTTGTGTTGCTACTATTGTGATTTTTATCATCAGTGATTCATATCTTATAGTTTATCGTAGCTGAACATGACCTTCAAAGTAAAAGATACAGCACAGTGTTCAGTACAACAGAAGTCCTATCATTCAACGTCAAAAACTCTTGGTTGAACTGATCTTTTTATCTATTCTTCTTCCTAATACGAGGATTAATATCCATTCGTTCTAACGTTTCAGTTTTTGCCTCGACCAACACTACGAGTCGCTATCTCATCCTTCCTTCAAAGATTTCATCATCCTACAGGACCTATACCCTTTACTGCAGTTTATCCTTCCCCATTATCTCAATGTGAACAAAAAGCCTCTGAACGTTCTGACCCATCTTTTGCCAATTCAAAGCTTTATAGCATATCTTCGTCAAGTTTCATTTCCTCGCCTCATCAAACCTAACTGTTCTGCACTGTTTATTCAAAAGCTTTCAAGTTTTTACTTTCAATATCCTGTCTTATTTGGCCTTTATTCATCTCTATGGTTTCATCACCATCAGTATAATTTAATCATGAGTAACTTCATCTTAAATAACTACATGAGAGAACTAGACTCGTTTGTCCATGATGCTGCTGACAATCATCAGTTCACCTTGTGCGTTCAGTAACTCACCTTTCAGAGGCTTTTCTGTTCTGTTGGATTTCTTCACATTATTGGAACCCCCTGCCGCCCCTACAAAACTTGTGAGGTCTTTTGCACATTTCAGCAATTGTAGTGAGAGCTTAGGTGCTCAAGTATCTGGCATTCATTGGTGGTCACTAATCCATGTGCAGACCAGACCAAATGTTGCTTAACCTCACTGACTAAAAGGCAAAGATTGGTTAAACTCAACATTTTAAACTTTACTGAATTAAGTTTCAGGACCTCAGGTTTTCTAATAAATTTCAGAAACTTTTCCACTTTCGCTAAGCACACAAACAACCACTACTCTTTTATTCGGACTTTGAGACCAGAATGAGTGTAAAAGCCTAAACTTCCCTCTGCTAAAATTGTCCCTCAGCTTCCTTTTATTATAAAGAATTTCCAGTTCTTCCACCAGTCATTAGAACTCCACGCCTGTAACGCTAATCAACACAGGATTATCCTGTTCGCACACTCACCTCTAATGAATAAATCTCTTGATCTAAGGCTGTCGAATAAGAAGTCTTATTTGAATATACCCCATGGATATGCTATGCCTCAATTATCTGAAAGTTGACGCTACGAGAAAAGCCCCCTTAGAAATATTACGTGTGTTGTCAGTAAAAGGCTTCCTTAAAAGGACTAATACTGGAAATAAGAAAATCAGAAGACATACAAGTTGAACGGAAATTAAAGATAGGAGGAATAAGAGAGAATCGGGATGATGAAGGGGGAAGAGAAAGAAGAAAATATAGAGGCTCAGTTAGAAGGTCCACATTCTCTCTGATCTATTAAGACATCAGGCTGTATTAAACCCAAGGCTTTACCGAGGTCTCGGGGGATCTGGGATCTTTCTTAAATCATAGTCAATCCAGGAACATTTACTTTTTAAGATTTTTTGTGCCGGCTTTGTCTGTCCGTCCGCACTTTTTCTGTCCGCCCTCAGATCTTAAAAACTACGGGGGCTACAGGGCTGCAAATTGGTATGTTGATCATCCCCCCTCCAATCATCAAACATACCAAATTGCAACCCTCTAGCCTTAGTAGTCTTCAATTTACTTAAGGTTAAAGTTAGCAATAATCGTACTTCTGGCACCGCTATAGATACCAACACAGGCCAACATTGGACCGCGGCTGAGTTTCATAGGCCACGGCTAAGAGTTTCATGGGCCATGACTGAGTTTCATGGGCTGCAGCTAAGAGTTTCATGGGCCGCGGCTAAGAGTTTCATACATTATACGCTGTACAGAAAACTCGATTGCGCCGAAGAAACTTCGGCCCTTAAGGGACGGCATAATTTATCAATGTGCAGCACCCCAGACCGGGGAAACTTTGAGGTTGGCAAAATAAAAAAAAATCACATCAATGGAAAGAGAATGACACGTACACTCGGCAAGGAAAGTGAGGATACAGTTTTTTAATCTTCGGACATATATTGCTAATTAATGCGACATCTGGCAACTTTAGAAGGGGGAGGAGCTTCAGTCTTAATGTGTTTGCTTTTTGCTTGACCTCTTATAACTTTCAATCATATTCTACGGTTCTGAAATCATTGATACTTAAATGCAGTAGTAAGCTTTACAGAATTCGTTCAAGTTGTAATTTGCAGCGACAATTCTGAGCAAAATAAACATTTTTCGACATAACCTACCAACTAACCTTACACAAATGAATTTATGACACCACAATGAATCAAATGCTTGCGTAATCGGAAACGCGATCTTCCATAGTGAAATCAAGAGTTAAATTTGAGCAATGTCCAGCGAAAAACATGGGGAACAATACAGGAACGAATGCAATGTTATGTTAAGATGAGAGAGAGAGAGAGAGAGAGAGAGAGAGAGAGAGAGAGAGAGAGAGAGAGAGAGAGAGAGAGTTGCTGTTGTGTAAGCCTAGGCCTATATGTAGAGCTACTCATTTCATTATTTTTTTTTTTATTTAGAGTTTGAGCGATACTATACTTGTATAGTATGTTTTAGACAGATGGAGAGAGAGAGAGAGAGAGAGAGAGAGAGAGAGAGAGAGAGAGAGAGAGAGTTGCTGTTGTGTAAGCCTAGGCCTATATGTAGAGCTACTCATTTTATTATTTTTTTCTCTTAGAGAATGAGCGATACTATATTTGTATAGTATGTTTTAGCAATGGAGAGAGAGAGAGAGAGAGAGAGAGAGAGAGAGAGAGAGAGAGAGAGAGAGAGAGAGAGAAACTAAGGCAACGTCAAGAAACACCCAGTTACTTGTGTTTTCCCGCTACTCCGCACATCATAGAGAACGCTCTTGCGGATTTAAATAGATTTGGTCAACCTACCCTAGCTGTCACGTCATTTACTGCCATTAATTCCAGCTGACCTTTAACACCGTGAAATATAAATATGAATGTGTAAAAATTAAATAAATTATTAATACCTCGTATGATGATGCAATAATAAGCATGTTCATAACGGAAAACGAGTAAATATTGCCGTTCTGATAAACAGTACTACACCGAGATATCCATACACTATCTTTTAGGTCTCTATGAACGAAGTCATCTGAGAAATTCTGATTACTTCGGACATCCATGGGGGGTTTTAAGTATCTGAACGTTTTTGTTTTGCAGATTTAATATATATGATATAATTTGCATTGTATTTTCATATTCTAGAGTAAATTTACCGAGATTATGAGTTTTCTGTAAGAAAAAAATTAAAATTCGATGAACGAAATCTAATGAAAACTGTATCCTCACTTTTCTGGCCGAGTGTACATTCACACTGTATAAATAAAAAAAATTCTAAAAAATTTTCCCTACCTTCCACGAGAAGTTGAAAATGACTATTTACAACCCTTGTGGGGCCTCATTTACAAGACAATCATAAATTTTACCAACTTATATATATTTTTTTTCTAATAAATAAAATCATTGTATTTTGTAAAATTATTATTATTGCTCACACAATATCAAAACAGATAATAAATAAAAGCAGTAACAAATATCTTGCATATTTGTTGTAAAATACTCACGTAAATTTACGAGAAGGAAGATTCAGTAACTTTTTTTTTTACTTTTACATGCTTTTTTTAATATTTCTTTGCAATTTTCTTTGTAAAATTACATTTACAACCAACATACTATCATAAAAGAAAAAAAAAAAAAAACAGCAACCCCTTCATATATTTACAAGCAAATTTACAAAAAGACTCATGTGAGACAGAGAGATGCAGTACTTTCCCCCCTTGAAGTCACAAGCATTACTGATACTGGCCTAACTCTCATGTCTGTATAAAAGTTGCCATTAGTGAATTTATAGCATATAGAAGTATTGGCACCTTTGTTTCGAATCATTAGTACCATAACAGTGGTGCATAATTCTGCTTCACACTGAAGCTCAATCCGTCCACCTCCCCAAACCTGTTTTACTTCACACTGAGGCTCAATTCGTCCACTGAGGGTTATGAATGGCGTTGGTTTATGGAATCTCTCTCTCTCTCTCTCTCTCTCTCTCTCTCTCTCTCTCTCTCTCTCTCTCTCTCTCTCTCTCTCTCTCTCTTGGAATGAGAAATGCTGCAATATTCATTAGATGTTGCTGTTCACTTGAGAAGGATAAATCACTTTTTAGTTTTTTGTGCTGGCTTTGTCTGTCCATCCGCACTTTTTCTGTCCGCCCTCAGATCTTAAAAACTACGGGGGCTAAGAGGGCTGCAAATTGGTATGTTGAGCATCCCCCCTCCAATCATTAAACATACCAAATTGCAACCCTCTAGCCTTAGTAGTCTTCATTTTACTTAAGGTTAAAGTTAGCCATAATCGTACTTCTGGCACCACTATAGATACCAACACAGGCCAACATCGGACCGTGGCTGAGTTTCATAGGCCACGGCTAAGAGTTTCATGGGCCACGGCTAAGAGTTTCATGGGCCATGACTGAGCTTCATGGGCTGCGGCTAAGAGTTTCATCGGCTGCGGCTAAGAGTTTCATGGGCCGCAGCTAAGAGTTTCATACATTATACACTGTACAGAAAACTCGATTGCGCCGAAGAAACTTCGGCACACTTTTTACTAGTTATTTTATTAAAGACAGATACACAGTTAGATAGAAACGACCAGTTCGCGTAATTTATTCAAGACAGTAAAGTAATATCTGCATACTTCTACGGACATTCGTTCGGGAATGTTACGAACTCTTACTTTGGCCAAATACTTCTCCTGGGTTCTCAGTCAAGTTCTCTTTTACTAATAATAAAAAAACTTTTGAACTCGTCAACAGTTATTTTTAACGTTTATCTGTGAGCATCAGATTTTAAACTATGATTTATATACTTGTTGTATTCCCAACTTCACAGCTTCATCTTAAAAGAAGGGGGTATAATGTATAAAAGGTAAAGTATAAACCCATTTTTGTTTTCTATGTAAAAGAAAAAGTGCAGTATTTTTTTCCTCCTTTTGAAATGTGAAATACAAGATTACAACCAGAAAGATTTTTGCAAGAGAGACAATGAAATTTTGCAGCATTAAATCAAGTTATCTCTAAAATTACAGATGTTATTTTCTTTGAAAAGCAGTGATACCAACTCCAGACCTAGGATTATACAAAGCCACAAGAGATTCATCCTCCTCAAGTGAACAGCAATATCTAATGAATATTGCAGTATTTCTCATTCCAAGGAGAGAGAGAGAGAGAGAGAGAGAGAGAGAGAGAGAGAGAGAGAGAGAGAGAGAGAGAGAGAGATTCCATAAATAAACGCCATTCATAAACAATAAGACGATGTGTTCCTGAAAGGATTATGACAGTCAGCGTGACGTAATGCTGCAGAGTTGAGACGACTGCCAGAGAAAAAAAAATGTGTGCAAATGCATATATAATTTTAACCTTACTGTAAATTTTCGCCTTAATTACCACTAAAAGACATTACTAGAAACCTAAGGACTCTCCCGCAAAAATTATTTTAAATGAAAACTGAAAGTGAAACATTATTATTATAATTTTTAAATTAGTTTTACTAAGACCACGGAGCTGATTATCAGCTCTCACAGGGCTGGCCTGAAGGATTTGTTTTTATATATATATATATTTTTTTTTATATCTTGTCAATTAAATTAGTTTTTCAAAAACTTTATAACTGGATTATTTGCAAATGTTGAAGCTTATGACAAAATTTCATAGATTTATTTCTAAAACTTGATAGTCCCAAAAGCTGGAGAAATTGGACATCTGAGTAGAAGGAGATCGCTGGTAACGGAAGAAAAGTAAAATGGAATGGAATATCGAACTTAGGCCAAAAGCCAAGCGCTGGGACCTATGAGGTCAGTCAGCGCTGGAAAGGAAATTGAGAATAGGTAGGTTCGAAAGGTGTAACAGGAGGAAAATCTCAAAATTGCACTATGAAATAACTGTTAGGAGAGGGTGGATAGCAAGATAGAAGAAAGATATGAATGGAGGTACAGTAAAAGGAAATAAAGGGGTTGCAGTTAGGGGCCGATGAGGCGCTGCAAAGAATCCTTAGTAATGCCTACGGTGCACCCCGTGAGATGCACTGACGGCACTACCCCCTTACGGAGGAAGAAACGTATAGGGTAAAGAACGAGGCAACTGCCCGAAGAAGACACATAAAAGAATCTACAGCGTGCAGTCTACCGTGTAAGGCTTACTGTATGCGTTGTCCCCTAGGGAATAAATAACAACTTTGTGAGCATTAATATTCATATGAAGTTCACACGACTGACACTTGTACAACAGATATGTTTGACTTTCTTGTCAGGACTATCCGGCGTAATCTTAAAAAATTAATAATAATGAAACAATAAAGTCCTAGTTTCCTTAGCCATTAAAAAAGAAACAAATCAGTGACGCTCAAGACACGAAAATAAACTTCCTTAGAATGAGTTGGTAGAAGGGATAAGACAACAGGACCAATTCATGAAACAGATTTGTCTCCTTCGTCCTCTCTTTGATTATACTCGTTTAGTCACAACTATAAAGTGTTACAATATGTTATGATTTTTTTTTTCATTTAAAAAGCAGAGACAGAAAAAACGTTTAATCAAACGATTTTATAATTTTAGTAGGGTGAATGTATCGATGCGTTCGGCTATTCTGAAAACTTACAATGCTATGGACCTGCGTTTATTATTTTCTATCTATTTATTTCTGTCGTAGTTGACTTATGTAACGTCAAAGACCATAAAACATAAATTTGTTACTGATTGCAGTGTCAATCAATTAGCCGTACAACCGAGGGAATTTGCCTAACAGTGCTAAGAGTTTTGCTTACAATGGATATTTCCTTCCTTACATATCCTGGTATAAATATAACAATCCCACCAAAAATTCTTACAAGAACGTTATTGATAATATCTCAAGCGGATGCAGACACTTTAAAAAGAGCTCTTGACTTTATAATTCTCTACGAGTATCTTGAAGTACTCGCAAGGATGCTTACTGCAAAGAAAGAAGGAAGAGGTAAAAGTTAATGTTTACATAGTTTACGAGTTTGTGATATGAAAACACTGATTCTCTCTCTGGTTTCCTAAGCGCCAAGATCATCGATCTGCACAGTAGAGTCAATACTTTACCGGTATTTCTATTGTCCAAGAAAAGTCCAAGTAAATCGTTTGCTTTACCATACACAGAGATGATCATGAGGCTTAGGAAACAAGTGAGGAATCAGAGTCTATAGAACAAACTCGTAAGTATTAACTTCTTATTATCTCTTCCTTTCTTTCATTTCAGTAACTTATTGCTCATTCTTCTCTCCTCCCAGTTGCCACGCGATGCTAGGACAGAGCTGCGTATTATTTATTTCCCCTTATAAATGAATATAAAATGATACTCTGCAGCAGACAGCCTGACAAATCATCAATGGTGCGTGAGCTCAAAACAAATACATTTTTAATCATGTAAAAGCGTGTTATGGACGAATATCTCCTGTTGTGAGTTATTATCACAAAAAATGATGAGTCATTTGAATGATGATGTGTTCTTAGAAATCTTGTTAATGTTGTGAAATCTACTCTCACATGCTATTTGTAACTAGGGAATAACAAAAACAACAATAACGGTTGTAATATCCACCATAACTGATTTACATCATGACGCAGTTGGCTCCCACTGATGACTCATCATGTCTATGGGTATCGAGCGTATTGATGACCAGTCTAAGTGAGTGATAATATTTTAAGTGCTCCACTGTGATAAACCAATTATTAGATAAATTAGATAAAATAAAAGTTAACTGGATAAAGTATACGGAAATCGTAAAGTTTAGACTTGGCTAGACTTCGTCTGCCTCTCCGTAACAACAAATCGATTAATTTCCACTCGGATGTACTGAAAACATAATATAAGAAAGTGTATTGTATATTAGCCAATTCTAATAACGCCTAACAAGATCGTTACTAGCTAAATTATTTACAACTGAATTACCAATATAATAACTTTTTGATAATAAATTCATGTGAAATCTCTGCTTTTCGCTAATCTAGAAACACCATTATAGTCTTGTAGAATGTGTCGCATGATTTTTAGTTTTCTGTAAAAGAAAACTATTGAGATGGCTATTTGCCTCTCCGTCCCCACTTTTTCTGTCCGCCCTCAGATCTTAAAAACTACAGAGGCTAGAGGACTGCAAATTGGTATGTTTATCATCCACCCTCCAATCATCAAACATACCAAATTGCAGCCCTCTAACCTAACGAGTAGCTGGAATATATATACACAGTGGCTATTTTGTGTGTATATATACTGTATATATATATATATACTATATATATATATATATATATATATATATATATATATATATATATATACATACATACATACATACAAGCATACATAAATACATACATACATACATACATTCACACACACACACACACACACACACACATATATATATATATATATATATATATATATATATATATATATATATATATATATATATATATACATACATACATACAAGCATACATGGATACATACATACATACATACATTCACACACACACACACACACACACACACACACACACACACACACACTATATATGATATATATATATATTAGTTTTTATCACATCACCGTCATTTTTATACAATCAGTAAGCTACAAACGTCCTTTAATATCCAATTCACTCTACCTCGGAAATAACATATTTTCATACATGTTACTGAAGGGGAATTTTTTAGTTGATAATAAGTTCATCGTCCCGTGGGCTCGAACCAACAAAGGACAAGAACTCAGGACTACAGTGGACGCCTTAATCCACACAGTCAGCAAGTGAGGTATAAGTGGATATCGGCTCCCATCTACAAATCCCCATCGAACTCAGGTGTTTGTATTTAGAGGCGATATCCACCCACCTATGCCATGTTGACCGTGTAGTGCGTTTGTCGCACGCAGCCATATTATGCCTTTTTATCACATCACCGTGATTCATATACAATCAGTAAGGTGCAAACGTCCTTTAATATCCAATTCGCTCTACCTCAGAAATAAAATATTTTCATATATGTTACCGAAGGGGAATTTTTTACTTGATAATAAGTTCGTCGTCCCGTGGGCGCGAACCAACAAAGGACAAGAACCCAGGACTACAGTGGACGCCTTAATCCACACGGCCAGCAAGTGAGTTATGAGTGGTTATCGGCTCCCATCTACAAATCCCCATCGAACTCAGGTGTTTGTATTTAGAGACGATATCCACCCACCTCTGCCATGTTGACCGTGTAGTGAGTTTCTCGCACGCAGCCATATTATGACTTTTTATCACATCACTGTGATTCATATACAGTCAGTAAGCTACAAACGTCCTTTAATATCCAATTCACTCTACCTTGGAAATAATATATTTTCATATATGTTACCGAAGGGGAATTTTTTAGTTGATAATAAGTTCGTCGCCCCATGGGCTCGAACCAATGAAGGACAAGAACTCAGGACTACAGTGGACACCTTAATCCACACGGCCAGCAAGTGAGGTATACATGGATATCCACTGCAGTCCTGAGTTCTTGTCCTTTGTTGGTTCGAGCCCACGGGACGACGAACTTATTATCAACTAAAAAATTCCCCTTCGGTAACATATATGAAAATATATTATTTCCAAGGTAGAGAGAATTGGCTATTAAAGGACGTTTGTAGCTTACAGATTGTATATGAATCACGGTGATGTGATAAAAAGTCATAATAAGGCTGCGTGCGACAAACACACTACACGGTCAACATGGCAGAGGTGGGTGTATATCGTCTCTAAATACATACACCTGAGTTTGACGGGGATTTGTAGATGTGAGCTGATATCCACTTATACCTCACTTGCTGGCCATGTGGATTAAGGCGTCCACTGTAGTCCTGAGTTCTTGTCCTTCGTTGGTTCGAGCCCACGGGACGACGAACTTATTATCAACTAAAAGAATCCCCTTCGGTAACACGTATGAAAATATATTATTTCTGAGGTAGAGCGAATTGGATATTAAAGGACATTTGTAGCTTACTGATTGTATATGAATCACGCTGATGTGATAAAAAGTCATAATATGGCTGGGTGAGACAAATGCACTACACAGTCAACATGCCAGAGTTGGGTGGATATCGTCTCTAAATACAAACACCTGAGTTTGACGGGGTTTTGTAGATGGGAGCCAATATCCACTTATACCTCACTTGCTGGCTGTGTGGATTAAGGTGTCCACTGTAGTCCTGAGTTCTTGTCTTTCATTGGTTCGAGCCCACGGGACGACTAACTTATTATCAACTAAAAAATTCCCCTTCGGTAACATATATGAAAATATATTATTTCCAAGGTAGAGTGAATTGGATATTAAAGGACATTTGTAGCTTACTGATTGTATATGAATCACGGTGATGTGATAAAAAGTCATAATATGGCTGCGTGCGACAAACGCACTACACGGTCAACATGACAGAGGAGGGTGGATGTCGTCTCTAAATACAAACACCTGAGTTCGATGGGGATTTGTAGATGGGAGCCGATATCCACTTATACCTCACTTGCTGGCCGTGTGGATTAAGGCGTCCACTGTAGTCCTGAGTTCTTGTCCTTCGTTGGTTCGAGCCCATGGG
Source organism: Macrobrachium rosenbergii (assembly GCA_039081455.1). Taxonomy (NCBI): domain Eukaryota; kingdom Metazoa; phylum Arthropoda; class Malacostraca; order Decapoda; family Palaemonidae; genus Macrobrachium; species Macrobrachium rosenbergii. The sequence goes on along the minus strand of JANJGK010000031.1, from coordinate 29,538,751 downwards.
ACGACGAACTTATTATCAACTAAAAAATTCCCCTTCAGTAACATATATGAAAATATATTATTTCCGAGTAGAGCGAATTGGATATTAAAGGACGTTTGTAGCTTACTGATTATATATATATATATATATATATATATATATATATATATATATATATATATATATATATATATATATATATATATATATATAGAGAGAGAGAGAGAGAGAGAGAGAGAGAGAGAGAGAGAGAGAGAGAGAGAGAGAGAGAGAGAAACAGGAGTTTTAGAAAGAGTAATTTTACGTAGCAATTAAGTGGGCGTTCTTTCTACATCGTAATTGGTAACAGAAGCAGCCAATTTAATTGATCAATTGTATTTCACCAAAACTTGGATATTCGGTGACAAGAAAGAAATTCTACACCCTACAAAGAAACGCGAATTTTACTCGTCAGAATTCCCTTCGCTTTATTCAGCCCAAAGTAAAGTGGAATAAAATAGAGACAGACCAGTAATAAAAAATGTGGAGGAAAGTGAGAGAAAATAAAATGGAATGTTAATGAAAAGTAACAGAAGGTGAGAAAACTGGAGACAAAATTTTACTCTATATTTATATTGTGGATATTGAGATGGACCACGCTTCCTAATGGGAGTTCTTGAAACGACTGGAACAAATGAATTGGGGAGACACGCAGAAAGACTTGAATTTTGTTCAGTAGAGAAGACTAATTCGTGACTTCCATACAGTGCCTGAGAGAATGGGAATCCTGAGAAGTGCAACGCTTTAAACTGACTTCATTTGTGCGACTGTGTGAAAGGTACCGATAAAAAAATATAAATTCTTTTTAATTTTCTTTTTCGTTTTAACAATTTTCAAATTCGCTCTTCCTGCCTTATTCATGTATTTCAGAGTAATTGCAGATGAAGTGTCGGAATTTCTCGTCTGTTCATCAGCTACAGCCCTCATCATGTTTAGCATCGGAACACACGCCAGGAGGCGACAGTAAAGCTGCATTCTCTACAATTGTTCAATTAATCAAGCAAGATACGATATAGCTTCAGCGGTGTGTGTGTGTGTGTGTAAGCGAGAGAGAGAGAGAGAGAGAGAGAGAGAGAGAGAGAGAGAGAGAGAGAGAGAGAGAGAGAGAGAGAGAGAGATTAATATCTCTCGTTCCGGAATAAACAAATGTGTGGAAAAGATGCTGCTGAAAAGAGCAACGGCTGATTGAAACTAATTTTTTTTGGCCAATGCTGTAGCCTGTGTCATTATTCAAGTTCACCTGTCACCCATACTTTTCACCTGCTATAAAACTCCGATCAGATATAAATCAAATATACATCAAATCCGGTATCTGGCTCAACATTCATTTGTTTTCTATTATTTGTTTGTAAAATGGGCATGCTTTTGCTCTTATAACTATAGAAAATAAATATGTCATGTCATAAGCAGCCGAAACTATGTAATTTTACAGATTCAGCAGATTCCAGGTTCTAACTGCGATAAAAATTACATAGCTGCCAAATCTGTGGATAATATCCTTTGCTTTATAAGAGCACAATACTCCAAGCATTTTATTTAACTGATAAAAAGCACAGTAAATGGATGTAATGATGAATAGCGGGGAAACAGGGAAACTAACAGTGTAGACATGAATCTATTAGAATACTAAAACTATCTAAAACATCGCCTAAGTCAGAAGGTGAAGACCAGTTTCTCCCACTAACTTAATTTTAAAAACCACCCTTCAATTTTAATATATAATGATTACCTCCTATTCTGAATATTCATTGATCTGTAACCCATATCAGTATTTTAATATTATCCACACACATCACAGCATGACCCCGCAGAAATGTTGGGTAATATAAAGGGATTTTTTATGCAGTATCTTTGTAATAAAGAATAGCGTTACCAACACAAGCACTAGGTTAGTCAGTTCCATTCTTCAAAACGGCAATTCAGAATACAACCATGGGTTGGAAAACAACCATATACCAAGCACATATACAGACTAGTTCATGAGTTTATTAAAACAGAAAAAATCGGTTGTCATGAAATCAATTGCCAGGCTTCCGGAGATTAAAACGGACATAAGGCTTAATTGTGTGCAATGGACAGTCACTATGGAACAGATCAGAAGATGAAACGTTTTCACTATGTCCATTGAAATGACACTTTCCGCTTCCAGTTAAACTGACTGTTAGCTAAATGTTGGAAAACAAATGCAGTCGATTAACCTTCACCAAAGCCAGGCACAGAGGTTAGTTTTAAATTTCACTGAACAATGGAGGCTATTTTATCAGGGAGAAAATTGGCAAGCAAGTCATCATCAAAGTCTGTTTTTTCCGACGCTTTAAAAAGCTCCACGGTCTCATCCCTAGTGATACCTAAAACAGAATAAAATATCTATAAGAGAAAAGAGAAGCATGATAATCCGTCTAATGTAGGTATGATAACCCTCCGGAAACTGGCGGTTTTATGAGTCCTAATAGCTTTAAGTCCTTCCTTTTTTACGAGCAACTTTATCATTGCCCTGCTAGTCCCATTCACTTTATTCGCTCCAACTTACTATACTCCTGACTGTTGATTATGTGAGCAGGAAGTCATTTCTAATCATCAACGCAATTCTGAGCAGCTCTCTTTTTCGTACTCTTTATAGAGCCGCCTCATGACCCTTTTCAATGATTATGTATATTTTTTTTTTTTGGCAGCTTCACTACTTTCTTATGTCTATGAGAATGTCATCTTCATGGCTTTCTAATGTAACTGTGAACGCTAACAGCCGACCAACTACAACGTAACAAATTTATTGCACAGGTCCGCTGAGGTACAAAAGATTTTAACAGAACGCGTCCATATTACTCTGTCTTCGTGTGAAGGTCATATACTTTATGTACGTGTGTGTGTACATGTATGTATGTATGTATGTATGTATGTATATATATATATATATATATATATATATATATATATATATATATATATATATATATATATATATGTGTGTGTGTGTGTGTGTGTGTGTGTGTGTGTGTGTGTATAAGTGAATGTTTGTAAATTAGTTTGGCTTCTATAGAAATCCAAACCGCTTGAGAGACCCATACAAAATTTTGTACATGGCCTGTAGGTCACCCCAGAAAGGCTTTTAACTCATAATCAAACCCCTACCCCATAACAGACACAAACACAGGCAAAAGAAATTAAATATTCGTTTTTACGTCACTTTTTCCTTCAGTTTTCTGGGCTTATTCTCATTTTTCACCTCACGATTCACCCTTTATTCTGGCGCTGCCAGAAGTATGATTAACCTACAATAATAAATCCCCTATAACATCAATTTTTTATCAGAATTTACGTGAATTAGACATCGACCAATATACGTAGGCTCTCTGATTTTCAATTTTGTCAATCTTCGTTGTTTTAAAGACTTCTGATACAAAGAAACGGAAAACGTTTGAATAAAATCATAATGACTGAAAATGTCCCTTATCATAAAATTGTAATGAATATCCTATGTCCTTATGTATTACGTAATACTCCCAGTGTTGTTAATGTACCATTCCATACGATTTAGCTTGAAGCTAACGTTTTGCTTAAAGATTAGAGCTACTGGTAAACGCCTGTTTCTCGTTTCACCTTAACATCTGATGTTTTTGTGTGTGCGTACACACATATCACTGTGCATTAAATCTAGAGGTAAATTTGCTCTCACCTTACATGAGAAACTCATTAATATCATAAACATTTTCCTTTATCACTTCTTTTAAGAACACTCAACTTCATGTTCGCATTTAATCTCGGTGACAGCACGAGTCTCTCTATAGCATAATATATTGCAGTTACGAAAAATATAAAGAATTGTTGTTCTAAATATTTTCAACAAATGGTTAACTGAATTTTTTACTGATGCAAAATATATTTTTCCCGAACACTGAATGTGCAATTCAAATGGGATTTTTGCAGCATCCTTATCGAGAAATATTTTTCAGTAATCAAAATCTATAGCATAATAATATTTTTCATTATCTATGGGATGCGAAATTTTGATGCTGGAAATCTAAGGTAAAAGAATGTTTAACGGATGAAACGATTAGATGACTTTTATGTTCATACGAGACTGCAAAAGTGATATTCATTACTCTTCTTTCTTTTCGCTTCAGGCATCCAACTTTTGACTTCCAACACCGACTTAACATGACTTCAAGAGCCTGTCAGTCAGAGGGATGAATTATTTATCTGCAAAGCTCTTTCATGAGTAAGTATTCGGAATGACGATGTGAACAAACATTCAAAGAACAATAAATGCACACTGGATAAACACTCGTGCGTTTATCCAGTGTGCATTTTATTGTTCTTTGAATGATTTCCCTCTCAGCCTTCAACATTCAAAAACTGAACGTGTTAAGTGTTTTGCAATCAAGTGACACTGCGTCCTGTGTTGGAGAATAGGTGATCGTGACGCTGTGTGCTGTGCCGACCTGTTGTCCACGGTGCCCTTTCCCCATCTTCCGACTTTGAGAAGATTCTTTCAAGATTTGACATCTGAAAATATATTTAATTATTGTTACCGCTGCAAGATTCTGTTTAATCTCAATCTAAATTCAGAGGTTCTTAGATAATATGTGATTATCCTCGCTGTGAGATTCTGTTTATGCTTAAGATATTTTGCAGGTTCTTACATCATATTTGATTTGAGGGTGGCACTATTTGGTTTTGTGAATTAATGTAATTACAGTGCACGGAGCTGGTGGTTAAGCTCCTGTGTGATTCCTTCTGATTTGTAAATTATAATCTATTAAGTCCGTCCTTGACTTTCCCGTAATTTCCATTGAATTTAATTTTATGGTAACTCTATTAATCTATTTTACACGTGTTGCCGCCACTAGTTAGATGCACTTGGAAATTAAATAAAAGATAGATGTCACGTTGCAGGCCACAATTATAAAAATACATATACAGTATATATTTGTGTGAGAAAAGATCCTTTCCTAAAGCGTTCACCCATTTTTACTAGAGATATCACTGAAAATCCCATAATGTAATCAT
>JANJGK010000031.1:29521226-29523726 GCA_039081455.1 Macrobrachium rosenbergii | reverse complement strand
TTACTCATTTTACTGACGATGGATTATTCTCTTCAGAAGCATCTCTTCACTTGCATCTTAAAATTTAAGGTGCATTTGCCTAACCGTTCTTTCTGCATTTACTTCCCCTTTAATTTTTCTCTCTTTCTCCTAAGAGCTTGTTCAGAGCCCTCTGTACTGTCATTATTTGCCTTCCCTCACTTTCTTCTTGCCAACCTTATCAGTCCTTTTGTATATTAGGGAATTATCATCTGTCCAGTCATAAAACTCTCATCTCTTACATATTATATCCATAAATACTCCCTCCTTGCAGAGATTCTGTGACTCTGTTCTTGAATTTTGCATACTCCCCAAAGACCCCTTCTACATAAAGTTTCGTTCACCTTTATTTCTCATCAGTCTTCCTTAGAGCAATTCTCACTGTTTTCGCAACAAACACACTTGTCTTATTATACTTAAGAGTCACATTTTCAACCATTCCTACTCACCTAAAACTTTCTTATATTTTCATTCTCGTTTCAGCCAGATAATGATTTAATATACTTCCAGTCACTCTTCTTTCTTTTCTGAACATATTCCATGGGATTTAACATCATCACCTACTCCAGGAACTCCATAACTACCAGCTACGCCATCTCTTTCTATGCAACTGGTCACTGAAAGGATAGGACACAAACTCTATGGAAGGCAAACATGCAGGCTACGTTGATGGGGTACTACCTACCTGAAACATACAAAGCAGTGAAATGTCACTTGCATCTTCATCATATACAAATCGTGTTTCTGAATCATTACTAGTAGCCAAGAAAGTTTCTCAAATAATAGGCCTTGCCGTGGCTCTATTCCAGGGCCTTACCCGGTCTCTGACTGTTTTCTTTGCAGCCTCGATATTCTCTCTTCCTATTCTGTGCAATCTTCCTACCCAATTTTAGACCAATTAGACCAATTGGCTTGTCTAGTAAGAAAGCATGTATTATGCCCTACTAATACGGTCAGATAGGGTCAAAACCTCCTTCTACATCTGTTTTAAGAACAATGTCATATCATCTTATATCTCAAAGATTCGCCGGTGGCAGTGGCCAGTCTGCGTACTGGATCAGCACATTCTCTCTCTCTCTCTCTCTCTCTCTCTCTCTCTCTCTCTCTCTCTCTCTCTCTCGTCATCCAAGTCACTATCTGAATTAAGAAAGCACGGCAAACACATGACTACCAAAATATAATTTATTCAGTAATCTAAGATGGTAAATGGTTTGAAATGGAAATAAAAATGGAATGGGAATATCTACGTCCCAGAATTGGTACCCTCAAAATAACCAAGTAAGATATCATGGTACTATGAACTTCCACTAAATGAATCTCAACAACATAAAGTTAAAATGAGTCAGCATGACAGAAGTCATGATAAGTCACATTTCCCTCCATTTATATTGGCCTCTATTCACGATACATCTCAAGAACAAAGGGGAAACACAACTTTTAAAAATAGGCACAGAGAAGAATAAATGTGGGATGTTTTCCCATGTTACGAACCCTAAAGGAAATGCACATAATTAAACATGGTAAAATCATTAATAAAAATCAGAGAGACATAGCAGATAAAAATAAATAAGTAAAATAAATCAGTATATGTTAAACTAAGTTAATTAAACCCATTCAGGGTTTCTTGGAAACAAAGTTCCAGCTCACCTCACAGGCAGTATGTACTCAAAAGTCCTCCAACCAGGCGGATCCTGGCACAAAGCCACCTAGGCCCCCAATGTTTAGCCTGTTTACAAAATGGAATATTCACATTTCACATGGCACGCCATTCAGCGCGCACGAACGAACGCACTCGCCGGATCTTGATGACTTCTGGCGGCATAACCAGCACATCGCCCAGGGAACTATGCCCCTTGTCTCCGTGGGAAGCCATACTAACGCTAGGCCATCGTCAGCCCTGACTTGCTGAATACGTAGGCGCTGTTTCCATTTACCTTTGCCCAGAATGTTTCCAAGCAAACAGCTTAACCGCCCATCGCCCCCCCCACCCCGCTGCCCCCCCCCCCAAAGAAAACCATATAATATATCAATACCCTTCAACATTTCACATGCTCAATAATAACAACAATAACACGGCTAATAAATAGAACAAAGTTAAGCAAAGTAATATTTCAGAAAATTCGGAAAGTTAGCCTACCTATAAAAAGCTGAATTGGGAAAATCCAGCGTAAATAAAGACCATATGTTAAAAGCACGAAAGAAACGCTGCAAAACCTAAAACTAAACTATTCCCCCAACCGAGGAGAGAGTAGATGGACTCTCTCTTTGTCTGTTGAGTCCTGAAATGATTCATTTTTAGCTTCTGGAAGTTTTCTAAGCTCTTTAAACTCAGCGGCTTAGACTGCGTAAAAAAATAACTTTCCAAGTTGATAATATGCTGTGTCACTTGCTGGATGTTGAGATACTGACGCAAGTGAAATTCAGGGCTACACTTTTCCTTCGAAAGTGTCTCAGACTTTCAAAATGTGACAACATCTCAAGG
>JANJGK010000031.1:29498742-29521126 GCA_039081455.1 Macrobrachium rosenbergii | reverse complement strand
TCTCCAAATTCCAGTCCTCAGAGACTCCTAAAATTCTACGTCGCACGTGGCGAGAATTCCTCCAAACCCCAGTCCTCAGAGACTCATACAAAAATTCTACGTCGCACGTGGCGAGAATTTCTCATTCCTGCGGGAACCCAAAATTAAGTCCTTTTGAGACATTATATAGTGTAGTTCACACACATCTAAGCCCTTACGGGACTGATCATTCTAGTTCGTTAGAACAACTCCTTAACTTCACGCTACAGCCGGCCAAGTCCGAGCGTGACAAAATCCAACTACGTCTTCCGCATATTAGAATTCGTTCGCCAAGAACAACCACGTCTTTCCAAGACACATCCAATTTTAACAAAAAGTCTCCTCAGACTTACTAATCAACTGTCTTATTCGGACAGATCCATTCTCCTGCAGTCTGAACAATTGAGTGTTTCAGATTCCTGCAATTGAGTCTTTTCAGACAACCTGAGTCTTCTCAGACATATCATATACCCATTATTTCAAGATGGCTAATACCAGAGCCCAACAAAACGAGGATTTCAAATTCTACATGTCCGCTGGGAAGGACATGGGACTATCGGGGCAAGATCTGAGAGCATGGGTTCAAGAGCGAGTGGACGATGCCAAGGCAGAGAGAGCAAGAGAACGTGAAGAGAGAGAGAAAGAACGAGTTGCCCAAGAGCAACGAGAGGCCAAAGAACGTGAGGAGAGAGAGAGAGAACGAATTGCCCAAGAACAACAGGAGGATAAAGAACGTGAGGAGAGAGAGAGGGCAAGAATTGCCCAAGAGCAGGAGAAGGATAAAGAACGTGCAGAGAGAGAGAGGGAACGAATTGCCCAAGAACAACGAGAGGAGAGAGAACGAATCGCTCAAGAGCAGGAGAAGGAAAAAGAACGTGCAGAGAGGGAGAGAGAACGTGAGGAGAGGGAGAGAGACAGAATCGCCCAAGAGAAAAGGGAGGAACGAGAATGGGAAGATCGAGAGCGACAGCGCGCCCACGAGCTCCAGATGCTAGAACGACAGCCCGCCACCCCCCCGCCCCCTGCCGCGGGGATGAGTGCCCTCAGCCAAGCTCACTCGTTCATGCCAAAATGGACCGAGTCCAAACCCGAAGTATGGCTTGAAAGGGCCGAACGAGTCCTGGAGTGCTGCGATCTCTCCCCCGCGGAACTCTCCCTTGTTCTCACTAAATTCCTGGGCGGAAAGGCCCTCGTTGCCTACCACGCCCTTCCCGCAGACGATCGGGGAAACTGGGAAGCCGTACGCCAAGCAGTTACGAAGGCGTACGAGATTACCCCCGAGCGGTGGAGGAGACGTTGGAGAGAGCAGCCCAGAGAAGCAGGCCAGACTTGGTCCGATTGGGCGTACCATTCGGAGCGGGCGTTGACAAAATGGCTCGATTCGGAAGGAGCCACTACCACCGCCGAGGTACTCGAGCGGTTTAAATTCGAGCATTTCCTGCGCTACGCCCCTCCTGCCCTCGCCACCCATATAGTGGGAAAAGCCCCAGCAACACTCACCGAGTGTTGCCGAATAGCAGATATGTGGGAAACCCACCACCCTCAAGAAGGATCCATGGGGCGGAAGATAAATCCCCCGTCCCTCCTCGGAGGTTCAAATTCCCACAAAAATGGGAACTCGGGCAAGCCCCTAACTTGCCATTATTGCAAGAAAACGGGGCATTCCTCCGAAGAGTGCCGGAACAAGAAACCGGCTCCTCTCTCTCCCGGAAAACCGACAAATAACTCGCCTGCGCCCTCCACAGGGGCAGCGCGGAAAGATTTCAGCCAGACATTTTGCACGGCGTGCAAGGTTTATGGCCATTCTCCCGCATGGGCAAAATGCCCACGCAATAATAAATCAACTACTCCCACCGTCGCCTTGGCCGTCACAGATCCCCAGTCATTAGGCCCTCCCGCCGAAGGGCCTGTATACGTGGCCCCTCCACGAGGTAGCGAGCCCGCGCGCCTAGTCACTGCTTTCGAGGACTCGGGCGCACAAATCTCCCTCATCCGAAGGGACAGAGTTCCCTACGGAGCTATCGTCAATAGACGAAAACTTGTCACGATCGAGGGAATAAATGAGTTTAAAATGATACTCCCTACGGTCCAATTGAGAGTCACAAGACCTCACCAATCCAAAATTTGCAATCTTGCAGTAGCAAGCCATCTCCCCGGAGGCTATGACGTCATCCTGGGATAGGACTTTCAGTCCCCACCGAAATCATGACAATCTAGGGGTCCCCATTCCCCGACTCATTCCGCGGGCGCCAGTAATCCTCCCCCGCTTCTCCCTCAGCCAAGACTGGCGCCCCCTGGGTACCAGAAGGACGTGCAGTCCCCACCAGTGCCACCTGAGTACAATGTACAGTGGCCCCCTCGATCGGTTCCCGATCCAATTCCAGTGCCCGGCCCTGCCTCAGTGCCAGTGCCAGGGCCCCAATCAGATCTCCCTTCAGGAGATGCCAAATTCCTGCCGGTGCCACTTGCACCTCTAATAGCGCCTGACTCTGCCCTAGTGCCAGCGCCAGAGCGCTACGCCGATCTCCATTCACGGGATCCAACTCAGGACCCCCCTCTCTCCCCCCGGCCTGGCACCGCTACCAGCGTCGGTCAGAGAGACGGTTCCTCCCGACCACCGCGGAAGCTCACCTGCAGGTGCGGCCTCGCAACCCGTGCCTGAGCTGGTCATCGATACCTGCGAGCCGCTCACGCCACCCCCGACCGCCTCCTCTCTGCCTCAGTCCGTCGCCGACGCAATTGCAAGTCAGGATTCTGCCATATCTCACTTGGCCGATGAACTACAAGAGCCGCGACGGATCATGGTAGAACCCGCACGGAACACTCCTGCGTCAGCTGTCGCATCAGCAGGCCCAGGTGGTACTCCGTGCCGCCCTCCGGTCGCGGGCCCTCCGCTTCCCCGGCCGAGGACGACTGTCCCATTGAGAAAGGCTCGAGGCGAAATTACCACGGGCGTGGGACATTCCAGGTAATTTACAAAGAGCTCTAGAGCTCCCATGGCACCTGTGCCACCATTTCATCTTTCGAAGGTCTTGGCACCCCTAATCCAGAAGGGGATGTCAGACCCTCCTCTATCTTCCTCCGTTCCTCAGGAACTTCTATCTCTTATCACCTTCTATTTAATCTTCCCTTAAATTATCCCCACAAGAGGCAATTAAATACGGGATACCATTCCCCACACAATGTATAAATCATTAAGAATAACAGAGTGAGAAGTGGCACGCCCTTGCGCCCATACCTTGGCACCGGGCGTGCGTGTCATCCCCTCCTGAAGGAGTCGCGCCCTTCGGGTGCACTTTCCTCGCCCTGGGACTGAAGTGATAGTCCGGGCCGTAATTTATAGGCAAAGGATGATAAATTCCCGCCTAACACAATAAAACCCTCACTCTTTTTCCCTTAGCTCTTCTGCCAATATCATTTACTTTCTTTTAGTCATTTAGTTATCTTTATTTTAATGAATCGCGAGTCATAAACTCTTGCCCTTGTGATTTAAATGCCCCTTTCGTAAGCTCTGAGGGACGTGTCCCGCCTTCCATATGCGGTCAAGTTTCATTCGTAACGTCTTGGTAATTTTCCTTTTGTTGTTATTATCCCTTTTCCCCCTTCCATTCCTTCCAAGATCGCTGTTTGTCCTACCCCACATCTTTTTGTCTGCTCGCCCCATCATAACATTGAGTAGGCAGTAGATGCATAAAATTAGCGTAGTTTAAGGTTAGCGAATTAAAACCTCGCGAATACTCTCGCCCGCATACGGCTGTCAAAATCCGTGTGGGGCCGGCTAAGCAAAGTACGTTAAAACAAAGATAAATTATCAATGCGAATATGTATAGTCATTACAGTATCGCGTAAAAGGGGATGTCATTTACAAAAATAAACGCTGTTTTTCATTTACACAGCCTCTTCAAGGCAGATTGTACTAACCGCATGCATTTTACCTAAAATTAAGTAACCGTGTATTTTAATTCTTGAACAATAACCTTTCTTTTCATTTGTTGGCCATAGCCTCATATACGTGGTCCTATAATTCACAATTGTTCGAGTCACATTATAAAGTTACCAGTGGGTAACCAAATCTAAAGTAATTATTCTTTGCAAGTGTTTAAATCACTTTGCGTTCTGTTAACGAAAATTGTCCCAATGTGTTATTAAAAGTAATGTCACAGCTTCATAAAACCCTTAGGAGTAAAGTTCATTGCAAGGCAGAATGTAGAGTAACGTAAAGCATTTGCCGCTCATTCTTGAATATCGATGTACACACCCGAAGGAGGTATGTACATCATCTTGTATGGGGAGGTATTATGATTAGCAAGAATTCGCTAGCAAATTGCCTCCCCCCCCCTCCTTTGTGTTTGTTGGTTGTTCTGTTGTGTTTCATTTACTGCCAGCCGGCCGATCGATAGACCATCTGTCTATCGACTTAAAAACAAGGGTTTAAAAGATTAAAGGCGCTCCCATTTTTTATAAAGATCTTTCCTTCGAGGCAAAAGTAATCTGGCTTGGGTGTTTCTCCTACAGGCCAAAACCTCCCCTGCGGGCAGCAGGTGCAATGAGTCAAAACATCTGTGTTGGACGCCCCCCTGCCCCATAGGAGGGGATAAAAAGCAGAAACCCACGAGGTCTCGACACACACACGCGGGCTGGAAGATATGGAATGAAGACGTCCCCAACACCTGGCCCCATCGATGCCCTTGCATCCTAACCACGTGGCCCGTTCAAAAGTATACTTCTCCTCGTGCCCTTCGAGCGTATTCCTCGAGCCCACACGCCATTGCTTGGAGTTTCGAGGAGTCCCCATCGCCTTGCCCCTTTACGGAAGCCCTTGCATCTCACCACGTGGAAGAAACTCGCCCTCGGAAATCGCAAGTCATCCACGGACTGCCTTCTACGCGCCCTCGGAAAATCTGCTAAGGTAAAGTGCCCTGGAAGAGCCCCATTTCAGTCACGCTTTTGTCTCATAATATTTTCTTAAGGAGAAAGCCAGAAATCTCCCTTGTCTAATGTCCGTGCACCTCTTGCATCGGCAGTATTAATTCTTTATTACTCCTTTGGCACCCTCAGTGCAGCTTCGAATTCATTATTCTTTTGTCTATTTTCATTACTGGCGTATAATGTGCATATCTCTCATTTCAGAGGGATCCTATTTCGTGGAAGCTTCTCGGACCGTGTCTGGAATCCCCCAGTTTCATTCAATCCAGTAGGAATCTCCTTCAGGATAGTAATCTACTTGAGTTCCTCTTTCCCGTACTGATATCATTTATGTAAATACACTCCTTTAAATTTGCCCACGTGTTTTACGTAATATTTCCCTCAGTAACAAGAGCCATATGCTCATATGAAATTCCTCTTCGTTTTCCTCTTTTTTTTACGTTTTCCCGTACCCACGAAGTCAGAATCACAAGGCTAAATTACCTTAAATTGTTGCTACCTGTCTCACAGAGCATATTTCAAACTAAAACCACGGAAAAACGTAAATATATATATATATATATATATATATATATATATATATATATATATATATATATATATATATATATATATATATATATATATATATATATATATATATATATATATATATATATATATATATATATATATATATATATATATATATATATATATATATATATATATATATATATATATATATATATATATATATATATATATATATAGTGGATCTAGATGTAAATTGTTTGTGATACTCCTACAACAAGCCTAAAGAACACTGTTGAATTTATGTGTGAATATGCTAATAATGTCATGAACGTGTACTGTAAAAACTCCTTTAATCAAGGTCTTAAATACCTTGTGTTATGTAAAGAGAACCCAAATTACTACCAGTATGCACAGGGGCTGCCGGTTTGGCCCACAAAGGCATTAAGCAACCTCCTGCAATAGGGTCTTCCATTTCATTTACAACATTTCTTCGGTTCTATCGTCTTGAAAAATATCATATTGCAGTCAAATAACACTCCTTTAATATAAAAATAAAATGTGCTTGTTGATATAATTAATTTCCGAGTCAAAATATGTGTTGCTTAATTGAAACTGAATGTTTTAATAATATGCATTTAGTATATTCTTTTTTTTTTTGATTAGCGGAAGTACCTACGACAATTTCCTCTGTCGAAACTAGTAATTAATTTTAAACATTAATTAATCTCTCTCTCTCTCTCTCTCTCTCTCTCTCTCTCTCTCTCTCTCTCTCTCTCTCTCTCTCTCTCTCTCTGTGAAAGTTGGAATGGGTTTCAAATTTTCTAGTAATTCGTCAGTGAGAAATGAGAGATGAAAGAACAAGCGAAATTATTCCAAAGCTCTGTTCGTTCATCCCTGAAGTAATGCTACACAAAGATACGGCAGTCCGTCCCTTGAAGTGACCAATTATGACTTTCAACGGGGGTTTCAACTTAAACTAAAATGATACAGTTCCCTTTCCCAGCTGCCTATCCATTTTTTCAGTGCAGCGTCTGATGCTATTTCATCTAAAGGAAATTTTGCTTGGCATGGGAGACTCACTGCACCGCTTTGACGTAGCTTGGCAGATTTCGCGGGAGAATCTGGCAGGTAGAAACCAGTTGCCGGAAACTGCAAAAGTCGTCTTTGTCAAGGAGGTTTAGTAAGATGTCAAGGAAATGTAGATTTCCCTTTGTTGACTGAGAATTGACCACACCCTCGCGAAGCACTGGCTTTTCATGGCTGGGCGACCCCCAGCCATATTTTGATGACTGTTTGATCCCGTAAAATTGCGATACTTAGTAGTCGAGTTTCAGCCTTTGAAACCTGAGAATATGCTTCTTTTCCGAGTACTGTGGTGATATCAGAGTGAATATCGTTTTAAGATGGAATCGTACAGATACTTGGTTTTATCGATGATTTTTTAATTTTTTTTTTTTTACATAAAAGAATGATTAATGTAAGAATTTTATGTATTCATAAAGCATGTTTTGAATGAATTAAAAGTTTTTACCTTATTTTATTTAGATTTATCCTCATTATTTAGAGCAAATAATCAGTTTCATGCATCGATTGACATTGCTGCTGTAGCGCCAGTTTATAGAAACCAATCAGTCAGCCATTCAGCCAATCAGTCTGTATCTCTTTTATCTTCCCTCGCTCTCTCAGTCTTGAGGACAAAAAGGAAAATGCCTCCAAGAACTTGTTCTTTTGATACGTGTGCGGAAGGAAGGTTATTATGTTCTAATACTATGCAAATTTGTGAGGAAAAGCTTACTTCAGAACTCTCTCTCTCTCTCTCTGTATTGCAAACGGTGTCTAAGAACTCGGCCATGTACGAATATAAAGAGGATAAAAGGTTATCGTTTTTTCTCATACTATAAACTACGAGAATAACTATTTTAATTCTCTCTCTCTCTCTCTCTCTCTCTCTCTCTCTCTCTCTCTCTCTCTCTCTCTGTCAAAACAAGACAAGACGTTATCTCCACTTTATCGAGCATATATCTTACTCATCTTTGGCCAGTGACTCACCATCCTCCTCTTTATGTGCCATTCCAGTATTTCGATCATATCTAAATTGTAAAGTCGTGTTATGCAAATTGACAGTGAGTGGACATTTTTCTTAAACATTTGAGACCCTTTCCATTGTTTTTAAGGTAGAGGGTCTATTGGAAGGTCAGCATTTTATTTTTCCTTTGATTTGAACGACTCTGGTAAAGAAGTACCTTTGGGATAGGTGCGTATTTTTTCTCAAATATTCTGTACCTTTTTTATTTAAGGTGAAGGGTCAGTATAAATAGGAAGCTTTGAGTTTTACATGACTTTAATGGAACCTAGTAAATAGGCACGTTGAGTAGTTTTCTCAAATATATTTTGCCCTTTTTTTCCCATATTTTTTATAAGTGAAAGGTCAGTTTAAATGTCACATTTCATTTTTCTTTCATTTTAATGATACTTGGTAAATACGAATCTTGAGTGTGGGTGAGTATTTTCCTAAAACGATTTTCAACTTGTTATGTATTTATGAAATTCAACGGCAGTTGAAAGCTCAACATGTCATTTTCGTTGATTGTGATGTAACTTTTGAACAGACAGGCAAGACAACAAATAAGCTAACAAACACGGGACAATACCTTCATCAGTCAAGTTGATGCTGGACATTTCGATAATTACCTCCAGGACGCAGGTCTGTATTAACCAAATCAACCCAGAACCAGGATAGTCTGCACTCTGAGAGTGTCGTCAAAGCTGTCTTGAATTGTTTGCATAAAGACACAGCATGAGATCCTCACAGGAATGATTGTGAAGCAAAGTCATTGCTCGTTAATGAACAAAGAGAAGAGAAACGCAAGGTCCAGCACCTAAAATACGAGAGCAATATTTATGTGGACGGATAAGGTAAGCTTGAGTCTTATGAGTGGATTGTAGAAAAGAATTTGCAACCACTATATAAAATTGGAATTTTGATGTAGCTTGTGTAACAATATCGGTTAAATGATGTGCCCAAGAGGCCTTGAAGCGATACGAAAACTTAACATGTTGATAGATTTTAAGGTAAAACGAGGAAGCAAACTAGGTAGAAACTGTCTTGGAGATATTAACTAACCTTGCTTGAGGAAAAGTCATTTGCAGAGGAATCTCTCTTGTGGAAGTCACAGTCGAACTTGAGAAATTTCGGACTTATTACCCTGACCCTTCCTTTACATTGCTATCATTTCCCGCTGTATGCTTACCCTAAGGTATATAATATAATATAATATATATATATATATATATATATATATATATATATATATATATATATATATATATATATATATATATATATATATAATATATATAAATATATATAAATATATATAAATAAATATAAATAAATATAAATATATGTAAATATATATAAATATATATAAATATATATATATATATATATATATATATATATATATATATATATATATATATTATATATATATATATATATATATATATATATATATATATATATATATATATATATATAATAACATTCAGTCTTGCCCTGATTACACGAAATAGTCTCAGGTAATGCATATGATGGGACTCCAGAATGGGAGAATAATTCATATGAATGTTTTCGGGCCACAACGGAATTTGGTAATGACTGTGACCAGGAATTTTCAGGATTTTGGTGGCAGACGAGATACTGAAGCATGGATTGCGATCGATCCGCGTGTCTCCCCTGAAAGAGACATTCTAAGTTAGGCATGACGGTACACACTGAAGGAAATGGAATCCCCCCCCTTATAAATGAGGATACTCTACGCTTGAATGTTAGCCCTACGTAGCCCAGCAGATAATTATAATGAATTCACGTAGGCACAATCTGAGAATCGGAGCAGCGTAGGCTTTAACAGTGAACACGTGATCGCACTCACACAAAGATAAAATCAACACTGATATTGCTTAACCTAAATAGCCCTTAAATTGCACTGGGGGAGGGATAATTGATGGGTATCATGGGATCTTTACTTGAATTCAAGGCACGTAAATGGCGAGATACGGGGATGCAAGCAGGACTCGAACAAAGGAGGATTGCTTTGTGGAGGAAGGAGTTAAAGTTTAAAGAAATGGAATTTTAAGGAGTTTAAGTGAAAGGGGAAAGGGCTGGTTATTGACTACTTGCAATGTATGAACCATTTATGACTGTTGTTGGTGCCTAACAACCGTTCCAGCTGTCCAACAGAGTCAGTTCAACCAGCGTAGCGGGAAAAATTCAGCACATACGCTACAGATGAGGTCAGAGGAGCGTCTGTCTGCTTCCAAAAACATGGCGTCTTTGGGCGTCGAGTTTTTAGGCCACCTGTACCTGCAAGTATGTCAAAAGAACCAACAAAGAGGGCAGAGGAAAAGCACACTTATCATTAGGTGTCTACAGATTAGAATCCTACCCGGGCCCTAGCGCTAAATGGCCTTTTTGACCTCCCCCATACCTACATGCCTCCCCATCGCGTGATGGGGGTGGAAAGGGGGGTTTTTATTGTTCTCTGGGTCGTACAATGTTGGGGGGGGGAGAGGGGGGATAAGGAGGCCTATCTCCTCTCGGGGCTAACAGCTACTGTCTGGTTCAAATAGGTTCGGTTCTATCCGACGCCCGCCAATTTCCCGACACGATAGTCAAATGAATAACAGATTATTTCAAAATTAAATAAAGAAATGAAATTTACAGGAGGGAGGGATGTTTATCCTTGACAGGTCCCCCCTTAAAAAAGGCCCTTCACACCCTTCCGGGTGTGAGGGTCTTAGCTAATTCCTCCCGACTGGCCCGTGACACTACATAAGGTGGATTGTGGCTCTGTACATCTAAAGGAACCTACCTAACTGCTAAGAGGGGTTCTGAATTGGCTAATTTACAGGCCTAACCTACCTAAGGGTATGGATGCAGCTACTAACTGGCTAGGAGGATGGGAGAAACCTACGTCTAGACAAATGCACACTGTAACACCTAATCTAACCTAACCTACTATCCCCATGACTCTGGCACTGAACGAGCTGGCACTAACGAATGGCACACGCTGAGTTATGATCGGCACTATGCTGTACGACTAACATGCAACAAATTGAAACATGACGCACCTGAAGGGTAATTCACAATGTATGATTAAGTAATATATCAGTTTGAGTCTAGAGTGGGTTGGAAGGAGGTTAGTTAGAAAAGGGTTAGTAGCAGAAAGGCCTAAGTGGTTAATGGTTAATGCTACGGGCTCAGAGGTCATGCAGGCTACCCTCTCTGGGCAGGTGCCAGGATCGCTCTGAGATGGAAGCAGCACTGTGCCAACGGGCACGAGTGCCAAGAGAGCTTATGGCTCTGACTCACTAAGTTAATTTCTTCCGCCCCTTCTTCTTCTTCGGGGGCCTCCAGGGTCTGCCTAGGCCATTCCTAGGTGGTGATGAGGATACTGACTGAAGAACTGCCAGGAGTGCCGTCAGGAGCAGGATCAGGGGCAGCCTCAAGGGCTATGGGCCAGTCTCCTACTCCGGCTGCTGCGACAACCGTCGTGGGAAGAGAACCAGCATCTGCGTCCTGGCCGGACAGCTCCTGGTCGACCAGAAAAGAGGTAATGTCCAGGCCTACCAGAGGGTCGTCCTCAGCAGGTGGAAGAGTGTGGGAAGGAGAAACATCAGGGGTCGGAGGTTCGCACTGTGCGATGATCACAGTCATGAGATTTGGTGGATCTCCCGTAGGAGGATCCGAGTCATGTTCTGGATCCGGCACTAGCACTAACTCAGGGCCAGGCTCGGGAAGTACGCTTGGCAGGGAGCAACCAGCCAAGATGGGTGGAGCTTGGCACTGATCAGTGCTTGCAAGTGACACTGGCAGCGATTGGTGTCAGACAAAGCTGAAAGGGGACCCGGGGGATCAAGACCCCTCGGTGTCCCTGGCGTGATCTGGGACAGCGATTCCTGTCTTAATGAGAGGACTTGGCCTCTTGGTTCGGTGGAGTTGGCTGCTGCGGCTAGCCTACTGGGGCACTTTGCCCATCTCTCAGAGTGGCCCCTTACGTTGCAGGTCCTGCAGCGGTAATTTGTGCAATCCCTTTGGGATGAGGGAGTAATGCGTTGGTGGCCGTCCGGTCACAAGACCTGCGGACTAGGCCTAGCAGGTGAATGCGGTGGATTAGTATCGGCTGACGGTGGCACAACTGTCACAAAGGCTGTGTCCCTATCTGAAGACGTGGCGCTGGATGTGCTGGCGGAAGCAGTCAGGCAACAGAGTGGTGTGGGAGTGGGACATCCCCAGAGGATGTCTCGACCATGCAGGAACTCCACTCCCTGCCTAATATACTTGACAACGCCAAGACGATGCACCTTGTTGCTCCAAGGGGTAATCACCCTGAGCTCAACTGTGGGGACGGTCAGGGACTGTTTGTCCACCCAGGTCACGGTCCACTTGGTGTGCTCCTCTACCTTGGCACTGGCTGGCACTCGAGCCCAATCAATCAGACTGATGTCTAAGCCAGTATTGGCAGTAGTTGGCAGGTTCACTGGGGGGCTGGAACCATCCAGAGAAGCCACTGAGACGGACTGTGTCCAGACCCTCTCAGGGTGAGTTCTCTCGGCGGGACCACATGTTTTGGGCATGCAGGATACCCAGCAGAAGAGTGTCCTGAAGCTCCACAGTCTCGGCAGGAGCCCTGGTGATATGTTGATTTCCCGGCAGTGACGGTGTGCTGGGAAGACGGTGCTGAATTTGGTGGAGAGGAGGACTGACGGTTGCTGGTAGGCTGCCGAGAGTTGTTGCCCTGCTGATTGCTATCTTTATAGCGGCAATCTGCTTCAGCATGGCCATACCTTTTACAGATGGGGCACGGAGGTTTGTCAGGCGGGCCGTTCCGTGAGCGATTTAGGCCCAAGAGGTGTCCGGGTGGCACTATTTTGCGCTGCAAGGTGCCATGGGAAGGGTTGTATGTCTCCCAGGCATCAGCTAAGCGGCAGGCTTCCTTGATGGTGGCTGGCTGCATATCATTAAGATACACAGCCAGAGGCCCGGGCGCACACTGGAAGAGGTCCTCCAGCATGGTCCGGTTGAACAAATCCTCATAGGTGTCGCACCGCATAGACTCTAACCAACGGGTCCCAGCTTGGGTCTTGTGACAGGCCCATTCTGTCCAGGACCAGTCGACATTCTTAGCCATACCTCTGAATCTTTGTCTCCACCTCTCAGGAGTGATTTCATACGCCTTAGCGATGGCCTCACGGACGGCAGCCATGTCCCCTCGTTGATCTCTTTCCAGGGCTCGATGAGCAGCCTTAGCCTTCCCGTTTAGGTGCTTGGTAAGCAGTAAGGCCTTCTCAGCCAGGCTGACGTCATAGGTCTCGAAGAGGAATTCGATCTCTTCGAGCCATTGTTCCGGCTCGTCTTCAGTCCATTTTCCCACAAGGTTATTGACTGTCGACAGAGAGGTATTTATGGCAGATAGAGTGGGGCTAGAGGCTTGTTGTGCTGCTAAAGCTTATGTGCTTTCCTTCTTGGCTCTCTCCAACTCGAGCTCCCTGTCTTTGAGGGCTAGTTCATGCTGTCTTCGTCTTTCTTCTCTTTCTTCTCCTCTCTGCTGCTCGGCTTCTTGCTGTGTTTGTTCTTCTTCATACTTTCTCTTCTCAGCAATCTGTTCCTTTACAAACCTTTGAAGGGCCTGGCCGGAAAGACCGTCCTCCTTCCCTATATTCCTAAAATATTGGTGCTCCTCGGTGGACATGTTGCTGATGGGGAAAGGGTGCTGAGTGAGTTACTTGGGTGTTCCCAGAGGAAAAGCTTTTGTGACGATGAGGAAGTGTCCTTAGATTAGTGGCACTTCAATGGGTGGCACCTTTGAATGAGATGTCACTGTGGATGAGTGTGCCGTGCGAAGGTCACACTAGGGGAAAGCGTTACTGAAGGGAGTCTGAGTCCTTATGGGCGGACACGCTAGCAAATGGAGTGCTCCTGAAGGAAGTCTATGGTCCTTATGGGCAGATACACTGTTAATGAGGTGTTCCTGAATGAGCTGTGGTCCTTATGGGCAGAAACACCGGTTGTGTGGCACTCTGTTTCTTCATTACAGGTGCAATGGCTTATAAGAGGTTGCTTTGGTTGAGTGGCACTGTGGTGCCGGTGCGCTCTGTGGAGCAATGCAAAATGTCGGTGCATGAATTGGCACTGAAGGTGAGGTACTCTGCCTGAGCAGAAGGTAAGTAGGGAGTAAAAAGGTAAGGGAGAGACTCCAACAGAAGGGAAGAGATAGGAAGGTGAAAGGAGAAAGATGAGTGCTTCAGTGATTGGGTGCTTAGCAATGCCGCAGATTAGTGGCACTGATAGGAATGGAAACTGGATGTGACACGAGTGGGTAGCTAGTTATGAGAACTAGTGGGCGCTGCCTGACATGAGGACAGGTAGGCTACGAGGGAGGCACACAATGTGCAATGGTTTTTTAGCACTTGCAACACGCAAGTCTGAAATAAGATATACACCCACTCCTGCACGCCAGTTGGAACACGTAACAAGATATAATATATATGCGCTTTATATCGTACGATAATGGTTTGAGCTGAAGCACTTGTAAGGAAAAAAAGCTGGTATGCTTGATTAATCGGCTAAACACAAGCGTTCAGAAATTACGCAGTGTATAAGATAAAAATTTTAAATGGGTAATGAATTTGAAATTCCCCGAGTAATTATTAATATAATTCTTTGTATCTGCCTTTTATAATTTGTGAGTTGGTTCCCAAACTCGTACGTAAATTATATCGGTCCCATGTTAATGAACGAATACGAGAGGGAAGCGGAGGAAAAAATAAATCTCTCTCACTCTCTCTCTCTCGGTGAGTGATATGTAATGGCACGTATTTGTTATGAAATTTTAATCACTTCATTATGCGCTTAAGCGAAAATTAAATTATGGTTGTGAAATTACGTTAAGTTAAGTAGTTATGGAATGGCTACTGTCTTGCATGCATCAAAAGCTTAGGGTATGGTACGCAAGGGTGTTTCATATTGTTTCATAAAGTTTCCCGAGTTTCGTTAAGCACACAAGGAGGAGGCTCGTTCCTTGAACGAACGTTGTGGGAGCGACTACGCGCGGGAAACAGCTGATCGTAGGCTCTTGCTTTGTCAGCGACAGGACGAAGTGGAATTGGAAGAGAAAAAAAACTTTCTTGCTAAGTGCGGGTTTAAAATGCGAAATGAATTATTAATCTTTGAATATCAGCACTGTCTTTACTTTACATTAATATACTTTAATATGCACTGGGAGGGTCGTTAAATACCTACGCTTGGAACTGTTTTTATTTCTCCAACACTGGGACAGTTCTATGCATGCGCTATTTGAACACACTGTTTCTCGCTAGCCGTATAAATACCAGCTATCGCTATATGGTTTCCTGTAAGCTAACAGTTATTTCAAAATTTATCACTAACCAAGAAATGTACATTTTCTTTGCCGTAACTATTCCGAAATAAACTCCTAGCTACTGGTCCTAGCTTACACATGCAAAATTCCCTAACTGACCTCTTCCTAATTCCTATATTCACTCATCCACAACTCGACACTTTGTCCTACACACTAGAAATTTTGCGGGGCGAACACTTCGCACCTACCTCTCTGATTTCACTAATATAAAAACTCTATGCATTCCCCTGTGTTATGAACGCTTGTAACGATACGAGAATTCTTGCGTTTCTTTAACGAAATATTAAAATATCATTTCTCTGATTCTTAATATTAAGAACATGCACACACACTGTTTACCAAAGTCGTCGGCTCCGATCGCTTTCCTGTGCTCTTGAATAATGGAATGATTACTGTGAGTTGAAATAATTGATTTTATATATTCCTGGTTTTTCTAGTCTAGCTTAATAGCGACGCTAATAAATGCTAATAAACTAATCCTGGCAATTGGTCGTCACTATCATAAACTGGACATCTTGGTTGGTGAGAAATTGAAACAAAGTTATTATTGATACTGCCACGAAACCAAGAAAGCCCACCTTATGAGCAAAAGGAAAAGTTATTTGAAAACTTACCTTAGATTTTCCTGGATTTACAATTGAATGAGGAAGGTCGCCATATGGGAATTAGAATTCTTTTACAAATTTACAGGGGTTTATTTACAGAGACTTAGCAAGTAAACAATGAGACAACAGAACACCATAATCACTAAGGGGCAGATTCAGTTATAGGACACGGGGAACAATAATGCAATGATTTGGCAATAAGCAAGTTGATTAATAATGGGGCCAATATGCAATACAATCAGTCCAATGATATTAATAACATTGTCTTGCCCTGATTACACGAAATAGTCTCAGGTAATGCAAATGATGGAACTCCAGGATGGGAGAATAATTCATATGAACATTTTCGGGCCACAACGGAATTTGGTAATAACTGCGACCAGGAATTTTCAGGATTTTGGTGGCAGATGAGATACTGAAGCATGGATTGCGATCGGTCTGCGTGTCTCCCCTGAAAGAGACGTTCTAAGTTAGGAATGATGGTACACACTGAAGGAAATGGAATCCCCCCCCCCCCTTATAAATGAGGATACTCTACGCTTGAATGTTAGCCCTACATAGCCCAGCAGATAATTATAATGAGTTCACGTAGTCACAATCTGAGAATCGGAGCAGCGTAGACTTTAACAATGAACACGTGATCACACTCACACAAAGATAAAATCAACACTGATATTGCTTAACCTAAATAGCCCTTAAATTGCACTGGGGGAGGGATAATTGATGGTTATCACGGGATCTTTACTTGAATTCAAGGCACGTAAATGGCGAGATATGGGGATGCAGGCAGGAAGATTGCTTTGTGGAGGAAGGAGTTAAAGTTTAAAGAAATGGAATTTTAAGGAGTTTAAGTAAAAGGGGAAAGGGCTGGTTATTGACTACTTGCAACGTACGAACCTTTTATGACTGTTGTTGGCACCTAATAACCGTCCCAGCTGTCCATCTGACTCAGTTCAACCAGCGGAGCGGGAAAAATTCAACACGTGTGCTACAGATAAGGTCAGAGGAACGTCTGTCTGGTTCCAAAAACATGGCGTCTTGGGGCGTCGAGCTTTTGGGCCACCCGTACCTGCAAGTATGTCAAAAGAACCAGCAAAGAGGGCAGAGGAAAAGCACACTTATCATTAGGTGCCTACAGATTAGAATCCTACCCTGTCCCTAACGCTAAATGGCCTTTTTGACCTCCCCATACCTACATTCCTCCCCATTGCGTGATGGGGGTGGAAAGGGGGGGTTCTTATTGTTCTCTGGGTCGTACGATATTGGGGGGGAGGGGGCGGTTAAGGAGGCCTATCTCCTCTCGGGGCTAACGGCTACTGTCTGGTTCAAATGGGCTCAGTTCTATTCGACGCCCGCCAATTTCCCGACACGATAGTCAAATGAATAACAGATTATCTCAAAATTAAATAAAGAAATGAAATTTACAGGAGGGAGGGATGTTTATCTTTGACAATATATATATATATATATATATATATATATATATATATATATATATATATATATATATATATATATATATATATATATATATATATATATATATATATATATATATATTTTTTTTTTTTATATGTTTCCTGGTACAGGTGGCTCTCATGACTCCACATTTATTACTTTACTCTAAAGTGGCCTTGCAAGATAACCAGGACTTATAAAACACAAACAAAAAGGAGTGGTACCTGGAGCGGAGGGCTCTTTCTCAAAGGGAAGTGCGTGAAACACGTGGATACAAAAATAGGTCACAAATCTAATGCAGGAATTTGGGGAATGAATTACAAGGGTGTGCACTGAGGGAGCCAAGGACTTCCCCGAAGTGTTACTTGTGACTCAGAGCAAGGAGGCAGTGAACACATGGGCTGGGACTGAACAAAGGAGCACCAGGGAATACCAAGTTGTAGGCCCAGAAGTTTAGTAAATGCACAAGGGCGAAGTAACGTGACTAAGCAACTCGTTCTAGGTACTTTACCACATTGTAGAGGCGTAAGGCTGACGTCGGCGTCCAGCGGCGTCTTCTGCCAGGGTCCACGTGTGTGCGTCGACAAAGGGCCTCCCTCACCAAGGAACTGCTTTCAAGTCGTAGGTTGGGGGAGGAAAACGACGCCCTTGTGATGATGAAAGGCTGCAGTTGAGTTTCCGCTCGCTTTGGGACTTGCAAATTCCCACTTGCAATCTTTGATGGCCACGTGGGTGGGGGTACGGAGCAAAGGGCAGTTAACTTCCACGTGGCGACGAGGGAAAGAAGGGCGGGGGGCAAGGTCTGCACTTGTGACCTCTTGGCTTAAACTCGCGACGGTGTGTGAGAGCATGCTTCTGGCGCCCTGACCTTTTATTGCTTCTGGACAGGGGTAGAGGGGGGGGGGTTATGTCCTGACCGGGTCACGCATCTGTATCAAAGAAAACGGCTGATCGTCCTGCCCGGTCACTCTCCTGTACCAAAGAGAACGGCGCAAGCCAGTTTATTTGCCCCAGGCGAGAATTAAATCTTTTGAGCGTCTCTTATAACCCACTTCCACTGGTTGAAACTACCCCGAACCAGAATCCACTACCTCTCACAGGTTCAAAATAGACAGAGGCCTATCTATCGGCCGAGCAAAGCAGAAAGGCGGGCGCTTTCACAGCTTATTTTGGCGCTAATCTTTACAATATATATATATATATATATATATATATATATATATATATATATATATATATATATATATATATATATATATATATATATATATATATATATATATATATATATATATATATATATATATATATATATATATATATATATATATATATATATATATATATATATACATAATGTGCCTGTATTATTTTACGAAAGCATGCAATCTCGAATGAGATTTATGTACACGTCCATTAACAAGCATTCTGGATGATTATGACCTCTGTTTATGTAAGAGTCTCCGTGTAATTTGCTTATTGAGGATAACAGCGGAACTCATCATGCCGATATTCACGTCTTCCTCGAAAACGGGGCAACACGCCTCGTTTCCCTTTTGCGTAAATGGAAGATTATTTCCGATGAAAATGAGGAGGAAAACATCCCAAGCAAAATAAAGATGGCGGAGCCCCGAGTTCGTCAAAAATTGGCTTCGAAAAGTATTGCTTTTCTTAAGGGCGTCATTTCCTTTCTGGAGGCAGAAACTGCCAGATAATGGAATACTTCAGTTCTGCTTCCGAGAAGTAATTGCAGGTGAATATGGAAATGTTATTGAGTCAAGAATCTGTCCTCGTGTCGATAGGTTATACGATGATGTAATTGAAAAATAAGTGCAAGTGTCTTCAACTTACGTATTGAAAGACAATCTCTCTCTCTCTCTCTCTCTCTCTCTCTCTCTCTCTCTCTCTCTCTCTCTCTCTCATTAATTAATCAGTTTTTCCGATGGAGGTTGTCCTTGTTAGTCAATTTTTTCTGATCGTCGCTACAGTCAACACTTCCTTCTTCCACCGAATTGCATGCACATCTATCCATTACATAGAAAAATGTTGATAGATGTCTGATCTTTTCCAGATTCCTGTGTATCTGTGCACGGTTAGGGAGTTATTTGGCTCTGAGAATACCAAAAATAGTAGAAATAAAAAAACTTCCAGTCTCTTGATCTTGAAAGGGACACATTTCAATTACCGCGCAGCATCAAGTTTGTTGAAAAGAACTTTTACCTTTCAGTTGTCCCAAGAGCCAAGAGTCATCACACTTTTACCACTCTAAATTAAGCATCCATGTGGTCAAAAGTAATCGATTGAAAATATCATCTGCTAAGTTTGCCTCGTCTCGTTTTGATAACTGATCTCTCTCTCTCTCTCTCTCTCTCTCTCTCTCTCTCTCTCTCTCTCTCTCTCTCTCTCTCCACTATGCAGGGCCCGCGTTCGAATCTCCGGCCGGCCACTGAAGAATTAGAGGAATTTATTTCTGGTGATAGAAATTCATTTCTTGGTATAACGTGGTTCGGATTCCACAATAAGCTGTAGGTCCCGTTGCTAGGTAACCAACTGGTTCTTAGCCACGTAAAATAAGTCTGATCCTTTGGGCCAGCCCTAGGAGAGCTGTTAACTAGCTCAGTGGTCTGGTTAAACTAAGGTATACTTAATCTCTCTCTCTCTCTCTCTCTCTCTCTCTCTCTCTCTCTCTCTCTCTCTCTCTCTCTCTCCTAAAGCTTACAGATTGGATAACACTGCCTCCTGGCGGGAAGTGGAATAACAACGACCTAAAGTATCAATCCTTGTGTAACTGAACGTCTTCACTGAAGGTCATGTGCTGCTGTTCTTGCTTGCTTCTTTGTTTTTTCGATCGAACGCTCCAGCTCAGAGAACAGCTCGCACCAAGACCATGAGAGACAAGGTCTACCCAATTGGGTGGAGTCGCCTCCCACCTCGGGTAACTGCTTAGGCGATGACGTACCTTAGAGGTACCTGCTCATTACGGCATTTCACCTGCTGACGCAGTAAGGAGGTAGACAAAGCTCCACCTGTATGGAGGATTTTGGGGTGAAGTGAGCAGACCTCCTCTTTCTGTTGGCATTGGCAGAAGTACGTCTCAGTGGAGACGTGAAGCTCCTCGTTAAGTTGTATAAGACCAGGACCCACTCCCTCGAGGGATAAAGCGAAGGGTACTTTGGCAGACCTCAACACTTGGCGCTTAACGCTGAGTTCATTACAGCATTGTGCTCTTTTGGAATGATTCCACGAAGGCTTATTGAGGTTTATACAAGGCTCTGTACCCTGTGTCTGTGGAAGAGAGAATACCTGAGATGAAATGAAAGTTTTATTATTATTCTGCTTGAATAATAACACGGACCCATCTGGAAATTTCCAGTTCTTCTCATGGATTTATGATGACTTTTTTAGTTTTCTGTAAAAGAAAACTATTGTGCCGACTTTGCCTGTCTCTCCGCCCTCAGATCTTAAAAACTACTGAGGCTAGAGGGATGCAAATTGGTGTGTTGATCATCAAACATACCAAATTGCAGCCCTCTAGCCTCAGTTGTTTTTATTTTATTTAAGGTTAAAGTTAGCCATATAATAGGGCAGGCCACCAGCGGCCCGTGCTATATGAGTCGTGGCTCATAAAGCATTATACCGAGACCACCAAAAACAGTTTTATTTTCGGTGGCCTTGATTTTACGTACAGAAAACTCGATTGCGCCGAAGAAACTTCGGCGCATTTTGTACTTGTTTTATTTCCCTTCCGGTTTTCCACTGATTCATTATAGATAATTCATTATGAGTTGTTTCTCCTTTCTCTTCCCACAGTATTTCACACTCCCGTCCAGCTATGATTCACTATAATATAGGTCGACACCGTTGACCTTTCTTGTGACGTCAGAAAACTTGCAAAGTCTCTCGGTCATTTTTCACGTAACGTAGGCAATACACCTTTCTCACTCCAAATATTTGAATAGTTGAGCACGTCATAAAAATATTGTCATTTACTATATCTGGATATAGTCAATATTTTCTTCGCTATTACCTAATTGTATTCATAATGAATGTGTAAACGAAAAAGGTTCCACTGTCATTTATTGCTGCATAAAAATCTAGCATCTTAATTTAGACACCAAGGACAAAGGTAAAAAGAAAAAAAAATTTTCCGAAGAAGATAAGGATCTCAGTCAGTTGTATCTCGAAACTTTGCCAATCAGTCTCATTCTTCCTGAAGAAGATTGGTTGTTTTTGACGTCATTCATCGTCTCCTAATCACTGACTACATGCATCATAAAACGAACCCGGCTGCATGCGATGGGACAAGTTGACCTCAGACACATGTGCCCTCCTAAATCACAGGAGCATATGCTCTCTCTCTCTCTCTCTCTCTCTCTCTCTCTCTCTCTCTCTCTCTCTCTCTATATATATATATATATATATATATATTATATATATACATATATTATTTTTATATACATATATATATTTATATTTCATATATTTATATACATAATTTGATTGTAAATAAATGAATATATATATATATATATATATATATTATATATATATATATATATATATATATATATATATATATATATATATATATATATATATATATATATATATATATATATATATATATGTGTGTGTGTGTGTGTGTGTGTGTATATATATATATATATATATATATATATATATATATATATATATATATATATATATATATATATATATATATATATATATATATATATATATATATATATATATATATATATATATATATATACATACATATACACACACATACATATATATACAGTGTATATATATACATAGAGTATCGTACATAATTTTTTAAAGAAATTATAATATGCAAGAGGGAAATAATTTCACGAAACAAAGGAAAAATGAAAATAGAACTGTCGATTAGTCAAATAAAGCTCCGTTGCTGTAAAGAAAAGACAATGGATCAGTTAACCTTCCGTTTTCACGTTTCCTTCACTAAATTTTTTGACATTTTGCTTGAACCATCGCCGGCTATTTATTGATTGCATTGCACTTTGGTAACGCACGACTCAGGTCGTATCTGTTTTTTTAGGATTGAGAAACACCTAATTTGATAAACAGGCAACAGTAAAAGACAATTTAGTTTGCTGATAATCACCTGAACACTCCGTCAATCAAGGAATTATTTTTCTCTCTCCATCATGCCTTTTCCGTAATTATTCATTAATTATTAAATTAGCAAATAAAAACAAATGATTTTTTAAAATTTTTCTTATTTATTCCTAATTGGTCAGTAAAGGGAGACAAATTTGTCATACAACTCTTACTCCTTTAATGTTTTATTCATCGTTTTTTTATGTTTTAATTTATTAGGGGAAAAAACTATCTGTATTTCAGATTACTTATCCTGTTCAAGATTGACAC
>JANJGK010000031.1:29466242-29493742 GCA_039081455.1 Macrobrachium rosenbergii | reverse complement strand
TCGGTTTCATTGAAACGCAGCTGTCTTTTGTTTTTTTGAAGAGATTGTACAAATATTGGAGAACATCGTGTTAGACGCACATGTACTTCTGTGTTTCCGAATGTCTGGCAGATTAAACGAACAATATTTCGTAATCTTAAAGATGTGCATGCAATACTTTCATTGCTTCCAATCTTTGGAAACGACCATTTTTATTCCGTTCGTGATAGGCTAAACATTCCTTTATTATAAAAGCAAGAGAATTTTTTTTTCTTTTTTGTAACTGGACAGGTTTCATAACGCGTGAAACAGAATAGTGTCATTTTCATTTATAAGCAAAGAAACTACTGGTAAAAAAAAAAATATTAAAAAGAGACAGACAGACAGAATCACTTTACCTCGTAGTGAACCTGATTTGATGTGGATGGAATTTTGAGATATGAAGCCTTCGTAAGTTTCGAAATCATCAGCTTTTAAAGTTCAGGCTGATTTTAATGACCTCAAGGAACTTTTTCTTCCGCCAGATTCTGCAGGCACGACTGACCAACATTAATTTTCGTCCTGGTTTGTCGTTTCTGGGATTCATTAAAGGCTCAAAACTCCTGCCATGATTTTTCAGTCCTGAAAAAATTGAAGTCAGTGATCCCCTGCTCCACAAACCATTCCTTCGTTTTCTGTAAAAGAAAATTATTGAGACGGCTTTTTGTTTGTCCGTCCTCCCTTAGATCTTAAAAACTACTGAGGCTAGAGGTCTGCAAATTGGTATGTTGATCATCCACCCTCCAATCATCAAACATATCAAATTGCAGTCCTCTAGCCTCAGAAGTTTTTAATTTATTTAAGGTTAAAGTTAGCTATGATCGTGCGTGTGTCATCGTTATAGGTGCCAATAACACAGGACACCATTCGGCTGTGGCTAAGAGTTTCATGGGCCTCGGCTGAGAGTTTCATGGGCCGCAGTTGAGAGTTTCATGGGCGCACTTTTTATTTGTTTTTCTGGACATTGGAATTAGCTCAATGATTGGTTGTAACCCTTCTTTCCATTTTATATAACTCAGCTGTTAATTTTGCCAGTGGGTTCTCCCGTTGCCCCTAAGTTTTACTGACATTGCAAGGAATTCTAATACTCTCTTTCTTCAGGCAGCCATCCGTTAAGCAAGTAAAGTTGAAAAATCACCATGGGATTCTCATGTCCCATATCTCTCACGCGATAATGGGTCAGTTACTCTATCTTGGTGGTTTGACCTTTATCTCAGGTTCTCGTTTCTCAAGGCATTCCTCTCTCGGTTCAGCTTCTCCTGGTCCTTTTACTTTGCTTATTCCTAATACCACTCCCATTCACTCGATCCGCTTTGCATTTCTGCAAAGTTCATGGGAGTGATTTTGCAGTGCAAAACTTCTTTCTTCGTTTTACATCCGAATTCTCAAAGACTTCGTAGACCAACCCCCTTGCATGCTTTCATTATCACTTCACCCCATTTCTCAAACCTACAGACTCATTTCCTGTTGATTTTACATTACTTCGCCTATCTTGGAATAATTTAATGTCTTTGATTCTGTTCTTCTTGAACATCCGTAATCTGGTTCTTTTCTTTGAAGTTGTCAACAGAACCTTTTGAAGAGCAACCTGTACCTGGGGCTTTGCCCTTCTGGTAACGTTAGGATTATTTTCTTTGTTGCTCAATTAAAAAAAACTCAATTCTTGAAGGACACTCTTTGAAATAGCAACCCGTCCCACTCTTTTTAAATTAGCATTAGCATTAGCGTCGAAAGCTAATTAAATGTGTAGTTGGTTACTCGCTCGTCAGAAACTTTTATTCTCGCTTTTCTAAGATTTCATCCTCTGCACCGGCCTTTACATTCTTTTACCTGTTTCATATATGAGATACTTTGAAGTTGGCCTTTAAGTAATGTTATAATTATTATTTTTTTTTAGTTGTACCCTTCACTTTCAAAATAATGTCATTATGAATTTTCGTTTGTTGACCATGGGTTTCCATTTGTTCGCCTGTGCTTGTGTCAAAGTCATGGACATACTCTATAATAATACTGATATAAATAAAGTTTCCCTAATAACACTGTGTGACTTATCAAAAGCTTTTGACAGCGTCTCTCACTTTATGTTGTTGGATAAAATGGGCAACTTGAGCCTCGATAATTTTGGTTTGACGATTAGCTTACAGACAGACCACAGAGTGTCAAAGTAAATGGGCATATTTCATCTAAACATAAAGTGAACGTTGGTGTGCCACAAGGCTCAGTGTTGGGTCCAATGTTGTTCAGTATTTTCGTAAATTATCTATATCTGGTAACGTATGAGGGCACTTTAATTATGTTTACCGATGTTTTTCAGTATATTCACTCTGGTGATATAAACAATATTAAAGCCTTAACGCAAAAGGCCGAAATAAACATGGATAGAGTAATGGAATATGTCATGTCAAATGGCCTTCAAATAAATGTAATGAAAACGAGATTTATTTTTATTAGTTCTCACTCATATATTCGGCGAATTGCAGAAGATATCAATATTAAGGTTAAAGAAACTATAATTAAGCCTAGTAGTAGCGTACAAAGCTTGGGGATCATTATTGACAGTCATTTAAACATATCGAAGAAATATGCAAAAAAGGAATGGGAATTTTGCGTTTTGCCTGGAGAAATAAAGAATACCTAAATGAGTCGCTGAATAATGCGAGAAACAGTGGATAACAATAAAAAAAAAGGCACAGGCAGGAGTTATTGATGACAAAAGGCGGCTGACAACCCCAATGAAATGCCTTAAGAATATAGAGAAACTTGATAATAGTTAATGCAATAATTGATCAGTCCTGCTTAGGCCTCCAGGAGTCGCTCACCCAGATTCTCCAGGAAAAGTTAGTCTGGTCCGGGAATTAACTCTTCCAAGATGCGTTAGTTTAAATTTTTAATCTGAGAAGATGATAGATGTGATTAGTTAAATACCCAGTTTTCTTTAATAATATGAGGAAGTTTCGAGAATAATCAGTGATGGGAAGGAACTCTGTACTGAGACTTGAGATTTATCCCCATACATGATCTGATCTACCAGTCAACTATTTTCAGGAGTTTGGGGCAAAACTGGAGGACAATGAGGTTTCATTATATATATATATATATATATATATATATATATATATATATATATATATATATATATATATATATATACATATATATATATATATATATATATATATATATATATATGTATATATATATATATATATATATATATATATATATATATATATATATATATATATATATATACATACATATATATATATATATATATATATATATATATATATATATATATATATATATATATATATACATACACATACATATTGATTACAACTGAGACATAAAAAAATAGAATCTTCATTAAAACCCATAAAAGTAGAAAACAAGAGAATTAAACTAATTTAATCATTAGGTTTCACCCTGTCATGTAGGTATATATATATATATATATATATATATATATATATATATATATATATATATATATATATATATATGTATAATCTCAGTCTGTGTGTAGGTGACCATAAAACAGAAATCCAGTGGGTAAGCAGATTAGATAAGGAAATATAACAATAAAGAGAAACGAAGACAAACTAGCCCTTAAATGCTTAAGGAGCAAAATAGTAAACTGGATAAATGGCAGTCGTAAACACAAGAAAGTATTGTTAGTTCCCGACGATTTGTTTTAAAAACAAAACGTTTCTTATCTACCAGAAGAATCTTTGACGCTAGGTTAAAGAGCTTAAATTTCTGTTCGTGACTAAAGGATTCTGTTACACAGAGACCATTGCGGTCCATAATTAATGGTCAAAGGCAGAAGGATATCGGTTCTATATATGGCGCATCTTTCGGCAGAATGTTAAACAATTATACCACAGCTGAATTAAAGTCGGAAGAAAAGGAATTCTCGTTCTCAGAAGGGAACCTATGTCTGATGAACTGTTAAACCGAGCAGAAAATCAATAAGGAAATATATTGATTATTGATGAGGTAGGATAATCGCATCTTTTAACAGTGTCGTTGTTATATTAACCGAAGTTTGCATTTTTTAGGGTGAGAAACTTTAAACATAACTTCCTCAAAGTTGTCTGTTAGGCAAAAGCTGGGCAGACGGTGTAAATAGCCAAAAATAAAATCAACTCTTGTCAAAAATTAACACCGGCCGCTATCTGATACTGATTAAAAACTGGTAATTTTGTCCCCATCCGGTGTATAGAGTATAAAATTTCAGATAAAATTATCATTTTCATTCCCAAGATTAATCATTAATACCTAGAAACATATTGTTTCTGGCCTTATTGCACAAGAAAAATAAGGACTAAATAACTTTAATTAAGAAACACCCTCGGTGGTAAACAGATATAGAAAAAATCCACTGGATTGTTAGGAAGGAAGAAACGCCATAAACAGGAGACTTATAGGCAACTGCTAGCTACCACCGAAGGAGGCAGTTTGGTTATAAATGAGTCTCAGTAACGGAGAAATAATCCCAAGCCTCTGGAAAACTTTCTTCATGTCGGTTAAACCCCCATTGAAAAATAATTTTATGATTTGGAAATCTCCGACAACGTAACAGTTTAAGTAAACAAGAGTGCTCATAGTTCACAAACTTCCGTCACAGGTAATTAACACCATCCCCCGCCACCCCAAAGGTATCTTCTCCCCACATGTTACATTCCTGTACCTCCCAAACTCTAATTTCATGCTGCAAGTCCTTGCCAGTCACGAGGTTCAAATGTGATACTATTTTCGTAAAAATCCACACAAAACTCTCTGCCTAATCCTGCTAACGTACGGGCAAGCAGACAAACAAACAAACAAACAAACATTCTCTCTCTCGTTCTCTCATATATATATATATATATATATATATATATATATATATATATATATATATATATATATATATATATATACATATATATATGTATATATGTGTGTATATATACATTATATATATATATATATATATATATATATATATATATATATATATATATATATATATATATATATATATATATATATATATGTATATAATCTTCAATTTACATGGATCTGTGTGCATGTATATGCCGGAATAACTCTGAAATTCATTGAGCAATTTCAACCAAATGTGGCATACATATGACTTACTGTTTGGAAAAGAATACTGTTGGGGTAAGACATCACTGGCACCAAAGGGGGGTCGTGTGTGGGAAGGGGGGTGACATGTAAAAATAACCGGAAACGACAGATACTAGTGTCTAATCCATAGTTTTTGAGGCCGTCAAAATGAAAAGTGACACTCCCATTTTCGAGGTTGCTGAAACGAATAGTGACACTTGCGATGCCCTTTAAGTCCAAGTTCAGCCTGACAGGAATGGGCGGGGTGGGGCGGTGGGGGAGTGAGAAGGGGTGAAAAATAATATGTAAAAAATGACAGATATTAGTGTCTAATCCATAGTTTTCAAGGTCGCTGAGATGAATAGTGACACTCCATATGCCTTTTAAGTCCAAGTTAAGCCCCAACAGAAATGGGGGGTGAGAAGGGGGTGAAATATAAAATGTCAAAAATGCTGGCAATGTAACTGAAGCAACTACCTTAACAGGAAAGAGAGAGAGAGAGAGAGAGAGAGAGAGAGAGAGAGAGAGAGAGAGAGAGAGAGAGAGAGAGAGAGAGAGAGAGAGTAGAGCGGGTGTTGGGAGGGGAAAAAGGGAAAGATTGATGGGGAGAGAGAGAGATAGAGTAGAGTGGGTGTTAGGGAGGAGAAAGAGGGAAAGAGTGAGAGAGAGAGAGTTTATCAGTTGTCATTCAACGTTTTCCTGGTCAGTGCCGGATTGGTCAGCTAGTATATATATATATAATAATATATATATATATATATATATATATATATATATATATATATATATATATATATATATATATACATATATATGTATATATATATATAAGATATATATATATATATATATATATATATATATATATATATATATATATATACATACACATATATATACATATAATTTATATTCAATATCCACGGTTAAAGGAGAGTAGCTCAAGAAACCCTTCATACATTTAAACTCGGCTTCTTTTTCCTTATGTTTCGCATCGATTCTGCGAAGCCTTCCCACCCCATCCGGTTTCACCTACTCTGTCATTCACCTCTTTCTAGTTAGCTGGGATGTCTCAACATAAAAATCAATCGCCAAAAGACTCGGGGCATGGGATTTTCAGCCCCACACCTTGTACTACTATCACAAGGAGCCAGAATAAAACAGATAAGAGTATGTATATGTATGTGTATATGCATGTATGCATGCACTGCAGCTCGCAAATTCGAAGGGTCTGGTCATTTACTAATCATATGTTTGTCGACAAGCCAGTGTGTAAGAGAGCCAGCCTGTGCGTACGTGTGTCATTGATAATATACCGACGTCCACTGAGGTATAAAAGATATATCATATCTTCGTGAAAATGGTTCATATATTAGGGCTATTTTTTAAAAGAAATTGAAGGTGAAAGCAGTAAACTCCTCTTAACTATAAAACAGAGTTCAAGAAAGAACTTCCAATACGGTAATATGAGCTCCTTTAGCAAATGAAAATAACTTCCATATTCAGTCTGGAAGTTCGTTTGATACACGCGATTACTAAATGAAGTTTTCTGATTTAATTGTCCTAATTAAATCATCTTCGAAGTTGCTTTAGAAAGAGAAGTATGTTTTTGCAAACGACAGCTGCTGTGGTTTATTAAAACATACTTTATATGATATTCCAATTAAATAGCAAATTAATGTACTTACAACTTAGATATACAAAGAAGCTATCAGTGAAGTTGAGAGTAATGCAAGGGAGAAAGATTGTGAAAGAATATATGAGAAATTTTCCTAGAAAAATTTGGATGATATAGAACGAGATGAGCAAGATAGGGACATCCACTTAAAAAATAAGGGAGGAAAGGCGAATATATATATGAATATTCCCATTTTTATCGTTGAAGATGAGGAAGATAAAGGAACCATTCAATTTGAAAATGTAATTCTTTGGCTTACTTTGAAATATATCTGAATGTATTGTCAAAATGAATATTTATATTTAAAATGCAGAAGCTCAATAGAAAAAGGTGTCATTTTGTAAACACTAAAATCTCACTGAAATGTTTGGAAGGTGCTTGAATCAACGAATCAACGAATATACTGAAAGACTTTTTCCACCATGAAGAGCTATGCTTCTCTCTCTCTCTCTCTCTCTCTCTCTCTCTCTCTCTCTCTCTCTCTCTCTCTCTCTCTCTCTCTCTCTGTACATCTTGGAGCAAACCAGATTTAAAGTTGTTATTGCATTGCTGAATGTATCCAAGAGTATTAATTATTCAGTTTTTTTCCCATGGAGGTTGTCATTGTTAGTCTATCTGTTGTTTATTGTATATCATCGTTTTTAGACATTTTACTGGAGCGCTCCCTCCCTTTAACTCGAGATGTTAGTGTGCGGATAAAATCCCAATCAATCTCGATCTCGCTCTCTTTTTTGGTCAAGTAGAAATGAAAAAGAGAAAGAGAAGCGACGGGTGCATATCGAGATGTCTTGTTTTTCTGCAGGGGAGGTGCAAGAACAAATTTTCAAGCTCTTCCAAAGACCTTGAAAATTGACTACCACTGATTTTTCCGCAGGTTGGTCAGGAAAATCTTGTGAGGAAAAAGGTTACATCACCCGTCGTCATCACGCATGTTTCGCCTGTGTTTACCTATTTGATTCTCTAGTTGGTTTTTAGTTTTCTGTAAAAGAAAACTATTGTGCCGGCTTTGTTTGTCCGTCGGCACTTTTTCTTTCAGCCCTCAGATCTTAAAAACCACTAAGGCTAGAGGGCTGCAAATTGGTACGTTGATCATCCACCCTCCCATCATCAAAGATACCAAATTGCAGCCCTCTAGCCTCAGTAGTTTTTATTCTATTTATGGTTAAAGTTATCCATGATAGTGCTTCTGGCAGCGCAACAGCACAGGCCACCACGGCTCATACAACATTATACCGAGACCACTGAAAGATAGATCTATTTTCGGTGGCCTTTATTATACGCTGTACAGAAAACTCGATTGCCCCGAAGAAACTTCGGCGCGTTTTTTACTTATTTTTTTATTCACCATATTGTCTGGATTTCCTGAGCTAACTTTTGTACTGAGATTTTAGCTTACTCTCAGCATTTGAGACTATCTCAGGAATTGTTTGACCCCGTTAGACTATCTCAGGAATTGTTTGACCCCGTTGAAGTAAGGATTACCCTTTCGAGGCCACTCCATTGTGATA
This sequence comes from Macrobrachium rosenbergii, assembly GCA_039081455.1. Lineage (NCBI taxonomy): Eukaryota > Metazoa > Arthropoda > Malacostraca > Decapoda > Palaemonidae > Macrobrachium > Macrobrachium rosenbergii. Next base: position 29,485,420 of record JANJGK010000031.1, on the reverse strand, counting down.
TTATACATTTTGACTGAGCAGTGAACGCTGTTTCACTTAATCTCGTTCCCCTAGCTGTAACCCACAGCTGTCGACTAACAACTAGGTACTTAGGTCTACAGAAGCACACCGGAGGACACAAAAAACAATAGATTTATATAGCCAGGAGTTTGCTGTAGCCAGGAGCTTGCTGCATGATGACGCAGATTTAAGGAGAGAGATTTTATGAAACCAAGAAGTCCTAAGTGGATAAAGAAAGGTTTCCTGCATTTAATTTATCTTTTCAGTCCAAGACTTGTAGGATGTAGGATATTGTCATATAAATGAAATCTATTTTATCCTTCTTTGAATAAGTTCGGCCATTACTGGTGGAATGAAAGAGGGCTCGGTAAATAGTAGAGGAAGAGGCCAGCACCATAATAAAGTTATGGCGAAGTTCCATGAAAATCCATTCCTCAAAAAGGTTCTCCCCAGACAAAAGATATTATGAACCTCAACATGAGAGGCAAGACGAAACAATGTAAAAATCAGAAACCTTTTAACATCTAAAAATCAACAGTACGGAAAGATCGGGGGTTAAGCATTAAAACAACGATAGAAGAATCATCTGGTGAAGCTTCCGGTTAAATTGCAAATCAGTCCTGCCGTGCAACACAGATTATTGCAGATCATTGCCTTCGGTGAACAGCCAGTGGCAATTCCCCTTTATCTGGAAGCAGAGGACCGAATGTCTCGAGTACATCCTCGGGGTAATAACGACATCAAGCGATGTTCGTAAAGCCATTATCTCTCTGGCAGTCTCGAGAGTCGTTGGGCTATCATCAACATACCTTTTACGACCCATTTATGAAGGACTGTTGGTAATAAGTAAATGAGCGTTTCTCGAATTCGAGTCGAAAGAGGCCCAAGAAGGTGTTTACAGTTTCAGGTTACCAAAATTAATCAACAATTTTATCATTGCGTGCGCATTCCGTCAAAAATTTTGATAATACAAGAGAAGGTCGAGAGTGCAAATCCCTGCCTTATGTTACGTAGAGATCGGAAGCTCAGCCCAAGATACCTTCATCCTGCATACTTATATTTGAGTCTGTGGTGAGAGAGGCTGGCTACGGACTGGACGACAGCAAGTGTAAACGTGAAGATAATTACCGTAGGCTGAGTTGTAGACCAGAAGAAACTAATGCGTGGATGCACATTTGTGTTTCATGGAATTTATTAATTAAACCATACCATCAACTCATTCCTAGACTTAAAGGGCTACCGAAAAGTTTTATTCTTAACAGAAAAGTGAGAACTGGAGTAAGATAAATTAGAGAAGATTGACGGTTGAGTGTGCAAAAACAAACAAACAAACAAACTGATGCTACTAAATCTGAGAGAACTCTTAAAAGGCCATTCAGTTACTCGGGCAGTTTTTCGCTTGTGAGCTACGCAGTGTAACCTCTGTACATAAGGTCCCCAAATAGAACAAGGAAATATATTTAAAAAGAAACTAAAACTAAAACAAACCACCCTTTAAACGTGTAGAGCATAAAATACTTAACTGGATTATGGGTAGTCGAAAAGACAACGAAGTACCGTTAACTCTCGATGTTTTATTTAAAAAATAAGCATTTGTGGTCTAACCGAACAAGCCCGAGGAAAGAGATGTCCTTGTAAAGACTTTGTGGAATTTCCCTCCTTGATTGAAGGATTCTGTTATGCAGAGACCATCTTCATTGGTAATTAATGGTCGAAGTCAGAAGGAAATGGGTACAAAGTATGGCACCTCTCTCGGCAAAATGATATATCATACAACAGTTGAATTCAGATCAGAAGAAGAGTAATCCTCGTATTCGCAAGCGAACGTATTTTAGATGAATTTATAAACCCAACTAAAAAGCAATTAGGAGATATATTGACAATGTAGAACAGTGTAAACTGTTAACATTGTCTTTATATATATATATATATATATATATATATATATATATATATATATATATATATATATGTATATATATATATATATATATATATATATATATATATATATATATATATATATATGTGTGTGTGTGTGTGTGTGTGTGTGTGTGTGTGTGTGTGTGTGTGTGTGTGTCCTTATATATACATATGTACTATATATGTATAGACACACACACACATTATATATATATATATATATATATATATATATATATATATATATATATGTGTGTGTGTGTGTGTGTGTGTGTGTGTGTGTGTGTGTGTGTGTTTATATATATATACACAGCTGAGGCCACCGGAAAATAAAACAAAGATGTACCTAGCCCTTTCGTGGTATTTCAATGCAAAACCGTTTGGGACATCCTAATTTAATTTTCCTATGATCTCAGCTATAGTTTTTGTCACATCCTATAGAGTGACACAGAAGCAATATATATATTGTTATTAGGGTCGGTCTGCTTACTTTATTGGATTTGTATCGCCTTGCTTTACTAAGGACCCACGTAATTCTCTCATTTAAGACTAAAATTAAACTTTAACCGACAGAAACTGAAATAGATTAGATCGCCAGCTAAATTAGCATTACCAAAATAGAGGTTTATTGCATAACCACATGGATTAGTTCAGCAAACTTACTGGAAAACGAGTTCAACAAAAGTAAAATTAAAAGGAAATGGATCATTTACAGGAGCGAACAGCAGCTCAAAATAATAATCATAATCAAGACAAAAATACCTCAATGCTAAATAGACGTGAACGCAACAGATTAATTTGCCTCTTCAAACTTTTTACAAGGCAGTTGAATGCAGTGAACGTCGAAATGAGGCTTCTTAGCACTGATGATGCGGATTCTTTTCCAAGCAAGGGGGTTTGTCCAGGCTCAAGATGTACACACTTCTGGAAAAGACATATCCAGATAACAATCTCGCACTACAGAGAAACTCTCACTCGTCATTACTTAATCACAAGGGGATGAAACTTATGTCAAGAACAGTACTTTTAACACCATGGAGGATAAGTTATGTGGTTTTACTTGACAACAATAATTGTACTTAATATATGACTTCATAAATGGGATATGATTTACTAAGAGTTCTTAGTCAGTAACTGTTTAAGAGAGGAAAATATGAACAAAGAAAATGAGAGTTTCAGTTGAAGGGAAAGAGAACTGGGAGTAATTATCACAGTCAGACTCTCCGCTGGGTGAGATAATACAGTAATCAGTTGCATTAAGATTCCTTGGTCCCTTTGGAATAACAATTTTCTCCCTCGTGTTAAAGACAATGGGGATAAACAAAGCAAGCACAGAGAGAGAGGGCTTTGCACGCCCTACTCCTAGGATATCTGCTGAGAGCGTCTCTCGATGCTTGGATGACTGCTGGGTGCTTGCTTCAGGCTCCTCCTACCCAGAGTCTGACCTAAAATGACAATAGACTCGCTAGTACGCAGGTCAAAGAGGACTAAGCTGTAGGAACAGTACCTCTAAGGTCTGTCCTAGCAAAACCTATCCCTGATTTATGGCCCTCTAAGCTAAAATTCTCGCCCGTTGGCCGGGGGTATATGTTAATTTGAAAACAACCCCTGGATTTCCTGCCTAACTACTTCTCATGCGAGCAGCCTACATTGCCTGCCCCTTTACTTTAATAAAGTTTAATTTAGTATTCTACTAAGAGGCAAGGAAGGGAGGTTGAACACCGAATATTTAAAATTATATATATATATATATATATATATATATATATATATATATATATATATATATATATATATATATATATATATATATATATATATATATATATATATATATATATATATATATATATGAATGTGTAAACTTGAGGGTAGAGCCTTTAGGTTTTAACTTTTTAACACCAACTTGCGCTGCTATCCATTCAACCCCGCTTAGAATAGTGGGAGGTAGATCGGAAATGGAACCAAGGATTTGCTCGTGTAAGACCAATAAGAGGATATATATATATATATATATATATATATATATATATATATATATATATATATATATATATATATATATGTATATATATATATATATATATATATATATAAAATATATATATATATATATATATATATATATATATATATATATATATATATATGTATATATATATATATATATATATATATATATATATATATATATATATATATATATATGTATATATATATATATATATATATATATATATGTATATATATATATATATATATATATATATAATATATATATATATATATATATATATATATATATATATATATAAAATATATATATATATATATATATATATATATATATATATATATATATATATATATATATATATATATATATATGTATATATATATATATATATATATATATATATATATATATATATATATATATATATATATATATATATATATATATATATATATATATATATATATATATATATATATATATATATATATATATATATATATAATATATATATATTATATATATATATATATATATATATATATATATATATATATATATATATATATATATATATATATATATATATATATATATATATATATATATATATATATATATATATATATATATACAGTGGTACCTCGGTCTTCGACCGTACCGAAACTCGACAAAATCGGATTCCGACACGAAATGCCGAGAAAAGTTTGCGCCGGTTCCCGAACAAAAACCGGAATCCGACCCGACGCCCGACGCGATCCGACCCGTCGACGAAACATATGATGTTTGTAAACAAAAGTGTTTTGGTAACGCCGCCGCTAGTTGGCGTTGTTGGTGGTGGCGTTCTTCCCACGCACATTTAAAAGCACTTAAAGCCCACTCACGCTGCCGCTGCTGTTTGAAACAAGAAGTGCAGGCTTGTACAGGTGAATTTTTTTGTCTCCTGCAAAATTCTACATTCTCTCGGAATCATGGGTCCCAAGCCAGCCACAGCTGATAAGCAGAAGAGGAAGACTGTGAGGACTACTATTGAACTGAAGAAGGAGGTAATTGAAAAGTATGAAAGGGGCATTCGTGTGACTGATTTAGCGTTGGAGTATAGGTTACCCAGGTCCACCATCAGCACATTTTTAAAGAACAAAGAAGCCATTAAGAGTGCTAGTGTTGCTAAGGGGGTTACGAGTTTGACGAAGCAGAGGCCCCCCGTAATAGAGGAAATTGAGAAACTATTATTAGTTTGGGTCAATGAAAAACAGCTTGCGGGGGATAGCGTATCCGAGGCCATGATTTGTGCGAAGGCTAAAAGTTTGCACACTGACTTGATAAAAAGTACACCAGGTTCGAGTACCGATCATGAGTTTATGGCCAGTCGTGGATGGTTTGATAGGTTTAAGAAAAGAAGTGGCATCCACAGTGTTGTTAGGCATGGGGAGGCAGCGAGTGCTGATAAGAAAGCTGCAGAAAAGTACGTGACTGAATTCCAGCAGTACGTGGATGAGAATGGTTTCGTATCAAACCAAGTGTTCAATTGTGATGAGACAGGCCTCTTTTGGAAGAAAATGCCAAAGAGGACCTATATTACAAAAGAGGAGAAGAAATTGCCTGGCCATAAACCCATGAAGGATAGGTTAACTCTACTGTTGTGTGCAAACGCTAGTGGGGACCTTAAGATCAAGCCTCTGCTAGTGTATCACTCCGAAACCCCCAGAGTTTTTAAGAAACATAAAGTTCTTAAAAATAAGCTGAATGTAATGTGGAAATCAAATGCTAAGGCCTGGGTAACTAGGCAAATCTTTCGAGAGTGGGTTTCTGAAGTGTGTGCCCCCACTATCAAGGAATACCTCGAAGAGAAAGGTTTGCCACTGAAAGCACTCCTCGTCATGGACAATGCCCCTGCCCACCCCCCCGACATGGAATATGAGCTGGCTGACGAGTTCAGCTGGCTTAAGGTCAAGTTTTTGCCACCCAGAACTACCTCACTACTCCAGCCCATGGACCAGCAGATCATTGCAAACTTCAAAAAGCTGTACACCAAGGCACTCTTCCAAAGGTGTTTTGAAGTCACCAATGAAACCAGCCTAACACTTACTGAATTTTGGAAGGAACATTTCCACATCCTCAGTTGTGTTAGGCTGATAAATAAAGCATGAGCCGAAGTTTCTAAGAGGACCCTTACAGCAGGCTGGAGAAACCTTTGGCCTGATGGGGCTCCTCTTAGGGACTTCGAGGGTTTTGATTCCCCAAGTCAGCTTGGAGATGACCCTGAAGCTGAACCCCTTCCTCTGCCTGACGCTGATGTTGAGGAAATTGTTTCTGTGGCCAAGTCCATGGGCTTGGAGGTGAGTTCTGATGATGTAGAGGAGCTGGTGGCAGAACACAACACGGAACTGACAACAGAGGAACTCCAGGAACTTCACAAGGAGCAGCAGAAGGTTTTGGCTGAGGAGGTGTCTGAAGAGGAGGAGAGCAAGGAGGTGCCTACTACAGGCACTAAAGAAATCAAGGAGATGCTGATGCACTGGGAGAAATTCCAGGAATTCTTCGAGAAGCATCACCATGACAAGGCTGTAGTGAACCGGGCTATTGACTATGTTGACGACAACTTAGTCAATGTGTACAGGAAACACCTGAAAAAACGTCAACAGCAGACGACCCTGTACAGGTTTTTTTCTAAAGAAGAAAACCAGCCCGGTCCCAGTGCCAAAAAACAGAGAAAAGAGGAATCTCCTGAAGAGCAGCAATCAGACTGTATGGAAGGAGATTCCCCTTCCAACCAGTGATGCTCTCTCCATACCTCCTCTCCACAGATCCAGATCCTCATCAATGCCAAGGTATGGGCCCTACTGTCGTGGTTAAAAACTTTTATTAGTGTTTATAAATGACCTAGAGATACAGTACAGTGCATATTTATTCATGCAAGTTAAAGCAATGAAAGGTGCCATAAATACAGTACACATTGAGTTACTAACAGTACATTTCAATTTGTGTTTAATCCACAGGTTACTGTACAGTACTGCACTCCATTGAATGAATCTCCCAAAGCCGTTGAGTCTGGGCTGTTCATCTGAGCTGTTCATGAGTGTCAAGGTATGGGCCATGCCGTATTAGTTGTTAAAACCTTTTTAATGTTTATAAATGACCTAAAGATGCTTGTAAGATTAAGGCTTTTGTGTATTATTACAGCTCATAACAGGAAATGATGTTTCTACATGTTATTTTGTGTTTAATCCACAGATTACTGTGCAGTAATTGAGTGAAGTTCCTGGAGGAGTTCAGTTCTTGTGTGGGGGGGCAACTGTTCATATTCATCAACGTCAAGGTATGGATAAAGCTGTAGCCTACTGGTTGTGAAAAAGTTTTTAATTTGATTATAAGTGACCTGGAAATGCTTGTACAGTAAGATTAAGGATTCTTTTGTAGATTAGCCTACAGCTCAAACCATTTTTACATTTGATTTTGTGTTTATTCCACAGGTTTACTCTTCGTTGAATGAAAGTCCTGGAGGAGTTCAGTGCTTGTGTGAGGGGCAACTGTACATATTCATCAACGTCAAGGTACAGTATGGATAAAGCTGTAGCCTACTGGTTGTGAAAAAGTTTTTGTGATTATAAGTGACCTGGAAATGCTTGTGCATACAGTAAGATTAAGGGTTTTTTTGTAAATTAGCCTACAGCTCAAACCATTTCTACATTTGATTTTGTGTTTATTCCACAGGTTTACCCTTCGTTGCGTGCAAGTCCTGGAGAGGAGCAGCTGTGTAACAGAGTGTACAGTACAGTAAATTTAAGAGTAGCAGTAGAACGTGTACAGTAAATAGTGTACAGTAATTTCAATTTAGGTGTAGCATTAGAACGTGTACAGTACATTTCAATTTAGGTGTAAGGTGTACAGTCCATAGTCAGTAGCAACGTACGTACAGTATTAAGTAGTGTTAAGTATACAGTAGTATTAAGTCTTATGTTTGTGCTAGTATTAAGGATTCCTTTTGTAGACTAGTTTTAGTAATCATTAAGTACATACAGTGCAATAATAAAATGAAAAATGAGTTAATTTCTGGTTTTCTTGTTTATCCCTTTAACATTGCATAGTAACGGGTACACGACGGCGGTAGGCCTCTTAAGGTTTACTTCCTCTCTCCCTCAAAACTCCATATTTTTACCAGTTTAATATTGCATAGTAACGGGTACACGGAGGTGGTAGGCCTCTTAAGATTTTGTGTTGTCTATGTTGGGTTACTGTACAGTAACTTCCTCTCTCCCTCAAAACTCCATTTTTTTACCCGTTTAATATTGCATAATACGTGTCGGGTACACGGAGGTGGTAGGCCTCTTTAAGATTTCTACTACGGTACATAGAGAAAAACAAAGCATCGGAGGTTGTCCACTGCTGCCAGGTGTATGATGAAGCAAAACATTGCTGGCTGTACATACAGTGCTGTACATTCAGACATTTGGATACACATACTGTACATATGTAACAATAATTGATGACGAAAATTTAGTACATACAGTATGGTATTACGTACATACACTAATTTGGAAACAAGTGTAACTGCAGCGTACATAGGCTACAGTCTCATGTTGGTTTTATTTTTTTTTTTTTTTAGACAGGCGCACGTTTGCATTTCTGTAGCGAATGCAATGTTTACATGTGCTGTTCGTTAGTGAATGCCTTAAGGTTCTCGGTAAAGAAGAGCTTAGCCTGAGGTTAACTCAGAGATTCTGCTTACATACAAGGAACAGTCTCATGCTCGATTTTTTTTTTTAGACAGAGGCACCCTTGTGCATTTCTGTAGCGAATGCAATGTTTACGTGTGCTGTTCGTTAGTGAATGCCGTAAGGTTCTCGGTAAAGAAGAGCTTAGCCTGAGGTTAACTCAGAGATTCTGCTTACATACAAGGAACATTCTCATGCTCGATTTTTTTTTTTTTTAGACAGAGGCACACTTGTGCATTTCTGTAGCGAATGCAATGTTTACGTGTGCTGTTCGTTAGTGAATGCCGTAAGGTTCTCGGTAAAGAAGAGCTTAGCCTGAGGTTAACTCGGAGATTCTGCTTGCAAGGAATAGTCTCATGCTCGATTTTTTTTTAGACAGAGGCGCACTTGTGCACTTCTGTAGCGAATGCAAAGTTTACGTGTGCTGTCCGTTAGTGAATGCCGTAAGATTCTCGGTAAAGAAGGGGTTAGCCTAAGGTTAACTCGGGGATTCTGCTTACAAGGATATTTTATTGAAAAATACTTGTTAGGGTATCATAACATTTATTGAAAGATGTTTTGCAGTGATTTTATACATTACAGTAGACTCTGAATGGAATTTACCATAAATTAATACAATCCTGAACGTACACAATGTTTATGTAATTACAGTAGTACCGCGATACGCCACCAGGACGGCGCCCTGGTTTGTTTACATTCGCGCTTGCCACAAGCTGCCGATGCCGACGTAACTTAAGACTTTTTCTTAATTTTTATAACAGACTCTACAGTACATTCGGCTTATTTTTAATATTATATTATTAATTTAATGTAATGACCAGGCTTGTTTTTCATTGTATTTATCATTAACAACAGTTTTTGTGCGTACCTGTTACAGTACAGTACTGTACATTCTGGAGTGCATATGGGCTGCCTAGCCTAGCCTGCAGCGCTCGGTCTACCACTGGTAGGCCAATTTTTTTGATACAGTATGCATTTAAAACTGTAAGAAGACTTTTAATAAGGTAAGTTATTTAACTCTGAACTTATTTAATTGTAATGTGTGTAGTGTTTTGTATAAAAAGACAAGGTTGGAGTAGTGACTGGTGGTCAGGAACGGATTAATCCATTTTCAGTTATTTCTTATGGTCGAAATTGATTCGGAATTCGACAAAATCGAATCTCGACATTCCTTCTAGAACGGATTAGCGTCGGAAACCGAGGTACCACTGTATATATATTATATATATACATACATATATATATATATATATATATATTATATATACATACATATATATATATATATATTATATATACATACATATATATATATATATATATATATATATATATATATATATATATATATATATATATATATATATATATATATATATATATATATATATAGTATATCCTCTTTGTTGTCTTTACAAAAGAGTTTATTTCATTTTATTGGTTTCCTCTTTTTTAGTATTTGGTAGAGATTCTCTTTTTTTTATGATGTTTCATTTGTAGTACATTATGTATAATTTTAAAATCCCCTTACCAGTAATTTTTAGTCTAATGATGCTTTAGCTTGAAAATCTTGGAAATAGGTGACAGGTAGATCTCATCTGCTTGGGGTTAAATCTGAACTCCCAGTAGAAAGTTCTTTACCATCACTGATTATTCCCCAAACTTCCCCATTTTATTTAAGAATACAGGGTATTTAACTAATCACTTCGGTCATCATCTCAGCTTAAAAATCTAAACTAATATATCTTGGAAGGATAAATTCCCGGACTAGAAAATTTTGCGTAAAGAATTTGGGTGAGCGATTCCTGTAGGCCTATGCTTTAATTAACATAATCATGGTTTCCTGATATTCTTAAAGCGTCTGACAGGGCTTGTCACCAGCCTTTTGTTTTCCATATTTCCTTCGTGTGCCTTTTTTATCTATCAGCTGTTTCCCGCATTATTTGTGGCTTGATATCCTTTTCCTGTCCCCTATCTGGTCGTTCCCTTCCCTCGCCTCTTCTTTTCCTCTCGGTTAATGTCCTCCAATCTGCCTCTTCTTCTAGACACTGTGGATGAATCTCCTTCCTCTTTCTGTTTCCTTTACTTCACAATCCTCTCCTTTTGTTCGCGCTCACACTTGAATCGCTTCTAACTCATCTATTAAATTTCATCTTGTGTAGACGTCTTAATGGGTAGCCTAAAACGTATTCAAGTTCAGTGTGTCCAAGACACAAGTAATACTTATCTTCCTGTTTCTTCTTCCATCCAGTTCTTCGATTTCTTTCATAAACATTTGTAGAAATACGTCGTCACATATGTCATAAGTTAATGTTTAACGATAAATTATGAACCTTTTGGGCATTATTGTCATTATTAAACAAGCAAAAAATACACCAAAGTTTCCTCGGCGCAATCGAGTTTTCTGTACAGCGTACAATCAAGGCCACCGAAAATAGATCTATCTTTGGGTGGTCTCGGTATAATGCTGTATGAGCTGCGGCCCATGAAACTTTAACAACGGCCCGTTGGTGGCCTGTCCTATATAGTTGCCAGACGAACGATTATGGCTAACTTTAACCTTAAATAAAAAAAAAAACTACTGAGGCTAGAGGGCTGCAATTTGGTATGTTTGATGATTGGAAGGTGGATGATCAACATACCAATTTGCAGCCCTCTAGCCTCAGTAGCTTTTAAGATGTGAGGGCGGACAGAAAAAGTGCAGACGGACAGACAAAGCCGACACAACAGTTTTCTTTTACAGAAAACTAAAACTGTTCTTCACATTAAACGTAAATGTTTGTCTGAATAAATGCATGATGTTTTGCCAGCACCATATTCATTCACGTTCTTCTTCCTCTTCCCACTTCGTCTAAAGAGGAACTCACGAAAAGCAATGCGTTTTTGCCTTAAGAGATGTGATTTCTCCTTGAACGCTCTGTTGCTCTTCTCAGCGCCTACCTGAAGCTGAAACAACATCTTTTGATCTTCGTCTTTCCTCTCCTCCCAGCACGTGCTTTGGATGGCGTCAGATATTTCTGCTCCGGGTGCCAAACTGTGCTTGGGATCATTTTTTAAAGAACATACCCGTAGTCAATGCTTGATTATCCAGAGAAGGGGTTGTCAACCTGGGGTTCACTAACCTCAAAAGTTCCACGACTAACGAACGTGCATTTAATTTTGCTATAGAGAGAGAGAGAGAGAGAGAGAGAGAGAGAGAGGTGTGGGCGGTCGAAGTGCAACTATGAAATTGATTACCTATATAATGAGGTCGTTACAGTTGCTCCAAAATGGCTGTATCCACTGCAGTGCCAGTTTATATTGAATTAGTCCTCATTTATAATGATTATTTAAACAGTGTCAATTTACGGTTGTACGAGTCCTCTGCTCTGAAGACTCGGGGATCGTTTCTTGCCAGTTGTACGAGGAGCTATCGTCTGCCAGATATGCCAGCAAGGGCGATGTACCCTAATTTCGATCCTTAAAGATGAAAGACAATGCTTCATGTAAAGTCTGATTATAATATTTATCCCTATTTTATGCTCCGCTGGTATCTTCACGACAGTGATATAAAACAGGATATAAGATAATTGTCCAAATTCAATAGACAGGACCTGAGTATACTATGTAATAGGATCCACTGTGGTATCTTTCTCACTTTGCAACTTTCTCCAGTGGTAACTTGTTACGCCACTTTACACGGTTATTTCAATCAGAAGAGGAATATAATAAACGAGATGTACAACAATAACTGTTTTCAATAGTGCTGGACCACACTGAGTGTAAATGAAACGATGATTATTTACGTAAATGCAAGGTAATGGTAAAACAGGTATAATTCTATACATATGACAGCAGTACTGAGAACTAAAGTTATGAAGGGGAACTTTGAGTCATGGACAATGACTGGCACACGTTGAAAGATTGCTGACTATGCTCTCTCTTGATAGACAACTTGGCAGCTTGGAAATGCGTGCAACTGGTGAGGTGGCAGCAGGATGGTTGCTCTGAAACATCCTACCTGCTTCTCTCGTATAGACAGGAACTAACTACTTCTGGATGCAACGCGAGGAAGGTTTTTTCATGAATATTGAAAACTGTAGAATTTCAAGTGTTGTCAACTCTTCTAGTTGCATCAGTTGCATGATACCACAACAAATACTCCAATGCCTGAAAGTCATAAGAGAGTATGTATCTTCAGGCGAGTTCTTGGGGATCTCTGCAGGTTATATGGTTCATATCCTCAGCCAGTAGGTAGACAGGGATCATGTTTCTTTGGTTCTTGGTCTTGTAACACAATTTGCTCTTCACTTTTATGTTTTTTTGTTGTTAAATTATGCTGATCTTATGGCATCATGGGCTGCTTCTTCCAGAGCAGTCCATATCTGCTACGAATTAGTATGTTCTGTATTTCTGCAGGATTGGCATTTTCCTTTGTTCTGTAGTAAGGATGATGGTGGTCGATAAGGCAGTGCCAAGAAGGCTCCGTTAAGAATTCTTTACAATGACATAGCAAGTTATACTGAATACCATTGGGAAATGTGCAGGAATGTAGTGAGGGTCACTTTCTTTGCTTAGGTCCATAAAATAGTGTATAGTAGGGGTTATCTGTTGTATGCCTTAGTCCTTGTGTTTAGCAAGATGACAAATGTATATATTTTAATACAGATTCCCCATTTGCTTGGAAGTTTTCTTGGTGCGTGTCCCAAATTAGTCTACGCAGAGAATGCCAGTGCATTCTTTAATATCTGCACAGCTGAATAATAAATTGTTGAGGTGAATTTGGTTGCTTGTGGATTCTTGTTCAGGGCTGATCAGTGTAGCATGTACTGTATACAAGTCAGGGGACCAAGTACAGCATTTGAGGTGCTGTTGATATCCCATACTCAATATTCTTCTTTCATTTACAAAGACTTGTCGTAATGATATCCAGTTTTTGAACTGGGAACTTCTCTAGAAGATTCAGCTTCTGAATCGCTGTTAAATTTGATTTTCCTAGAACAAGGTCGGTACTCGAGACCACTTCCAATGTAAGTTTCTCCAGAATAGGTAGCTGGTTTTAGTCAAAGAGTAGAAATGTTGATATGGGTCCTTCAGTTGTGGCAATCCCAGGATATCCCACATTTCTGTGGAATTATGTGTGGGTTTGGTATTAATCTTGAAAATAAATGCACTGCAATTCAGATGGCACGGAAAGCTTATCTTGGCCGTTTGTGAATGAATCCCTGTATTGCATTGACCTGTTACTCTTTTTAAGAAATTCTTTGTATATGTCCTTTCTTCTTGCAGCAATTACAGGTGGTATCGTTAATATATGGTTATTGGTAGGGTTAATAGAGCTCATTTTTTGAGTGTCTCTTCCTGAGTGAAATTGCTTTTTTCTGTGCTTGTGAGAGCTCTATGTGATTATTAAATCCAGTTAACCCGTTTTGAAGTCTAAAACATTCTAAATGAGAGCCAGCCTGAAAATGGAAAAGTCAGTTCTGAAAGACACTTCGTTTTGAAATATATGCACATAAATAAATAAAAAAAAAAACATAAATGATTGTATCTACTGTATACTGTAAAAACTATAAAGAACTGGACTCAAATTGAGGCATCGATTAAAAACTTATTAAATCATTAAGGGCGGCACAGTAATATTTCAGTGTTGTTGTCTACTACAGGCGAAATGACAGCATCGCCGTGTAGGAGAAGCCATGTAAGAGAGAGAGAGAGAGAGAGAGAGAGAGAGAGAGAGGAGAGAGAGAGAGAGAGCAATTCTGGCGAGAAAAGAATCCTGTTCCAATCTCTGGAAGACTGAAATCACGCTTGACTTGCCCTATACAAAAGACAATTACGACATTACAAAGAAGTCCGCTATCACACGTGCCCCGGCATTGTGATAATGAGCTCATGCAATCCATTGGTCTATAAAAGAAGCTTCTTTTTTTAATATCATCTCTCATAATGTGGATGTTTCCTTGAAACGCAGATTAGACAGTCGAGATTCCTCGAAGACACAAACTAGTGTTCAATAGCAAGAATAATAATAATGACGAAGAAGTTAAAGTCATGTTCATGCGAACACAAACATGTTACTGATACCTATTACGAAAACATTTTTTCCTTATTCAAGTTGTGACTCCTGAATGAAATCATTTCGACAAAACTTTTAGTTAGAGATTTATTTCTATATTCCAGCTGGTGTTTCTCTAAGCTTTTAAGAGAGCTTGTTTTGGCGGGTTTTTGTTCAACAGTTAAGAAAGATAGGTGGAGGGCCCATGGTCACTTAATCTGGGACTACAGTAACTGGAAATCTACTAGTTGCATGACGCCAGGCGATGATTAATCCTTTGGATCACTTATGACTTACTAATGCATCACTCAAAATCCAACCCCATGTACAGTTGCATAAGTTTTGGTGATTTTCATCTCATTTTGACCCTACATTTTATGGTTTTTGCTCTTTTGAACACTTAATAAGAGAGTAAAAGTATTCTGTTTTAATAAAGCACCAGAATGGGTATCAAAGCATGAATAATAAAATTTCCCAGAGACAGAGTACAGTGTAAACTAACATTCATTGTTGCTCTGTCTCTAGGACAGACTTGTTGACAAGGCTTAGCAACTAAAAGGGTTAACATTGTGATACTCCTATTTCCTCTTAATAAGCAAACGATATCCAGTCTCATGTGTGTAAGAACTCGCAAGTAACTGGTATAAGAATTGGACATAACTGAATGAATTTTGCCGACAGTGTTTCGTGTGCTACGATTAATGAATTATACATGTGCCTGATAATTTAAAAAAGCCTACGCTGACGACATCTGCTGGAGAGTATCATAAATAATGGGGTTTGCAATATTTAATACAAAAAACTATTGTGTTTTTTTTATGTATCAAGGGAATAAAATATTTTAGTCAAATTATAACAGAAACTGATGAAAGCGGATATGATTTTATCTTCATTTAGACATTTTGCAAGGAAGTTCTAGGACGACCTTTTGTTATATACTTTGAAATTTGTACATAGTCTACATACCAAAATATTTCCGTTATATTTATTATGCTTATTTGCCTAAAGACTAGAATTTTATCTTGCATTGGAACAGAGAAGAGCAAAATGTTTTCCGAATGAATTATCAGAAAGCTTCAACTTTTCTAATACTCGTCAAAATATGTCATTATCATGTACTTTCTAGTAACATACCATGAGCCCTTGCTTTCTTTCTGTGACCTCCCGATCACTAACCAAAAAATTAACCTGGATAGAGCTGATGTTGCTGGAGCAGTGACGCTAATTATAACATGGACTTTCCCCCTACCTTGCCATGTGTACATTTACGATTATATATACATACGGTTGCTCATTAGCAGTTTTTTGGAGCTGAAAGTAAATGTCTGTAGTCGGTATCATTGAAGCTGATTGTGACTGAAGAGAACTCACGCTGCTCGCAATCCATCAGAGGTTCCAATCAGAAGCAAGATAAAGACTAGTATGATAACAACGGGAGAAACTTACTGTCAGCTCCAACAGAAAACACTACTGAATTGAGCCTTCTATTGCTCATACATATCCAGAGATAGGTTATATTGGAGACTAGGAAAATGGAGGCAGGAAGAGAGCTAGAAGCTTAACAATGAAGGGAATGAAATGATCATCAACCCTAGCAGGCAGATGATTGCTGATAGTTATTGCTTTGTTTACCAGTTTCTTGCTGGGTCGTTAATGATTTGCTTTCCTGTTTCCTTCTGGATCCTTACTGCTTACTTTCTCTGTTCCTGCTGGTTCCGTAATGTCTTGTTTACCGTTTCCTGCTGGGTCGTTAATGCTTTGCTTTCCTGTTTCCTTCTGGATCCTTACTGCTTACTTTACCTGTTCCTGCTGGATCCGTACTGTTTTGTTCCCCCTGTTTCCTGCTTTTATTGTAATTTCCACTCCCCTCATTTCATTGATAGGATAAGAAGTGGTTGTGTCTGTCGTTAAGTCGACATTCATTTCCACTCATTGAATCTGTTTCCCTCGCTGAGTCGATGTCTGTTTCCTCCCGCATGCTATGCCTGTTTGGCCGCGTTGCAACAATGTCTATTTTCCCTCACTAAATTTAAGCTTTCCCTCACTAAATTTAAGCTATTTTTCTACGTTGAATATAATTCTGTTTTCCCTCATTTAATCTATGTTTGTTTTCCTTCGTTGCGTTGATGTCTATTTTCCATCGTTGAATCTTTATCTGTCTTCCCTCTTTGCGTCAATGTCTATGTTCCCTCTTGAATCTGTCTGTTTTGCCTCGTGTCGATGTCATGTTCCCTCTTTGAATCTGTGTCTGTCGTCCTTCGTTGTGTCGAAGTCTGTATTCCCTCATTGAATCTGTGTGTTTCCCTCATCTCGTCAGTGTCAGTGTCACCTTGCTGAATCTGTTTGTTTTTCCTCATTTTGTCAATGCCTGTGTTCCATCGCTGAATCTGTCTGTTTTCCCATTTTGCGTTTATATCTATGTTGCCTCATTGAATCCGTCTGATTTCCCCCATTGCGCCAACATCTATGCTGCATCACTGAATCAGTTGTTGTTTTTTTTTTCCTCTTTGTGTTGATGTCTACGTTGACTCGTTGAAACTGTCTGTTTTCCCTTTTTGCGTCGATGTCTACGTTACTTTGTTGAAATAGTCTGTTTTCCTACGTTACATCAATGTCTATGTTTCCCCGTTGAATCTGTATTGCTACTCAGAAAAGTTTTCCTTAAGAAGTAAGTATTTTTTTATTGAGCAACAAAGTTGATGGTGAGGAAACGACCAAGAAGGAACAGAAAGCCCCAGTTACAGATTGTTCTTCAAAGGGTTCTGTTGATAACTTCAAAGACAAGAACCAGATTAAAGATATTCGAGGAGAAGAGAGTCAAAGACATTAAACAATTCTGAAAAAGGCGAAGTAATATTAAACCAATTGGAATGCGTCTGTATGTTTGAGAAATGGGGTGAGATAATAAAAGCATGCAGGAGGGTCGGTCTGCAAAGTCATTTAGAATTCGGAGTAAAACAAAGAAAGTTATGTAATGTAAAATTACTTCCATGAACCTTGCAGAAATGCAATACGGATCAGAGGCGAGTGAGTGGTACTAGAGACGAGCAAAGTGACAGGAGCAGGAGAAGCTGAACTGCGAAATGAGCGCCATGAGAAACCAGACCCAGAGACAGAGGTCAAGTCGCTGCGATAGGGTAACTGATCCATCATGGTGGGAGAGATGTGGGACATGAGAATTTCATGTTTTTTTTTTCAACTTTATTTGCTAAGCTGATGAATACTTTAAGAAAATTATTAGTCCCTTGCAATAATGGTAAAATATTAGAGGCAACGGTAGAAGAGCAGATTTAAGACTTCATTTTCTTTTTTGTGCATGTATTGTATGAGATCATTGCATTTGATGTCTGGATAAACAAGGATGACATGACTGTTTTCCATTACATCCCATAAAAACCATAAAGGCCAGTCTACCGAATTTTACATAATGTTTGTGATTTTTGACGTTATTAAAATAGTCACCATGAATTGAATATTACTTTAAATTCAAAACCAAATGTTGCTACAACTTTGTAATATGTAAAGTCTCCTTACAGACCGCTGATTCAGACACATTCTAAGACGTTTTGATGTAACTCCTATACAGTCGGAACTGCCAATCAATAAGGAAAGGGAGTTTCGAATAGAAAATAATACCTAAATAAATAGCCAGTGAAATAAATAAACACAAGCAGATATATAAAAGACGAAGAGGTCTTCCAGAATAACCAGCATTTTTATAAGCAGCCAGGGGTATACTTCCTTAATGCACCTGTCTGAAACTGAAATGCAAAATGGTTCTATTTCTCTTTAGCCTCAACATCAAAAGGCTTTGTATATCTCGTGTTACTTGACGGTTTCCTTTTATGTGAAGTTTATTACGTTACTGCTAAATGTTTCAGTTATTAATTCGTACCAGTTAGTGAATGGCGTGTGTTGTCCTCTTCATAAGGATGAACTTGATTTTCTTAATGCATTTATTTTGGAGACATTCTTACATCTCCCGTTTTAGGTTCCTGTAAAAGAAAACTCTTGAGATGGCTATTTGTCTGTCCGTCCACACTTTTTCTGTCCTCCCTCAGACCTTAAAAACTACTGAGGCTAGAGGGCTGCAAATTGGTATGTTGGTCATCCACCCTCCATTCATCAAACATACCAAATCGCAGCCCTCTAGCCTCAGTAGTTTTTATTTAATTAAGGTTAAAGCTAGCCATGATCGTGCGTCTGCCACTGCTATATGTGCCAACAACACATGCCCCCACCGGGTTGTGGCTGAAAGTTTCATGGGCTGTGGCTAAGAGTTTCATGTGCCATGGTTAAGAGTTTCAAGTGCCATGGTTAAGAGTTTCATGGGCCGTTTTCTGTATGCTGTACAGAAAACTCGATTGCGCCGAAGACACTTCGGCGCATATTTTACTTGTTTACTATTTGAACTAGATACTATTTGATCGTAAATGGCACCAAACCAAATAAACCTTTTAGGATTTTCTCAATTTTTTTTTTTTAG
>JANJGK010000031.1:29394804-29461142 GCA_039081455.1 Macrobrachium rosenbergii | reverse complement strand
CGCCAGCCGAGGAGCTATTCTCGGCATAAAGAAAAAAAATATATTCAGTGAACAAGGATTTTACGATAAATGTCGCCCGGCTTCGGACGCAGGCAATCTCTACTCGTTAATATGGTATTAAAAACACAACGGCTCTTCCGAACAAATAGATCGAGACACAAGGGGGCACAAAGAATACAATGACTTGCTTAACCTTCCCTAATTCCTAGTTAATTCACTGGAATGGTTGAATGTCGCTAAACAATATAAATTATGCTTAATCTAGACTTCGTAAAAGCAAGTCGCTTTGTAATCTAATAATTATGGTGGCGGTGAAGGAGGAAACAACAAAACAGAAATACAGAAAAAGGGGCTAGTAATTGACGAAGTTTTGAACAAAACACAGACTTTACCTTGGACGACTAGTTGCTGCGCATACAACAGACGATCGGAAGTTCTGGGATGAATTCACCACTTCACTAGTAATATAGACTAGAGACCAAGGGACAAAGGGTTGTCCGAGGAGGGAAAGCTGACGTGCTTTCCCGTCGATAGGTAAACTCTCTCTTCCTGTCCTCGTTGGGGCGCTGATACAAGCGATGCCCCCATGCCCTCAGGGTCTGAAATCTTGTCAAAACATCCATCGGACAGAACAGGAAAAAAAGCTTAAGGCCACCTATCATGAAGTTGACTATGAAAATTTTTCTATGGGATTAAATCCCTAATGCTACTATCCTGGCTACGAATGAACGTTAAAGTTTGAATTGCCTATGCGCCCCTGCTGGACAACGACTTTCCCTGTCTGGGCCAGTCTGATTAATATTACTACAAACAAATACATCGAGGGCGAACAATTTATAAAAATATATATATATATATATATATATATATATATATATATATATATATATATATATAATAGGGTAGTAATATAGCTGAACTGCAATCAGTGTATCAACGGGACCGAGCTGGAAGCTAGTAGTTTTGCTAGCAGGCTTATGACAATCATAGTACATAAATAGCAGAAACAAAACTTGCAGTCAGCAAATTAAGAGAAATAGCGACGAAAGTTAGTAGTTTACGTGCAACGGTTATAATAACCACTAGAAAAACAGTGGCCACATATAGGATTTGTAATCAGCCCATCTACAGGAATGCAGCTGAAAACTGAAAGTTTGGCTGGTAGGATTGTGACAACCACAATGCAATAGAGTAGTCACAAGGAAGACTTGCAAACAGCGCTTCAGCAGAACTAGAGCTGAAAGTTAGGAGTTTAGGTTACAGGTTTACAGCAACTGCAATACAAAATCATTACCTAAGAGGTTTGTAATCAGCATATCAACAGAACTGAAGCCGAAATCTAGTAAGTCTGGCTAGCAGTTTTATGAAAACCACAGTACAAAAGAGCAGTCACACAATAGACCTGTCATCACAACTTAACTGGAGCTGAAATCTATGAGTACGACTAGCACGTTTATGACAGATCATGAAGAACTAATTCGAAATGTGAACAATGGCGAGAGCTTTCAAGAGATCCTGAGATAGTAAAGGTTATAAATAATTAAAAATGAGAGATAAATCTGTCTTTTCCTATCGAATCAATACCAATGGTCAGGAGGTTGGATGTGTTGTTAAAAAGTGTTAAAGAGAATGAGCACTGAATAGGGCTTCACAGACATATAATCAAGAAAACTGCTTTAACTTAGTTCTGCATACCCTGAGAGATAAAGAAAGAGCCGGTTGTACTGGGGAAAGAATGACAGACACAGGTAAGAAAAAATAGACAGGACTCGGAAAGACCCATCCGTTATCATTCACGAACACCTTAAACTTTTACTTTTATTATTAAAATAAAACTAGAAACTGATCAGAGCGTGATTTGGATAAACATGCCTATCCTTATGGGCCACGTTTTGGTTTATTGGCAAAAAATTCATGGATTTTCTGGACTCAAACGCAAACCTTCTCTCTCCCTAAAGTTGACGTATTCACGAGGTCCGAGATCATTCTAGAAAAGTCAAGGTTTTTAAATGTTTGTTAACGAACGACCAACGACGAAAGCTTTCACGGGAGGAAAAGTAAAACTCGAAAATTTACTGTTTTCTCCGATGGCTACACAAGAAGGGGAGAACTTTGGAGAAAAGAAAACGCTGTTGAAGTTGCCTGTAATTCAGTCAGTTTGCTTTCAGTTTTCATTCTTTATTCAGAAAGATATGAATGATTCGATTTGCTATAAAAACTAACTCTTATAAAAATGCAAGAATGAGGTTTTCATTTTATCAAATTTAGCTCAAGATTCCATCACGTCTTTGAGCACTGGCCATCATTTAACTCATAGTGATATTACCTTATAGTGTATATCAAGCGAACATCCTGAAAAGAGGGGAATTCTGATCAAAGATAAGGAAACAAAAAATATAGCCGTTAGCAAAGGAAAAAGCCAAAACAATTCACATTTAGTACTGGAATTAACTCAAAATTAAACAAATACAGGTATCGATTTTTCCTTTCATTCGACCAATCAGAACAAAGTATAAAAAGGAATTTTCAGTATTTCTGCGTTTCTTGGTAATTTTGAAAAATAAAACAAAGTATTAACAGTAAACGTTTACACACAAATATATAAGTATAAATATTGGTATAAATACATACATATATAAATCTATTTAACTATCTATCTATGTATGTATATATATATATATATATATATATATATATATATATATATATATATATATATATATATATATATATGTGTGTGTGTGTATATATATATATATATATATATATATATATATATATATATATATATATATATATATGTGTGTGTGTGTATATATATATATATATATATATATATATATATATATATATATATATATATATATATATATATATATATATATATATATATATATATATATATATAATATATATATATATATATATATATATATATATGCATATATATATATATATATATATATATATATATTTCAAGTTTCCATTTTTGAATAAACAAAGAGGAAATAGGGTGAAAATAACCACAAGCACTTGAAAGGATTAGAAGTTGGCATATATAATTAGAAAACAGCCCCATGACAGCAAGGATGAAAGAGGACCATATGTGATTAGGGAAAGGTAATAAAGTATGGGAGAAAAAGAGCACTGGATCACAGGGCAGAATAATTCATAGGACGATGAGAAAGGGAATACATAAGACTAAAATGAGCACTGGAATATGGGAAAGGAAGAACGCCAACGCGAATGACACATCGAAACCTTAACCAGAGATAAAAGAAGATAAAAATTCGAAACAGCTGAGAGACACGCAGTAGGAGAGTGAAATGCAATTGTATAAAAGGAAGGAACAAACTCATTCTGCTTGGGATCGTATCCACATACAGCGTATCAAAGACGACAGAATAAGAATACCAACAGTCTTCCGAAGATGTTACTGAGGAAAGAGAGGCTTCTTGCGGAAGAGTAGAATTACCTCAACACAAAATGAAATGGTTCTGACAAGGCTGAGAGAAAAATTCCTTGGTAGCTAAAGTAGAGATAGCGACACGGGTGGATGCAGCCCAGTCAACAGGAGCACTAAGATTACATATATATATATATATATATATATATATATATATATATATATATATATATATATATATATATATATATATATATATATATATAATATATATATATATATATATATATATATATATATATATATATATATATACAGTATATAAATATATATACTGTATATATATTATACATACTGTACATAATATATATATATATATATATATATATATATATATATATATATATATATATATATATATATATATATATATATATGTCATGAACATCAAATGCTTAATTTTTCACTATAACAATATTACAGTTAGCAGCCATACATATCTAAGAATTTTGTATAAAATTTCCCGGAACATAGTTACAAATTTAAATTCCTTATGCAATCTTAGTGCCGCTGTTGACTGCTCTGCGTCCGCCCTTGTCGCTGTGTCTACTGTAGTTACCAAGGAATTTTCTCACTGTCTTGTCACAATTATTGATTAAAGAAGGTCTTCACTCACAATCTCTACAGACTTCTCATTATCACACTGTCCAGTACTTGAAGGTGTTCCTATCCTTGACTTTTACTTTAATTCATTTGTTATTCTCTACTTTTATATATATATAGGCAACCCAATCAATGGAGGCTTGCTTTGCATGTTAATTGGCTTGTTCCAATAAACGTTTGCTCATTTCGATAATATTTCTCGTAATTATGAAAATAAAATGCAATTTTACCCGTATAATTTTTTTTTTGTGCTGATGATAATCTGTTGGTGAAAAATATTAATACACTAATCAAGTGCATTTCATTTATGATCATTATTTGTTCGAATATAAGCTTACATTTACTTGGGACGAGCCTTTAACACGCAAACCAAGCCACAGATTAGAATTCCTATGTATAAAACAAATCCAGAATAACCAATGAATTCCTGCGAGTGAGTCACAGTAGAAGTAAAACACAGGAACAACTTCAGGTACTGGACATTGAGACATCGTAACATCCCAGCAGATTTCGGGTGCTGACGTTCTGCAAAGTAGCACGTGTCTTTCCAGATACACAATCCACACTCTGTCCATGACGCGTCCTCCAGCAACCACCTCGTAGTTCTCGTCCAAGCAGCTGAGTTCATTTTAAAACATCAGGGAGGGCGGTTCAGTTGTGGTTGGGCACTATGCACATCGACTAAAACGCGGTCCTTCCCTCAGTGTTCCCAGTAAGAAGGTGGCATGTCTACTTTGGGCATCTCCTAGGGTGGCAAGGCCTGCTGCTAGGGTGGTGGCCCTGTGACCTTGCTGACCCTGTAGGAGGTTGTCTCCTACCAGGCATGTCCCTTTAAAATGCACAGGCAAAATCTTGTCCATTAAAAGTGGTCTTGTGTTTCTTGGGGAGTCGATTCCAAGGCTTCCTTTTTTTGGGCTGTCCTGCAAGTCCCGTACATTCCCTTTTGGGCCAAAATGGCACTCTCCGGTTTGATGTGATTTGTTGCAAATAAGGCTGAAATCGCGAAGGAGAATTCAGTCAAATTACAAATGCTCAAAATCTGAAGGTTAGCCCTCATCGCATAATAATAACGCCCATAGAGGAAAGCATTAAGAAGGTCGCGATCCTGATTGCATTAACAGTAAAAGCTTTTACGGCGGTACACTTTTCAGTGACCAAACAATTCACATATCTAATTACAAGTAATGAGAATTTCAACATTTCAACAAAACGTATTTGCTGGCACGGAGAGAGAGAGAGAGAGAGAGAGAGAGAGAGAGAGAGAGAGAGAGAGAGAGAGAGAGAGAGAGAGAGTTGATCGTTTAATGTTACTGTGGGAAGAACTTCAGTTAGAAGCCTAAGTGTGTAGTAGGTTGACAACTAGCGATACTAATCACGGATCAAATGAGAGTATCAAGATTACCCTTACTCAGGACCCACTTGTGGGTTCCGCCCTTACTATACTATTTCCCATCCTTCTAGTCGTTTTAGGCGTTTGCTCTCACGCTGCCAAATGTACGGGGCCGGAAGTGTCAGAGTTTATTCCTTTTTAATCCTTAACTTCGGGAGCAAAAACAGTTACTGTTTGGTACAATTGAGCTATTATATATTGCATCACTTTACGAAATATATCGTTCAGATCATACTTCTTTTTTTATAGTCCATATATTAGTTTGAGATACTTTTTTTAAAACTTGACAAGAGGAATCAATTAAAGCGAGTAAAAAATAAAACCGCACGAAAATTCCTCTTCTGATGCTGGTTTTTAAGCATTTTGTCCGAATTATTATGAAATATTCCATCATGCTTAGATAGGAACAGAACTACCAACTGTGATCAGCCTATCATCCTTTTAAAGATTTATCATAGCCTATGTTAGAAAAAATTTTCTGCAAATAAAAAAAATTGGGCAGTTTGGCATATATGATATTGTCAGATTATCATCTGGTTAAAAATCTCACGTGAGCAAATAAGATATAGTAGTTAATAGAAATGTTATATAAGCTATAACTTCCATTCCATGACTAAAATACAGTTCGACTGACTAATAGGATTTGGACCGGACTGAAGTAGGCGGTTCGGTTGGCACGCCCGCAATGCCTATTTTGGATGCGCTATAAGTTATAAATCTTAAAGATTGCCAATTTCCTTTTTTTTATATCATTCCAAACGTAGAACTGACATATAATCTTTTTACAAAAATGAAGGAGAATTTAAATAAATAAAATAAGGAAACTGGGAACATAGGTTTGGAACTGAATGGTTTAATGCAAAATCGCGGGATAAATAAATTGGTGTCTCACAGTAAGGAGCGTGACTAAGCATCTATTTCACAAAATGGAAACTTCCGAAGAACAACGAAGGGCTTTCATCAGAATGCACAACACCGTGAGTGCCAGAGATATAGCCAGTATATTCGGTGTAAACAAAAGCACTGTCCTCGTCATAGAGAAACACAGATGCTTAAAGACAAACCGAGGTCAGGACGACCACCCTGCACCACAGCTGACGTGGATAACAAAATAGTTGAAAAGCAGCTCGACAACCACCAATAATTACAGCTGTAGCTATTAAACACCAAATTGGGTGTGATGCTGGAGTGCAGGTAATAAGGAAAAGACTGCATGCTTCAGGCATACACCATAGAGCACCTGCTATCAACCCTGGGTTATCTCAAGCGCATCAAGATAAGAGGTTGGGATTTGCTCTAGAGTACTACGCTGCTGATGCCGAGTTCTAGAGCAAAGTCATTTTTTGTGACGAAAAAAACATTTTCAACAGATACTCATGGAAGAGCACACTGCTGGCGCTTGAACAACACTGTTTAGGGAGACAAAACAAATTAAAGTCATCTTTATATTACTTACATATAATTATTAAGTAAAATAGGCCTAGGCCTAGAGCTCAAAAATAATTTCTCAGAACTAAATTTCAGCCATCAGTTATGTATATATATTGCATACATATATATGTGTATGTATTTATGTATGTATATCCTTTTCCAATGCAGGTATGATGAGAACTGTATCATGAAGTCGAAGAGGAGTGGACGTATTACAGCGGGACTCTGGGAATGGATGTGTGGCAGTGGGCCAGGTGCCAAGGTTAACCAGCTAGATACACGTTTGAATGACGAACAATACTTGATATTTTACAGAATGTCATGATTCCATCAGTTCTCTCTTTTTCAGTTCCCGAGCCCGAACCCATTTTCATTGCAATGGATAATTCCTCAGTCCACAACAGTAGCACCGTCAAGAACTGGTTTCAAGAGCACCCAGAAGTCATAATGATTAACAGGCCTGCGAAATCCCTGGACCTTAATCCAATAGAAAACCTTTGATCACTCATGGTCAGGAGTTGGGATGACCGCCAAATGTCACATGCCATGGAGAACTGGGAGTCACTTAGGCTTAGAAGGGATGGTAACCACATACAGTATGCGAGAGCCTGGCGAAGTCAATGCCTACACGACTGAACAGAGTTATCGATGCTTCAGGGGGTTATACAAAATATCAGGATGTAACATTGACGATGGCTTGACAAGCAATATTAAAGTGAACACTTTTTTTTTTAATAAATGGAATATTTATAATCACTGTTGTTCTTTAATTATGTTGAAAAGGAAACATTCACTTATCATTAAATGATGCTCTTTATATACATTTAAAAGGATTTGTTCAAGTTCTATTGTTTATATTTTTACTGTATCAAAGTTTTTAATATTACGTTACAGTTCGACTTTCTGCCCACTGTCAATTATCTACTGCACCATTGTTGATGTTAATTATTTGTAATTTTCTGTTTTACCTTACTACGCGAAGTGTAGATATTTCTCGTTTAAGGAATGAATAACTCAGACCAAATGGACAAGACATTCACCTCGTATGATCAATTATATACTTGTATAAATGTTGTAAACGCAAATATCATTGGTTATGATGATATAATATCATATAAAAGCCTCTTAACAAAAATATATGTACATAATATGATACCCCCTTTTCACAGAGCAGGTGAACATTAGTAGGCCTAGCCATACATTTATAAGTTATTATTCATCTTTCTATATTTTTCATATGATAAATATACAAAAGGTAAGTAATGGATATTTTGTTTATCACTCTGCATTTGCAAAACATGCAAATTTTCTGTGATAAAATAAAAACGCTCTCCAGAACCCGCCAAAATTATGTAGGCTGAGGCACACAAAAATTCCTTTCTTAAGAAAAAAAAAAAAACATAACCAATGAAAGAACGATAATCATGTAAACCTCCTTTATATGATGAGAATAATATATAACTCAGATAACAGATTATTAATATTAATTTGCTAGTTACTGAGAAACTGTCACACGGCGCATCAACTGTGGAATGAAAAGCAGTCTGTACGCCTGCGCCACCGGGAGAATAGTTGCCAGATACCTCCCGCTGAATATCCTAGCTATAAGCCTATATCCAAAATATTAAGGCAACTGATGAAATATTTTGTAACGTAATTGTACTACTCACCAAGACACCCAAAGTAAATCTCTCCAGGTAGCCTACTGGACTATTTCTTAAAAAACAAGATCAATAGAAAGTGTAAAGAATCTCATCGTAACTTTAGGAAGACGTTTTCACAATTAGATTTGCAGTTACTGAGGAAGCTGGAATGAAAAGAAGCTTAACATAAGATATGATGTGAGTCTCTCTCTCTCTCTCTCTCTCTCTCTCTCTCACGTCACGTATTCCGTTGCTTTACTGTTTCCGCTGCCATTTAAATCCTCTCTTGGATCTTTCATGGGATAATCCTTGCCTTCTGCACATGACCTGAGACTACTTCATATACATTTATTTGTCTATTCTCGCTCTCCCTCCTGTAAATGAATAATTACACATACATACATACAGGGCCTAAGTATCATCCTGTCAGGGCCCGGTACTTGCATAAAAACTGGGCCCCTCCTGCACTCTTCCTCTACCCCTGGAAGCCTTTACACAACACCTCCATCCCAGGTCTCACGCAATTCAAAAGTGTCCAACTACAGTCTTAAATATTATGAATATATCAAACAATTAGTTTGTATGAATTTATTGGAAGAGTAAGTGGAAGTACCAAAAATATAGTTGATCATCAGTTAATAATACTAATAATAATAATAATATTGTTAGGGGAGCATGGGTCCCTTGAGCATCCTTCAGTCATTAATTTTGTTTATTCTCTAAAAAGAAAAGTTGAAATAAGCAAGCCGCTGTCGCGCGCCCCCTCTCCCCCCCCACAGAATAAATATAAGTACTAATTAAGGCCCTGGGTTACTCCTGTTTCCCCCAGTGTGCATGTTTTGTTACTGTTAGTACTGGGGGACCCTTTCTAGTGCTTGCGAGGCCGTAATAAACAGGTGAGTCTTATCAGTCCCCCATGTATGTAATAATATATATAAAAGCACCAATATGTATATATATATATATATATATATATATATATATATATATATATATATATATATATACATTCTAATGAACAAAATTATGGAAAAAAAAGTTTTCTGAAAAATACAGTCTCAAGCTACGGAATTCGCACCGTAGATTATGAAAGAGTATGGAACATGGGCTATGGCACAGCTATAAGCGGACAACATCAGCTATTTGGCTACAAACCTGCGTAAAACTTAGCAGTTACATTATACACATACACACACAATATATATATATATATATATATATATATATATATATATATATATATATATATATATATATATATATATATATATCTATATATCTATATAATGTATGTATGTATAAAACCTCATCACTGAGCAGTTATGGGCTAGGTTCAGTTCTCGAATCAGTAGGGAAAGTTCATCACTATCCATGACGATTAGGGCGAGCATGGCGCTAGTAACATCACCTAAAAAAATCACTCTTAATTTATTGACAAGTTCAACTGGGGTCAGGGCACTTAGAGGTTTGTGAATTAATCCTTTTTCTCACTGGAGAATCGAATTGAAATTCTGTTTCTACTGAACCAGGCATTCTGAACCTTAACATATGTATGTATGTATGTATGTATGCACGAACATATGCATATATACATATATATGTATACATATATGCATACATACATACATATATTAAGGTTCAGAGTGCTTGGTTCCGTGGAAACAGAGTTTCACTTCGATCCTCAATTCTTCGCGGTTTTTTGGATATGCTTGTCACTACAAAGCCTTAAGATCCAAGTGCAAGAAATATGAATAAATTATGATGTTCGATATACAGTATATATACATTATACATATCTATATAAATATATATATTACATACATACATTATATATATATATAACTTATTTGCGCATTTCGCCTTTCATTTCTTTCGTCTGCAGTAGGTGGGTACCGAGGGAGGGGATCGTAATCCTCTTACCAAGAGCTTGTCAGAGCCTTCAGCCTGAAGACTGAATCTTCCGCTTCACAGCTTCAACACAAGTATTGTTTATCCAAAAATTCTTTCAGCTCCTTTCCGAGGCAGCGAAGGAAGTTGAGCATTTACTCAATTCTTTAACTCCAGTCACAGAGGCGCCCAAAAGTAAGTGACGGCTTTTCAGATGTGGTCTTCCTTGCTATCTGTACTGTGCTACAGTATTACTTGTACTTTCCGGTTTGGCGTGATACATTCATTTAATACAGTTCCTGTGGCAAGTATTACTGTGCTTACGTACAAAATTACGTACCTTCCTGTAAAACTATCTCCTGTTTTATTTTAGATTTCACAAGAAGTGCTTTAAAGGGGCGGAATAGGATTGGTTCAACATCCCGTTCTTTCTGTTCTCGCTCTCCGCATTTCCTACCTGTAGCCTATACTGTAAAACCTCACTCTTCTAAATACAAGGCATGAAGCAAAAAATCTCGGATTACGTGTGTCCAGTCTTCAAAAACGTCAACTTGCCTTTTGTAACAAAATACCGCGGTAGTATTTACAAAGGAAAACTGCTAACGGTACCTTTTGTTTGGGCTGGGCTTAGAACGCAATTTTACTGTATATCTCACAGTTTTCCTTACAACGGAAGCTTTTGTTTACCTAATTTATACCAACATCCAACAGTAACTCAAAATTTTGTCACATCTGACGTTTACCAGCACGCATTGCAATCTCAAAAGGTTACCAACAGCGATATGTGAGTTTTCAGTCAATATCTTTTATTGTTTTTAAGGAAGCTGATGGTATTACTTGCAACTAACACATTTGACACTAACTTCAATGTATTGTCATATCTATAGATTTTCATACACTATTATTGTAAAAAAGGAAAATTAGCCTAAAATGTCATCCTAGCAACTTGCATACAAAAAAAAAAAAAAAAAAATTGTTTCATAAGCATTCACTCTCAGAGGCGTTTGCATTCCGCTACTCGCCGGAAGCTTCAGTGATACCGGCTGCGCACATTTACTGTTATTTTCAATATTACCGACTACAGTCGAAACACTGACACTGAAATGAATATTCAAGTTTCCCTATAAAACCAAGTTGAAATTAACTCCCCAATAACAGGTCTTTAAAAGCATCGTGGCACAAAACTGTCTGCATGCCCACAAATAGCATACTCTCTCTCTCTCTCTCTCTCTCTCTCTCTCTCTCTCTCTCTCTCTCTCTCTCTCTATATATATATATATATATATATATATATATATATATATATATATATATATATACATACATATATGCATGTATGTATGTATGTAAGGTTTTTTTCCTTTCAACAACAAGATTAAACTTCAATCTGTTACGTACAGGAATAAAATATGGGAAATCTAAAGGAGAGCTCCGCCTCTTGTTTGCAGGAAATATAGATTTTTCCGATGCATTTTTTATTGATTATGCTGAAACTGATCATTAATATTGGTGGCATCAAGCAATTACACCCCTTTTCCCATCTAACAATCTTGGGGGACGCCAGTGGGAACCGGGGTTTTGTGGGGGGGGGGGGAGCAGGAGAAAAGTGATTTCCACAGCGCTACCTAACCAAACAACCACCTAACCTAACCTAGGGCGCCTTACCCCTACCTAGGCCTAGCGGAGGGGGCTTCGCCCCCCCTGCGACCCCCCCTCAAGGGCACTACCTTCCCTGCACACTTCACACCGAAAGGCTTTTTTGTTCAAGTCAAGACGGCACTTTTCCTTACATGTCGGGCAAATGTGTTCAATCTTGATTAAACCGTGATTTTGGGCAAATGTTACGAGCCTTTCAACATGTCCATAATAATAGTTTGTGAAATCTCTATAATTCACGTAACAATTTTTACACACTGTGGGGAAACTTTCCTGGGTAACAAAATCGGAGCTTGTAGACGGTCCTGCTAATTAGGAATTTATTTCTGGTGATAGAAGTTCATTTCTCGTCATAATGTGGTTCGGATTCCACAATAAGCTGTAGGTCCCGTTGCTAGGTAACCAGCTGGTTCTTAGCCACGTAAAAATAAGTCTAATCCTTCGGGCCAGCCCTTGGAGAGTTGTTAACCAGCTCAGTGGTCTGGTTAAACTAAGATATACTTTTAATTCACTCATGGCGCTAGTGCAAGTAACACTTAATTGGAGAAAATAGGTGTATTTGCCGAAAAAATTAACGACTTGGTAACATAAAATATTTGTCATTGGCTGAAAACACTGTGCTTTATTTTGTTTCAGAGAAAATTGAAACGTGCTTATTTACGATTGGATATTGTCTAATGATGTCACTTTTTGGGTGGAGTTTTTTTCGTGATGTCATTCGGAAGGTGTGGTTTCCCCATGACAATTAGAGACTGTGCAGCACACAAACGAACGAACAGGAGCTCAGTAAAATAGGTGATACGACTGAGACAACATGAAGGACTTTGTTTTTTTCTGTAGGTACAAATATTCAAGTTGTGTTTTCTAGACCGATAGGACTTAAAGCCACTAATTTCCTTCTTCGTTAGAACATACTTAGTATCTTCTTTCAATGTATAAACACATACTAAAAATCGGCCGGAGCACTTATTAAGATTTATCTAATATATAACACGTTAACATTACTTATAACTCGTGAACTTATTAATCCATCGTCAAAACCTACACTTAATAGATAGATCAATATTTTATGTGTGTTTCCCTGCAAGCTCCAAGCATCTTTGATTTACATTTCGACGAACTATAGTTTGAACTCCATCGCGAAAAAAACATTAATTATTAATAAAGTCAAAGTAGAGAGAAAAAAACGAAACATGATTAAAATTACTTATTTTTCCTATGACATCTAGGGAACACTCACCAGTCTCCAGTTTGCTGCTATCCCTCATGGAATGGTCGCGATTGCACGGAATTCCTGGTTCGTGAGGTCGTTTCCTTCTTTGCCTTACCCTTCGACCTGGTTAACGCTTTTATTTATCACAATGTTTACACAGTTTTGGGATTTCCACAGTACCCTTGACCATTCTATCATCGTCTCAACACAATACAGAGCCTTTTACAACAACACAAGAATCAACGGATCACTCAATAAAACAACAATGCACTCAACACAAGAACACCGGACAAAATACGAACGGCGGCTCAGTCACTACGAAAGTCTTTACTGAGTTACTTCTCTGTTAACCACCCGGACACTGCTGGGCGGGACAACTCAAACTGCCTTGTTTATAACGTCTAATTTGATATTTGTATTGTGCCTCATATACTCAAATTATAGGTAGGAGAGAGTCTCAAACGCTTTTTAAGATGGAGTTATTTAATTATTTGGGTTAATCAATCTATTTCTTTTTAATTTACAAATTATACAATCTCTAATTCCACTTAGAAGAATACGATGCATGTAGGTACACACAACAATGTTTACAAATTAACCTGATTGCTTATATTGCTGATAATATTTTCCAGGTCTTACCAACCCTTTGGAATAACAAAACCTCCAGATTCCTAGAGGCTGCTGCTCGCAGGGACAAAGGTTCAAAAGCTGTTGCTTGCGAAATAATGAGCCGAATTCCTTCCTCCTTTCAGCGAGAAGATCGTATTCTTCTTTTAATTTGGGGATTCGCAATTGCTTCTCTTGAAAAGCCTGCTGGGAGTCCAAATAAACTGGAACAAGAATAAAATGAACAGGGTTTTGAAAAATAATCCATTGAAGCAAGACACACAAGAAAACCCGCCAGAGATATATAGTCTAAAAAGAGACGAACGGGAAGGCAGACATAGCAAGGTCTAATCAAAGTTATGTAACCAATAAATGAATATAATCATATATATATATATATATATATATATATATATATATATATATATATATATATACATACACATATGCGCTGATAGGTTTATGTAGTCGTCTACCATGGCTGTAATTCGCCACAGTCAACTAGCCACTAAGTAAATAATATACTGCTTAATTCAACAGGAGCACAAATGAATTATGCAGTCATGAACGGACTTGACTTTTGTCTTTTGCTGTCTATTTGGCTCCTGTCCGTCTTTATCTTCTCCCTCATTTTGCCTTTCTCCATCAGTCTCTGACGTCCACCGTCATAGAGCAAGAATGTTCCATAATATCTGGCGTCACATACCAAAGCTGCTTTCGCACTGAAAGACACCGGATATCAGGCAATAAAGGTCAGGGAAATGTCCTGTACCCAGGACGCACTTGATGCAAAACTCTCAGATCCGCAATTGTTCACAAATCATTCTTGCTAAGTCAGGTATGTGATAAATGCAGATTATTTAAACCTACATTGTCACTTGTTTTCTGTTTCATTGTAGTTACCCTCGGCTTAAAAAAAACGCACATTAATATCACCCCCCTTTTTTTTTGTTAAATCTGTTAATGTTTGTACTAATCGAATTTTACTATTGTCTAATGGAAGTGATGAATACAATTTTTATCAACAGCATTTTTTCAGGTGATATTTATAAAAAAAAGTGTGTTCAATACGAAGCAAAATTAAAATGGTCAAAAATGACAACTACAAAATTTCAGATACGTTACTGAAACATTTGAGGTTATCTGTGGCTATTCATCTGCCTACATCCTGAGAAACAGAGTAGGGTGAGTTATGTTTTGAATTTTTGGTAAGCACAGCCAATATAATTTTAAGCTGAAATTGCGAAGCTTAACACTAGAATCCACTGTGGTGAAAATACCATCAACTGGACATCAGATGTTAAGTCTCAGAAATTCTGGTTCAGACAAGAACATAAGGATTTTTTATTGTCTTTTACCATTTTCTAAAAGAAAGAAACTGTGTTGTATTAATCAGAAACAGTTTTAAAGGAACAAAAATGTGAAACAAGCGCGGGTTTTTACCGCTCACTTACCTGAGCCTTTTCTTACTCTTGATTCTTGAAGACTGGATGCCAATGTTTCTCATATAATATAAGAACAATAATCATGAATTCTGAAGAGATTTTCTTTTGACAATACCACATGTATAAATTATATTTGTAATAACCAAATAATAAAATTTTTATTCTGGTTATCACGAGGTTAAGAATGGCACTTTTGCTTTTAAAATCTGCACATTTTCACATGGAGAGAAAAACAAAAGGGGAATACGACGAGACAGACACTTGGGGTTCGTTTGAAAGCGGGTATTTAATTAAGGCGTGGATTAGGGAGTGCAGGGGCTGCGACTACTTCTGGTTACAGAGGTGATATTTAACCTTATTCACTCATTGCCAGTGCAGCGTTATGACTGCTGCAAGATAAAGGTTCGACGATTATTGGTGCTCTTAAGGTTGTGAAATCATTCTTAGATTATTATATCCAGCACCACCATTGAAAACGTTTTCGTAGGAGGGATTAGACCCTTGGGGGCCTTTAGTTAGGCTGCTAGACTGAACAGTGGCGGCATCCAAAAACAGCATAACAAATGTAACTTTCGCCTCTGCATTGTTTCCGCACCTGCTGAGTGTAAGCAAGGAGGCGTGGCTTGCCTTTCAAGGAATAATAGTGGTCTTAAGGACGTCTGTTACGCCAACAAACGCACGGCATCAATGAACTAGTCCTATTCCTGTATCCGAAAGAAAATGCCTGAGGTGAGGACTCAATTTACAGAAATTAGATTTGGGAATTGAACAAAGATTTTCCAGCATTTGACCTCCCTCGTGTCTTGTGAACACGTGTGCTTGTCAAAATCAAGAAATAGGCCAATATACAAGTGTTGCAAAAGTGAGGTTAAAATGGGGAAAAGGGTGATACGAATAAAGGTGGAGGAATGTGTGGAAAGGAAATATGAAAAAAAGCAAGAAATGTGTGTTTTGCTTCAATTACTATCTCATTTTAAAATCACTGTTTCAGAAAGTTCAGTAACATCTCTAATCATTCACATAATCTGTTATCACATAATAATAACAGGTCATCTATGACAACAACCTAACCTTGAGTCTCCGTAGACCTCAGAAACCAGGACCCACTGTGACTGACGTCATGTTGAAAACAATGTTCCGAAACGTTCCCCAGTTTTACGTAAGAGTTTATGCAAATGCACCTAGAACCACTCACTTTGTGCTTTACATGGGAAAGAACCAAAATAAACAATGACACCGAATTTATTTCACAAATATACACTGTATTGTTACATATATCATAAACATGGAAAATGTGGATAAGCAATTTCACCCGATCTCTGCTTGAGAACACGGAATCTGTCAGTCTGCCAAGTCTCTATCCTCCTGAAGATCACAGAACCAAAATGCAATCTCGAAATGGTAATTACACCTAAGTAGGTTATGACAACATTACCAAGAACACAATCACGTTGCTTCTGATACGATTTTAGTGTCTCTTACATCAAAAAATATATTTGGATTTCTTTTGTTATTTTCCGAAATCTACGTTTTACATCTCTCCACAGCACTATAAACAATTGTTTTCACAGGAAACCGAAATTTGACACTACAGAAGAATCTGAGAAACCACAGAGACACACTGCACGAAACATCCACGATTTTTATGCTTTGGTATTCATGAAGGGGGAATGTCACTTAGTTAGTCTCTCCAGGAGGAGGATGCCTCCAGGGGCAGCAGCGTAACGAACATTAGAAAGGTAGCAAGGTCTGACATAGTAGAGAGAATGTAGCATTTCCCAAAGATAAGTCACGACTTATACAACACTTACACAAATGTCTCGCCTTTTTTAAGATTGATAGGGACGTCCACCATTTTGGGCCATTTCGCCAGAATCGACACTAACTCAAGCACCCTTTGCTGCAATATATCATAATTGTCATCGCTCTCTAACTAAATAAGATAATAATAAACGTTTAGGTAGTTTTTGCACCCGTATATTCAATAGGCTTGTTTTAGTGTAGTTTCAGCCAATTTCACATGATGTAATCTGAAACACGTAACACAAAGCATGGTGACATAAAACAAGTCATTATGGAAGTTGGAAGTTGATATGAGTGTGATAATTTAAGGTAGTATGATTATCATCCACCTAATGAAAGTTTTAACATTATACATATATTAAAATATATATATATATATATATATATATATATATATATATAATATATACCTGTATATATATATATATATATATATATATATATATATATATATATATATATATATATATATATATATATATATATATATATATATATATATAATGCTTGCCACTATACATAGGCCGTGTACGCTCTTCACAACTTCTTAAACATATTCACATATATAAGTACGAACTTTATATTAATTTGTACCATATATCCACATCTATCTTAACATTAAAGACTGGTTAGCAGGCGGTGAAATGATACATTTTCTCAAGACTTCGTAAGTTTTTCCTAGTGTGGTCTTTTTAAAAGCCATAGATTATTGTTCTCCTATACATTCGTATAATAATAATCATAATAATAAGCCAGTATGAGCCGTCAAAAAAGAATGAAAATAACAGCGTCGGCTATTATGAAAAATCTCCGACCACCTTATCGCTCACAGCACCTCCTCGCTGGTCCCATTGCTGAGGGTCTCTTTGGCTTCGGTTGGATCGTAGGTGTCCTCTCGGGGACCTAGATTCCTGTGGCTCCTCTTCTTCCTCGGACAGCAGCTGCATGGAGTGCCTCCTTCGCTGCTGAAGGAGGAGGTCGAGGCGAACCTACTCAGCCTGTTGCCATTCTGACGCGGGAGGCTGCGAGAGTCGAATATCCCACTTTCGCTGGCCTCGTGGGGGGCGTGGTGGGGCTGGTCGTCCGGGAAGACGGTCGAGGTGATGGCTGGTGAGGCGCACTGGCTCTCGGACCGACAGACGCCGCCACCAAATCGCTGCACCAGAGATCAAGCAGCGACAAGAAATTAGGACATTATGTCGATATTAGTTGATGATATAGAAATGAGTTGATGAAACTACAGTAAAAAGAATGACAAGATATTAGTTCATGAAATTGGAATAAATCAATGCCAAGAAGCTATTTCATGATATTCCATAAAGTAATGACTGGAGATCAGTTTATGAAAGTAAGTAAGAAAATGACAGGGAATTAGTTGACAAAATTGATGAACTTTGGCTTAGAAATTAATTGTGGAAATAGATACGAAGCAACAATTAGAAATTAGCATAAGGTAATGGCAGGAAATTAGCTACTAAAGTAAGGATCAAGCACGAACAAGATATTTGTCAAAAAAAGGGATAAGGAAATGATGAGCAAAGGTCGCTGAAAAATATGATAGATCACTGACTGGGAGTAAAACCACAGAAAAAGTGAAAACAAACAAATTAGAGATCACCTGATGAAAAAGAGAAAAATAATTGAGGAAAACTGGTATATAAAGTAAGCACTAAATAACGACAAGAAATTGGTTCCTGAAATAAAGGAATGACAACAACTAATCATGGGAAAAGGGATAAACTACTGGAAAGAGTCACTGAAAAGTGCTAAAGCAATAAAAAAGGAATTAGTTATCTACTAAAAGGATAATGACAAGAAATTAACCACTGGCCTAGGGACAAAGCAACATCAGGAAATCGGTCGCTAAATAAAAGAACAAGGGTACTGACAAGAAATTAGCCGCAGAACAGAAATGACATATCATTCGTCTCAAACTCAAGCTGAAAGATATCTATCCATAGATTGAAATTCTATCAATAATTCAAATGGGCATGAAAAATACTCAGACATGATCGACAATCAATCACCCTAAAAAAAAAAGGTGGCTAAAATTGGCATAATAGTTCTGGTTTCGAGAAAAGACAATTCTTATTCATCTATATCAAAATTAGCAGAAATAATATCTCTGTAAGATAATTTGAAAAATCAGAAGGAAGATAAGAACCAGAACCATTTGAAAGTGATCATACTGACCTTAGAAGGGTAATCTGGATGCAGGTCCGTGAAAGCGATGTTCCTGATATCAGTTGCGGATGCTGACATCAGCATGCGGCCACTCTGAGCAGTCACTGAGCATCTCTGAGGATATCTGCTGCGACAGGAATAAAAAGAAATTTTATATACAACTGAGACACTTTAATGATTACGGTAACTAGCATAAAGATGAAAAGGGGTATTTATTTCTGTGAAAGTAATAGGTACACACATTTATGCCTACCTCTGATGTCAACACAAAATCCTCGAAAGGTTACTTAGTACAAAATAAACTAAAATTTCTGTTCAGTTTTACAACTGCATTTGCATTAAGAATATTACTACAGTCAGTAAAGATCAATCTGCTTTTGAAAATATTTATACACAGTCAGTAAAGGTTAATCTGCTTTTGAAAATATTTATACACAGTCAGTAAAGGTTAATCTGCTTTTGAAAATATTTATACACAGTCAGTAAAGGTTAATCTACTTTTGAAAATATGTATACAAAGTCAAATCAAAATATTAAATTCAAGAAAACTTGAAATCTCAAAAAATACATGGGCGTCGGTTTTGATTCAATCTACATGAACAGATTCAATCAAAAGGTTATATACCAGTCAAAAGATAAAATAATGTATTTACAGCCTTGATTACCAAACAATTTTCTCCCAGTGAATTCGCATATCATTGAACAGCTATGACTGTAGTTTAAAATTTAGCATACTCTATTAAATGGAAAAAAATGTTATCCAGTTTGTTTTGTATCTATGTACAGTATGTATGCATGCATGTATGTATGTATGTATGTATGTATGTATGTATGTATGTATGTATGTATGTATGTATGTATATATATAAATATATATATATATATATATATATATATATATATATATATATATATATATATATATATATATATACACATGTATATATAGATTTACACACACACACACACATACATATATATATATATATATATATATATATATATATATATATATATATATATATATATATATATATATATATCTATATCTATATCTATATCTATATCTATATCTATATCTATCTATATCTATATCTATATCTATATCTATATCTATATATATATATATATATATATATATATATATATATATATATATATATATATATATATATATATATATATATATATATATATATACATCTCAGTGGGGAGGCGGACACAAAGACTTGTTAAAAAGGGTCAATTTATTCCCGACGTTTCGTAATGTCTTCGTTACATTTTCGAGGGCTGTACAAAATAAATAACATAAATTACAAAAAGGCTATAAATTTAAATTTAAAAATTAAGATTGCACAATTGATGTCAAATAAAAAAATAGATGGAACAATTAAAAAGGACAACTTAAGAAACAAAACAAAATCTCTCTCTCTAAAAAAAAAAAAATACAATATAAAAGGTAAGCAGATCTGGACCAACCTATTCAGCAGCAATGTTAAGACTGAACAGAAAACGAAAGACTAAGAGAGGTACAGTGTGCCAATAATTAAACGACTCGTCCCCTTGTTAAACAGCCAAACTTCTGCCGGCACACTGTACTCACTTAGTCTTTCGTTTTCTGTTCAGTCTTAACTTTGCTGCTGAATAGGTTGGTCCAGATCTGCTTACCTTTTATATTGGTCTTTTTTTTTTTAAGATTTCGCTTTGTTTTTTAAGTTGTCCCTTCTAATTGTTCCATCTATTTTTTTTTTTTAATTTGTAATCCGTTATGCAATCTTAATTTTTAAATTTAAATTCATAGCCTTTTTGTAATTTATGTTATTTATTTTGTACAGCCCTCGAAAATGTAATGAAGACATTACGAAACGTCGGGAATAAATTGACCCTTTTTAACATGTCTTTATGTCCGCCTCCCCATTGATGTATATCTGGCTGTGGCCACCGCTATTTGGATGTATACACACACACACACACCCACATATATATATATATATATATATATATATATATATATATATATATATATATATATATATATATATATATAATTTATTTATGCTTGTATCGTGAAGCTGTGTAAGAGATTTTCCTGCTCTTTTCATCTTTCTCATCCTATTTTACCAGACACTTGATCATGATATACTAGCTATTCAGCTTTGGGACTCGGGCTACTGTATATATCATATCCTCCATATTGTAAAATGTTTGAGTATTATCGAATCTTTAATTTTATTTGGACGTCTGGAAGATGGTCTGTCAGATGATATCTATTGATAAAATAAATTTAAGGGCGGTAATTTAGTTGGGGGGTAAAAATGGGTAGTCTTATGTCGATTATATAAATCATAGTTAAATTTATCCATTTATTTACTTATAATTGATTTATCTTAATTCATTTAATTTAATATTAAAAACCTGATCTATCTATATTTTATCCCTTTTAA
Organism: Macrobrachium rosenbergii; assembly: GCA_039081455.1. Classification (NCBI taxonomy): domain Eukaryota; kingdom Metazoa; phylum Arthropoda; class Malacostraca; order Decapoda; family Palaemonidae; genus Macrobrachium; species Macrobrachium rosenbergii. The sequence goes on along the minus strand of JANJGK010000031.1, from coordinate 29,439,371 downwards.
TTAGAGGATTATTCCTCTTTCTACCTAGACAAATAGAGGAATAATCCTGACTAAAAGGGATAAAATCATTATTTAATATGCAATTATATATATATACATTTAATTTATGAAAATATATTTAATTTAAATATATTATATTTAACTTAACTTTTTTATATAATTAAATCTTTAAATTGATCAATATATTCATTTTAATTCCTTAATTAATTCTCATCTATAATTATAAATTGAAGATTTTATTTATACACATTTAACTAAATTGACGTAAATTTGAATCATATAAATTATAAATTAACAGACATATAAGTCTCACTTATATGTCTGTTAATATATAATTAATTACCAATTAATTGAAGATAATTTAACTTTACTGAACTTATTAATCTTGTAATTTAAATAATAATTAATGAATATATTTCTAATTAGTATCCAAATAAGATATATAATTATAATAAACTCGTATTAATTATGTTAAGTTTTAAGTGAGTGGGAAAGATTTCTTCGGGGGTATGTTTTCTAAGAGGTTGTCAAAAGTTTTTTAAAAATATTTTTGCTTCTAAACTTAATATATAATTCTATTATTTTTAAATAATTTCTAACTGTGTTTTTATTTTTTATAATGTGTTCTGTATCATAAAAAGAAGAGAGTCATTTAAAAGAAGCTCATGAAAAATGAAGCCTCGAACCGACGCGGCTGACTGAACGTTTAAATAACGAATCATTGGAAGTTTCCCTTTGGGATACAAAGTTCCCATCTTTTCCTTTTAGAGATTACCGGATGATCAGCATCTAATCATAAAGGCTGTGTCACTGGCGGCAGCTTGTGTTCTTTTCAAAGGCATTTTACCCTTGGGGTGAGTGACGCCATTTGCTCAATTTAATAAAACAATCAGTATAAGTGAAGACAACGGAATTTTTTTTTTTCTACCCTTTCTTAGAGTTTCGTCTTTAAATAAGGATATTCTCGTTGTGGTGAGTGCCTCGTTAATGGCATTAAGTAGGCGCTAAAATTTGAAAAGCATTTTTTTTTTATTTTACAAGGTTAGCGTAAGGCGGATATGACTGCTAAAACATAACTTGTGCCTTAAAACAAAGTTATTGTTATTATTATTATTATTCAGAAGGAAACCCTCTTCATATGGAACAAGCCCACAGGGGCCACTGACTTGAAATTCAAGCTTCCAAAGAATACGGTGTTCATTCCAAAGAAGTAACAGAAGATAGTGGGAAATACAGAAAAAGGAGATCAGTTATTAGAAACAGATAAATTAACGAATAAAAAATAATTAAATAAAAATGTACGTAATTATTAAAATACAAGAAGAACTGTAATGCATTGTATCTTCGCTTGAACATCTCAAGTTCCAAACTGACGAGGATAGAATTCTAGTCTAGAGGGAAATCAGATGAAGTTCTTAATGGATAAGATGACACTCGACTTTGCAAACTGTTTTGTGATAAAGGAGAAGTCTGGGCATTAAAATATGATATTGCGCCACACTTGCAAGAAGCAAATCTAAAAATAGTGACCATGGAGCAACATACGATATTCTTGTGAGGCAACTTCCTCTGAATGCGTGACGACATCGAACTGCCATTGTTGAGAGAACAACGAAGACTATAGCTAATGAATAATGGAAGCTTCCCTCCTCCCCCCTATAAATAAGGGTATTTTCTTCATGGTCCTTCCACTCCTAATTATACGATGGTATATATATCTGAACATACAGCTAGTTACCCACATTAGCTTCTCTCTCTCTCTCTCTCTCTCTCTCTCTCTCTCTCTTCCATCCTACGATCCACAGCAGTCAAAAGAACCATCCTAAACTTTTAAAAAATGCGGCATACCATTACATGTCCAGCAGACAACATCTAGCGATTTTATAACGGCCTCTAAAACATCCCCCGCGTCGCTACAGCATATGTACTATTTATAAGTCCTCCAAAGATATGGCGTCAGGTCAAAGGATCTTTGGTTTGTGCGAGATGATTCAAAATGGACAATATAAATACAGAAACACAGATCTATATATATATATATATATATATATATATATATATATATATATGTGTGTGTGTGTGTGTGTGTGTACACACACACACACACACACACACATATATATATATATATATATATATATATATATATATATATATATATATATATATAAATATATATATATATATATATATATATATATATATATATATATATATATATATATAAAACCTATCCATCTATATTTAATGATTGTTGGGGAAATCATATAAAACTGTGTGAATGATCAAGAAGCATTGTGGCTGTTAGGAAGACATTTATCTGGTAAAAGTTACCAGCATTCTAGACATAAAAGCTAAAAACACAATGACACGATGACAATGAAGGGTCATTTCCAGCTGTAGTGAAGTATATAAGTGAAATCGATACTTTTATATTCATATGTGAGAGATGAAGTTTTTTTTCATAGTAAATTGGTTTAGGTTAACATTATCCTGAACTATGGTACATGGATCCGAATCCCATTGAAGGAGGTGGAGTTTCTTCATATGTTCCTAATCTCATGTCGATTCTTATTACGATGAACATGTTAAAAAAGATGTGCGGAAAACAGTAATTTAAGTCACTGACATATAGGCGCGCGTGCGCACATGCACACACCCATATATATATATATATATATATATATATATATATATATATATATATATATATATATATATATATATACATACATACATACATACATACATACATACATATATAATATATATATATATATGTATGTATGTATGTATGTATGTATGTATACATATATCCAATGCAACACGAAGGAATGCGCGCTTGAGAATATCACTAAATCCACGTCAGAAGATGAGTGAAAACCGGGACTTTGAACAAGTACTTTCGTAGTTTATTCTACAGTTTTCAAGTTCACACTGCTTACAAGGAAATAAGATCAGCAGTGTAAAAGGGCTGGTGCTTTTTCTTCTCCTCTATTTTATCTCCTTCGTGCTGCACATCATTTCCCAAATGACTTCGAGGTAGAGTACAAAAGGGAAATTAATTCTTAGGTATTATTTCTATTTGCCTTAAAGTGAATTTCTCTTCACCCCTGACTCAGGTTTGTAGGAGTTGGAAGGAATTTTGGTGCCTTGCTTCATAGTAGAGACCAAGGAAGGTATGGCTGCTTAAATACACCTTGTTCACAGGAGAAGTGTTACTGTGAGCTTCATGCACAAGTCATGATAACACGGGTTCCTTTTTTCTTCAAAAAATAAATTAAACGATTCAGGGAAAACAGAGACCGCCAGAAAGTTCAGTGGTCTGAACACCTTGGAAGTAATCTTATGTGAAACTAATCTGACATATATATTTTGCCAAATCACGAGCAAACTCTATTACTAACTTCAAGCAGCCTAAAGAGGTTTGAAATTTGAGAGGCTCTGGCTAAATCCTGACCCTTTCGCGCTCTCTCGAAAGCAATGCGGATGAAATAAGTACAAGCTCATCATCATTGCTTCCGACGCCTCTGTGAAAATCCGCCATTCATGTGTTTCCTGTGTTTGACCTTCCACATAAATTTCCACTTATCTCCAGCCTTCCGTCTCATAGCTTCTGGCGCTGGCACTACCACGTGCTATTCTGGCGGGGGTAATGCGAAGGACAAGTCCAAGCCACCTCCATCTCTCATTCATCATTATCTCAGCTTTATATCATTTCTCACTTTACCCTACCATCTGACTCCTAAGTCTTCTTAAAGCTTCATTCTCAAATCCATAAAATATTTTGGAACTTTCAGATAAAGTACATACCAGTAATAAGTAAAGATTACAGTGAAAATTTATTTCACACTATCAAGAGCACAAGCTTTTTTTTTTTTTTTTTTTTTTTTTAGATTTATATTCTGTTCAGAAATCATTTAGCTGAAAGGATCCAAAGGTGAATTCTAATTTTTGTTTCAGAACGTTAAACATCAATGACTAAATTTTTACTTAAAATGGAGGCAGTTTACAACATAATTTGCATGAAATGCTCTCATAAAGTTTCGATCTCTTCCAAAAATACATAACAGTCAGCTGTTTTTCTGAAATGCTCTTTTAAAATATAATTACCATCCTAATACCGTGTCTGAAATGTCCACTTAAATGCTCAGGTGCCACTAAATCCCCACGACCACTATTGAAGCTCTGATTTCTGGAATACCGAAAATAACAAGCGAGTTTGTCTTGTATATCAAAGTATAACGTCATTTCCTTAAATATAGACTTTTTCGCAATTTGACTAATTACAGCGTTCTGCTCCGCATGCAGCATAACAACAATCTTTCCTTGACTAAGAAATAATCTGTACACTTTGAATACAAGCACTAGTGCACTTTCTGTCCCTCAAATGCGCACTTAATCCCCGATCTCTCATGAACACATAAATACTATTTCATTTTGACCTACAATGTTCACTTTTAATACAGCTATCTCCGAAACGTGCATACGAAACATATTTTCAGCCTAATATGAATAATTTTAATGAGTTGATCTTTCAAAATGACCCCCACCTCCTTTTTTATTTTACTGAGCTGTCCAATTACTCTTAATTACAGCTATTCAAGTTGTTCTTCCTACTCACCTGCTGTTCCGAAGGGAGTTGAATTCTAGCAGGACAGCAGGTTCTGGGCCGGAGAGCCCTACGGTCGTTTCTCTGGTGCCTATGGTCATGCCTTTGCAGTTGCTCCCTTTTGAAATAGAGGAAAAATAAAGTTAGAATCACTGGTTGATTAAGAATCTTGAAAAAGAGAACAAAAGATGACCTATGAACATTTTTTCATCATGAAGCCGTTTTCCCTAAGGGTGGATGGCTTCCCAGTAAAAAAAAAACATAATAACTACAGTCACACTCAAACTGGTGAGTCGTGGACGAATCTCTGGGCTGAAAAGTTCCACGTAAAAGACGCCTCACACAACTATGTTGAAAGCTCACGAAAAGGTGCTGAACTCTCCTGCACGCCATCCACCTCTTTCTCGCACGCTCTTTCTCACTTCCTGGATATTAAGTTTCCCTCACCAGATACCTCTTTCATTCCATCTATCCATTCCCCATCCAGGTCATCCTCTCCTTCCTTTCAACACATCCAAAATGCGCACTTCCATCCTTTCGACATGATTGAGCCATCTTAAAAAAATACTCATACATTATTTTAACTACGCCAACCCTTTAATCATTCCTACATATAATCCAGATTTCTCGCCCCTGGAATTCTTTTCAAACCACAAAGTGCTACATAAACCAGTTCTTAAGCATTCACCTCCTTTCTTTCATCAGCATTTCGCCTTCATACATTCCAACATTCTGCCTGTGTGTGTGTATATATATGTATGTATGTATGTTTGTATGTATATATATATATATATATATATATATATATATATATATATATATATATATATATATATATGTATATATATATATATTTTTTTTTAATGACAGGAACTAGTACTGGTTCCAATGCATTGTTGCAGAAGCCTATCTCCTTTTCTCATCAGTCAGGCCCCTCTCACTCCCTATCTTGAAAACCACTTAACGTGAATTTCCCCCAGTCTTCTCCTAGCCTCCGAAAACTGAATGTGCAAAAGCATATCCTAAGATCCTATATAAAACTCACAACAGTCTACTTCTGCCATCATTTCAACATAAACACACATTCAGAAAGACTCTTGCTCTTAGAACCTCTTCTCTATGATATCATTTAGTTTTTTTTTTTTTTTTTTTTTTTTTTTTTTTTTTTTTTTTAGAGTTTCTAACAGTATTTTTTAATTTGTCACTATTTCTTGCTACGGCCACCTTACTTTGGCAAATAGTCTTTGCTCACCCACACACCACAGTTTTCTACTAAGGAGACTTTAATACACAACCACACCAAATCGGGAGGAGATGAGGTCCCTCCAATTTTTATTACAAACGGCATGGAATAAATTATTCATCATCTAACACGTGTTTCAAAGCATCAGTTATGCAGCAAATAAAATTGATCATTTCTCTACCTCAAACTCTTCTACTACACAATTCTTGCATCCCTCTGGAGTCTTGGGGTATCTCAAAGGCATCTGACAAGATAAGGTATAATTTCCATTGAGCCAAAAAATCCTCCCGATGTCTTTATTCTATCTCATGGAAAATTTATCATTATCTTTTCATCCAAGTGCTTTGTATCTGCAGTTGTTGGTGGCGCACCTGCACCTATTTTCAACTCTGGTGTTGTTTCTAGGGGCTCCTTCCTCTCACTCCCTCCTCCTTATGAAAAACTTTCACCAGTTAAACTCTCCCCTATTTATCCATTTGGTGATAATTGAGCCCTCCACATTTCTTTTATCTTTACCTATTCCCTCTATTATACTGTTCGGACTTATTCTCGAAATGATTTTTCTTTATGTCTAAATTAGATCGTTTGTAGCTTAGGATCCCATAAGTAAGTAGAATACAGCGCCTTCAAGAGTGCTTACCACTTTCTGCTTCTTCTCCCATCTCATTATTTCATTAAGTCGAAGAACTTGTACAAAAACAACAGTTTAAACTGCTCAATATTTTTCAGAAATTACAAGCATTTGTTGAGATGTCATAAGTTCTAGTCTTCATAATTGCTTTTAATGTCTGTACACTGTTCATTCCAGTTTGGAATACGGTTTTCATTTCTGGGATTTTTTTTTACCTTTATCCTGCCTTCTAGATATCACTGGATCACAAAAAATTATTTCATTACTGATCTTGCCTGTAACTTTTTGCTGTTTTTTCCCCCGTTGCACACTAATCAAGCAATGCTACCTTTACTGAAACCCTGTGCAATGTTGGTCCTTTTCCGCTTACCTGGGAGATCCATCCTGTCATGGCCAACGGTCCATTTGGTTGTCCAACCTGCAAAAGTAAGAGTAAAATAGTGTTCACTGTAGCGCAAAGGCAGAACACAAGTACAGTAACTGCGATGTCGAACTGCCCACTTCCAGAAGTCGTTAATTCTCTGGTTGGTTGGTTGGTCTAGATTAGGCAGGCCTTTTGCCCGCAAGGTGCCCTTGTAAGTGTGGTGGAATACCGAGGGGGAATAAGTGGCCTGAACTGTGTACATCCTATACAAACGATTAAATCCCTTTCACTGTAAGCCTCTGGTCTTAATAGCATTTTCATGGATGCTGGTGTTTGTGAATTAAAGGTAAACTGTATAGATTAATGATTTTACTGGATTGATTTTATTATTCCTAAACTGTCATTTTTTTTTTGCTTATTTATCTAAAGAAAATCCTTTTCTCATTTTTCATAGACTTCAGTCCTGCTGTGTGGAAAACTGCGAATGACCGTTGTGCTGCACTTTTTTGTTTGGTACCCCTCTTAAAGCACCCAGGCCATTTGTAAATAGTCTGTTTAAATATTTGTGGCATAAGAAATTATATAATCTTTAAAGATACTTATGGTTAACAGTGTCTGCTCTAAAATAACTAGTCATAAAAAAAAGGTTCAACAAGCCCCCCCCCCTCCCCCGCAACACACACACACACACACACACACACGGGCACATCTATAAATATATATATATATATATATATATATATATATATATATATATATATATATATATATATATATATATATATATATATATATATATATATATATATATATATATATATATATATATTTATTTTTTTGTGTGCGTGTTTGCGGGAACGAAGAGCTTGCCAAGGCAACACGAAAGTATTAACTTCCTGCTATCACCACTCTCACACTCGCCTAATCCTCTAAAGTTTTCTCTCTCTCTCTCTCTCTCTCTCTCTCTCTCTCTCTCTCTCTCTCTCTCTCTCTCTCACACACACACACACACACACACACAATATCGGTATATATCTATACTCACGTTGGTGGTATATTCTGCCGGTGGAAGAACGTCTGCACGTCAGGAGAGAAACGAGACCCTGCCTGAAATTGGCGTTGAAGCCGCAATATATAATTGGGTTCAAAGCCGAGTTGGAATAGGCCACGAAATAGGCCGAGAACTCCACAACCGAAAACCACTCCGGCAACTGCGAAATAAAAAAAAAATGAAGAGAAATAAAATTTTAGGCTTCCGTCGTTCACTTTCACTTCAAAATATATTCAAAGGATGAGGAAAAATGCAGGGCAATTTTGGTATTCGTCTGGGGTACCCTTTATCAAAACGTATTTTTCCTGCATACAAACATTTACAAATATGAAACATAATATTAATAATATTACCGAGAAGCACTGAGACGCTGACACGCATTGCAGAACTATTAATTTACATGTAACCAGAGATTTATTTATCATAGGAATTCTTGAAGGCCCTGAAATACACGATTGCATTTTTATTTCCATATGACATTTAAACCCAAATATGGAGAAGGAACCAATCCTTCCCCCAAAGGGTCTTAATTGCTGTCGTTCTCTCTTTAAAAATATAAAGCAAAGGAGTGTTTGGACCACTCCTCTGAGTTCATATAGGCTATTTTCTTTGAAGAAGATGCGGAAAAGCTAGGTTTGGCCAAGGAAGGCAAATAAAACTAAACTATTGACGTAAAAAATGAGACAATTGTCCTCATAACCGCCTAAGGGGTTAAGAGATGGCTGACTTCTTATGAATTTTCGTCATAAAATATTTCATGACTGACTTCAGTACGCCTTTCGTAGCATTATTTTTTAATCTTTACTAAACATACTTCTATTTTCTTTATATTCCTACAGCAAGCGTGCTTCTTTTAGGATGATTTCCATGTTTATAAAGTCACACACTCAAGTGCCAGAACAATATATGCACGAAAAACGTTGTCGATCTGTTCATCTAAAGGTGAATTGGATACTTGGTAAGCAAACAACCTCGTATCTATAAAGTTTTTGAGATCCGGAAGCGCCTAACACCTGCTGTAACCACACACGCACACACACACACACACATATATATATATATATAATATATATATATATATATATATATATATATATATATATATATATATATATATATGTATACTGTATATATATAATCTCGAAGGTGGAGGGAAAAGGCACCATTCTTACTATTAGGTTATTATGCCAACGTTTCACGACAGTTGCTATCGTCGCATTTTTAAGGGCTGCAATGGCTAAAAAACCTCCTTACAAAGCGTTCCCATAAAAGAGGATAAAAGAGGGTAAGCAACCACAAGTCATACAAAGAGGAAAAACTAATAAATTTAAACTTTCACAAAATTACGTTCCTTTACAGAGCGTGACATAAAAGGCATCTCATCTTGCAAACCAAGGCAACACGCGCTGCTCCAAACTTTCCCCCATTGCAACCCACAATCCGAAACTTGAAGTATGGAGCTTGATTTCAGCAAGGAGTAATTTCAATGCGCGCCTTCAGCAGGAGAGAGAGAGAGAGAGAGAGAGAGAGAGAGAGAGAGAGAGAGAGAGAGAGAGAGAGAGAGAGAGAGAGAGAGAGAGAGAGAGAGAGAGAGTATATTTAAAAGCAAAACTATTTTTTCCAATTTAATTATCACAGATTCTGTCTCATTCCTAATAAAGGAACCTTTCAGATACGCAGCACTTTGATGAAACCTCCAGCAGTCAACTAACCACCAAGTGCACGCCTCGATGATGAGGTCGAAAGAGGCACAATGACTTTCTCAAGAAATGCCCAACTCGTTCCGTTCTTGGCAGAATTGAACGCAGGTCCTCTTGGATGTGTACAGTGATTACCTCTGCAGAGAGAGAGAGAGAGAGAGAGAGAGAGAGAGAGAGAGAGAGAGAGAGAGAGAGAGAGAGAGAGAGAGGTTTAAAGTATAACCTGATTCTTCCAATTAAGGCAATTTATTTTCACAGATTCTGTCTCATTCCTACTGACGCAACATTTCAGACATTCAGCGCTTTGATGAAATCTGCCTTCAATAAAAAAAAAAAAAAAATGCTACAAATCTACGAGAGTAAAGTGTAACGGATTATTTGAACATGAAAGTGCCTTCAGCGATGAAACCAGGAGATAAAAGATTAAAATCTCTGACGCAAAAGCCGGAGTTTTAGCCCTGGTATATGTGGAAACCTAAAAATTATCAATGACCTGTTTTTGCCTTTGCCGAATTGCAGCAAAGTTTGCGTGTGGTGTGGAACTAATAAAGGAGGACGATATTTCCCATTTCAAGGCAAAATCTGTCAATAATATATTTTTAAGATATTTCAGCATTTTCCCCCAACGTGTTGCCACGGAATGCTTCAAATGATGAGTTGGTATATTTCAGCATTATTATAACTATACGCTACTAGAAAGTTAGGAAGAACAATATTTAATCCAGTAACAGATGTAGTACTGATCGTTGTTGCCTTAGTTTCGCTGTTCAAATGAAAATGATACAAAATATTTTCTCAACATTCTTTCGGTACATCTGTAGGGTTCAGGGAGGACATTTAAAAATGGAGTCCTTTTTTTCTGTTTGCGGACGAAATCTTAATCCAAGAGGCTATCAGTGCGTGATGATTTGCTCTCGACAGGATGAACTCTGAGATGAATAATCTATTTCGAGCAAGAACACAAATTAATTTCATTTTTTAAATGGAAACAACCATGCTGGGTTTATTACACAGGGTTTCGAAATTAGAGCGCCCCCCCCCCGCCCCCGCGGCTCTACAGCATAAACTAAAATTGATATGGACAAAAACAAAAGTAATTCAGAACAGGTATTTATTTAAGTTTCTCTCTGAGTATTTAATATTTTGTGTGGCCTCCATCTGCCTGTACCACAGCCTGCATTCTTGAGGGGTATGATTTCAGCAAATCGCAAAAAAGCTGAGACTCAAACTCCATTTCCCTGAGAACTTCGGTCACCTCTCTTCGCAGGTCGTTGCGGCTTGGTATATTATCATAGTTCACTGTGCGCACTTCAACACAATCCTTCAAGATACTACCAATGTTTTCACACACATTAAGGTCAGGGGAGCTACCTGGAAATTCACTTGATGACAAGAAATCGATACCACTGTTTCGAAGCAGCTCCTGTGTCTGAAGAGCCTTGAAACATGGTACCTTATCATGCAAAAATGTGACTTCTTCAACAGATAACACATTTTCAGGATATTTGAGGAAAGCAAATACTCCACCAGCAAGCACAGTTTTTCTGAAGTATTCTCCACTCTATGACTGTCCTTTTTCTTTGATGATCCACATTAACCGTTTGGCTGTGAAACAGAAAATTTCCCCAAACATTCAGGAAATTTCACAACTTGGCGATAGCGCACGTCATTGTTGATATTATCCAACTTTGCATCCCAAATGATGTCATTTTTATGATTTGGCTTCCTGACTGTGTAAATGAAGAATTCATCTGATGCGGCAACATGGAGAAAGCCAGCTTCACACCAATCTTTAAGAAATGAACCGCAAAACCATGCATGGTCTTCTCTCTGTTGCTGAGTGATGTTGGGCTTGCTGATAACAAGAAATGGCTTGATACCAGATTTTTTCAACTCCCAATATACAACACTATAACTTCTCTTCTTTCCCCTTTTTGTTTCTAGTTCAAGTGCCACTTTACGTAAAGACTTTCTCTGTCTACCCACTGCCTCAGCTATGATGTCTTTTGACTCCTGAGAAAGGACTTCAGGCCTTACGAGATTCTCACTCTTTTCGCGATAACAGTCATATGGATTTTTGTTCTAGTTTCTTTTAACAAAGGATTCATCTCTTTTAATGTATTTAGCTATCTAGGAACATGAAATGAAAGATGCGCCAGCATCCCTGGCCTCTCTGAAGGTTATAGCCCAGATTCGGTCAATCCATCTGATTTCCTCCAAGTCGTTAGCCATGGCTGTATCTAAATCCGTCACTCAGTATGAAAATGCAAGAAATGTAGAATGAAAAATAGCTTAACAGAAACTTAAAAGAATGTACTTGGAGATAGGCTATAGCAGAAAACTTCATAACTTTCCATTTGTTCTGTGGAGGGGGCGGCTCTAATTTCGAAACACCCGGTATATGTATACGTAAAACTTTTTTGGAAGAATGATAGCGTTTCGTTACTGGCTAATTTCAAGGATTCGTAAACCTGTGTCTTTCTGCTCATTTTAAAGAGGCATAATCGATGTTCAGTCGTAGTTATAATTAGAATGCATAAAAGCCTTTGTAATTGGAAAACTTGTGGGATAAAAAAGAAATACGAGAGACAGAGGCTATAACCCAATTTGGAAAGAACTTTTAGGATGAAAATATCTTTACTTCATTAAAGACTTCAGCCCTCTTTCATTTAAGGAGGCGTCTTCAGACTAGTTATTAATGTACAACGTATATTTCCTGAGTCAGCATTCTTGCAGCAGAACCAAGCACATGCTGCATGTATATGTATATATATATATATATATATATATATATATATATATATATATATATATATATATATATATATATGTATATATATATATATGTATATATATATATATATATATATATATATATATATATATATATATATATATATATATATATATATACACACACACACTAACTCACCAACCCAGCGCTGCCCGGGAGAACTCTGAATGACAACTGATAAAATCTCTCTCTTTCCCTTATGCTCTCTCTCTTTCCTCTTTCTCCTCCCTAATACCTCCTAGTCTCTCTCTCCCCCCCCCCCCCTCTCTCTCTCTCTCTCTCTCTCTCTCTCTCTCTCTCTCTCTCTCTCTCTCTCTCTCTTCTCTTTTAACATAGTTGCTTCAAATACATTGCCCATCATTTTTGACATTTTATATTTCACCCCTTCTCAACCCCCCATTCCTATTGGGGCTGAACTTGGACTTGAGGGCATCAGGGTGACACTGTTCATCTCAGTGATCTAGAAAACTATGGATTAGACACTAATTTCTGTCACTGTTGACATTTTATATTTCACCCCTTCTCAACCCCCCATTCTTATTGGGGTTGAACGTGGACTTAAAGGGCATCGGGAGTGTCACTATTCATCTCAGTGACCTTGAAAACTATAGACTGGACACTCATATCTGTCGATTTTGGTTATTTTTACATGTCACCCCCTTCTCACGCCCATCCCCTTTGGTATCAGTGATGTCTTAACCCCACAGCATTCTTTCCCCAGAGAGTAAGTCATGTGTATACCAAGTTTGGTTGAAATTGCTCATTGCCTTTCAGTTATGCTGGGACATACACACATACATACATACATACATACAGTACATACATACATCCATTTTTAAATGATATATATACAAACACATGTAATATATATATATATATATATATATATATATATATATATATGTATATATATGTATATATATGTATATATATATATATATATATATATATGTATATATATTTGCATAAAGGAAAACTTACAGCCACCAATCCCCTATATATATATATATATATATATATATATATATATATATATATATATATATATATATATATATATATATATATATATATATATATATATATATATATATATATATTTGGTGGCTGGGATGCTTGGGTAAATATATATATATATATATATATATATATATATATATATATATATATATATATATACACACATATATATATATACATATATATATATATATATATATATATATATATATATATATATATATATATATATTTCTATATCTACCCAAGCATCCCAGCCACCAAATGCTTAATTTCAAGCTAGAAAATACAACAGTGCATTTTGGCACTGCCTGACAAGGAAGGGCGAAAGGAATGTTGGCCCTTCCCTTACTCTGTTACTTGCACTCTGTATATCCCTTTCAACTTTCTCTTCTCAAATGTGACGCTGCGGGAAACTTTTGTTTACACAGATACGAGGTTGTGAAGAGCCTAAGCCTGGCCGGAGGCAGAATAGAGCTGGCGACACGGATTAAGAGAATGAACACCTCGACCTTGAGTCATAAATGATGCCTGCACACAGGGAAACGACACCGACCCCATCTACCTGTGGGTAACCCCCTGACCCCTGATTGAAGTCATATAAGGGCCTCACTGAAGGAACAAGCGAGAGAGACATTGCTGGACGCGAGCGAGACACATCTCCCCCTTCAGAGAGCCATGCCCTACCACGTGGTCCTATTTTGTAGGGACCTTTAGTATTATTACCAGTGAAGCCCTTAGCCCTTCCTCCGCCGCCATTACCCTTGCTGAAGCCACCTCTTCTACAAGGTAAAGTGATCTGTTGCAAAGGTTCTTCAGCCAGTCACACTATTTTAATTCTCATACTAAACTTCCTATTTCCATTTCTAAGTGCCAGTATTTCCATATCAACCTTGCCTTGTTAGGGCAGTGTTAGGTAAATGCTTATGTTTAAATAATTACATAAAATAGTGTATTCAAGGATTCTTTGGCACCCTCTGTGCTCGCCTTGTCCTATGCACAATTTACTGCGTCCTTACTGGCTTTTAATTCGTGAATCTCTCCGTTTACAGTGGGTTTGTTAGCCGTGGAAATCTCTCTTGACTGTGCCTTGTATCAGCATCGACACACCGACGGATATACCTTCAAGTTTTCCCAGTTATAATTAACGCCTCAGGCTCTGCCTGCCTGATTAGTCCATTTCATCTTCTGATAGTTCATTTCATGTAAATACACACAAATTTAAACTTACCCTAACGTGTTTACTTACAAATACCTTGTGAGTAGAGTCCTCAGCTCAGATAAATTCCTCCTTTTTTTCTTGTTTTTACAATTTCCTGAATCAACAGCAGTCAGCTTTAATACAAAAAAAAAGAGGTAAGTAACGCAATCATTCATTTAGAGTCTATAACTGGCTCATGATAAGCAATTCCCCAGGTTAAATCCTAATATATACACACACACACACACACACACACACACACACACACACACATATATATATATATATATATATATATATATATATATATATATATATATATATATATATATATATATATATATACATTAAGTCACAATTATAGTTTAATATCCAATTCACTATACCTCAGGAATAACTTACACCCAAGGGAAATCATAATTGATAAGAGCTTCGCCACCAATATTGGGAAATCACTGTAAATGCTTGTTTCTAAATCAGGAAACGGTTCAATCATAATTCCTCTTGAGAATAGGTTATTCTCAAGGCATAGTGAATCTGATGTTAAAAGGTATTTGTGGCTTAATATTTATGAATATAAAAAATGTCACGACCTACGTAAAAAATTCACACACATTTATATATGCATTTATATATACATACATATATATATATATATATATATATATATATATATATATATATATATATATATATATATATATATATATATATATTATACATATATATATGTATGTATGTACGTATATATACATACATACATGCATACGTACACACACGAGTGCGTGTGTATAGGCATTCCACCCGCAAATAAAAAAAACCTACACGGAATCATCATTACTTACCGAATTGTTATTAGCACGCACAAAATCGTATAGAATGATGGTCTGAAGAGGTGTCCAACACAGCACGAAGATGATCAAAACCACTGACACCATTTTGACCACTTTCTTCTTCGCTCTGGTGGCTGTGTGACGGGCGGGGGCTGAGTGCTCCCCCGGGAGCCGCGACATCCACAGCCTCCACACAACCAAGCTGACGAGGAAAGGAGTACTAAAGCAGAGAGAGAGAGAGAGAGAGAGAGAGAGAGAGAGAGAGAGAGAGAGAGAGAGAGAGAGAGAGAGACTAACAGCCTAAAAGTTCTCTAGGCAGGAGACAGAAAGATGGGAATCTCCCAAAAAGAGATTTGATGGAGGAGATTAAAAATGTATTCCTTACATTTATGACTTTTTTTTATCAAATCACCGTGATTCATATTCAATCAGTAAGCTACAAACGTCCTTTAATATCCAATTCGCTCTACCTCGGAAATAATATATTTTCATATATGTTACCGAAGGGGAATTTTTTAGTTGATAATAAGTTCGTCGTCTCGTGGGCTCGAACCAGCGAAGACAAGAACTCAGGACTACAGTGGATGCATTTTAACCCACGCGGGTCTTCTGGGATAGAAGACCTACAAATTTTTCTATACTCATTTATTTACCTGTTTATTTTATCATTAATCAAGTTCTTTACTAATAATTATTACTATCACTTATTATAAATGTTACTTATTACAATTATAATCAATGCATAATTTAGTTTCGAACAAGACAAAAGGCCATGAGCTTTGTGACAATGCTGCTGAATTTACACAATAATCATAAGTTTGCAACAGGACTCTATGCTTACTAAAAATACCTGGAAATATAGGTGTATACAACAGTAAGCCACTAGAAAGCATCTATTAACATCAGCTGAATAAATTCTTCACGAGAAATTAAATGAAATCACCAGGTTGGGACCTCACCTATAGTTGATGAACATCACTGCCACAGGTAGGAAATAGAGAGCGATGGTAAGGGCCACGTAGAAGACCTTACGTGCATCGTAAGTGATCACACACTGCTCGAGTTTTGGGTCGAAGTGCTTCTCTGTCGGCCAGAATTCGTCGCACTGCCATGAAGTGAAGTTGGCCCACTGAGGAAAGCAAGAGACTTCAGGTCAGCTGCAGGCTTTCACCAAGTAGAGATAATCCTATGAGGGAGGTCAAAGATTGTAAAATGAAGATAATAATGGACTACACTTTCATGCACTCGCAACGGTAAGAGAATTTAGGTCATTGGGCAAAGGAGCAGCTTTCATGAAGTGAAGTACGACCACTGAAAAAAAGTAAAACCCTTTAGAACAGTTGTAAAGGAGTAGGCTTTTGCAAAATACAGTTAGCTCACTGAGGAAAGTAAGAAATAGCTCACTGAGGAAAGTAAGAAACTCTAGGTCACATTGTATACAGTAGGCTTTCGTAATGTGAATTCAAACCCCTAAGAGAAGTAAGAGACTTGGGTCACATGTAAAGAAACCAGCTTTCATGAAATAAAATCAATCCACTGAGAAAGTGAAGAGACTTTAGGTTACCCGTATCATAGGCCTTCATGAAGTCAAATCATAACACTGAGGGCCATAGGTTACAAAGCCTTTCCTGACGTTGAGTTAGTGTACTGAGAAAAGTAATAAACTGAAAGGGAAGTATAAAGCAGTAGCCTTTCATGAAGAAAAGTTAGTCCCGTGAAGGTTTTCACGAAATGAAGCTTGGTCACTGGGAGAAGTTGGGACTTAGGTCATATATGGAGAAGGCTTTGAAATTGAAACGAAATCAGCCGTTTCAACAAGGAAAAAGGTTGACGGTCACAAGCATGAAAGAGTAGGCTTTTGTGGAGTGAAGTTACACTGAATACGGAAAGGAACAGCCAAACAAAGCTCTATAGCGAACGTCTTTATTACATAGAGATATTTCGGCTTGAACACATAAAGCCATTTTCAATCTGAATAGAGACAAAACACCAAAACATAAGATTATATACTAGTAAAGTTTAATCCAAAGAAATTTCATGCTCGAGAATTAAGAGAATATTTACAAAATGGTTTACTTAAACTACGTTACCGTCAATAAAATCATACTGATCGTAAAGTAAAAAAAATGGATTAAACTAATACCATTCAATGAATTGCTGTAGTCATTAAAAATAAGCCAAATAAAATAAAATTCAAGATGAGGAAAAAAATAAAAATTCAATTAAGCAAAAATTAAGCATATCCATACAACCAAATACAAAAAATAAATAAATAAATAAATGAAAAAAAGGAAACCCTACAATAGATAAAACAACCTGGTAACTAGAAAGCAAGAGGGGCTGAAAAATCAGTACATTATGGAAGACTGATCTTCGTTAAGTTGTGGCTTAAGTTTGTGAATATATATATTCTAAAATCCTTAAATCTGCCAAATTTGAATAAGAATATACAATTGTCAGATTTAAGAATTTTAGAATCGATGATATCAATCTTTCCTTCCTTTACCCCTAATATACTGATTTGCCAACCGCTCTCGCTTTCCAGTCATCTGGTTAATTTGTCTCTAAGTTTTCTTTGTTTTTCTTCGTTTTTTTCGTGTTTGGTTTTATGGATGTTCCTTAGATCTGTTTTAATTTGGCCTATGTGAATTTTTATTAATTTTTTATTCGTCTTGAATTTAATTTTATTTGACTTAACTTTAATGACTGTTGTAATTAATTTAACTGTGTTAGTTTAATCCATTTTTATGTCTTTCTAATTAGTGTTTTATTGATGGTAACACAGTTTAAAAGTTTTTTCAATTCTTATTTTATTCTCGATTGTTAACTGCCTTTGGATTGTACTTTACTCGTATATACAGTAGTCTTATGCTTTGGGTGCTTTGCCTCTATTAAGGTTGAAAATGGCTTAATAGTTGAAGCCGAACCATCCGTAGGTAATAAAGATGTTCACTACAGCGCTTGTTTGGCTACTCCTGATGAGGATCAGATTACCTTGGAATCAATCTCTAGCAACTGCATTTGGAGAGGAATTGGTTTTCATTAAATTGTTTTATTCCTCTGACAAATATTGAAACCTTAAGCCATATATGCCAAGGATACAGATCTCCTTGGGCCAGCTATTTAAAGGTGTTTGGATTCATGAAGGAAAGTCAGCTCACTCACGAAAGTTATGGGGTTTTAGACTTCCCACGTAGAATGCCTTCAGGAAAAGAAATTAGTCCACAGATGCACATTCCAGAAACTTGAAAACACTTATGGAAATCAAGGTAAGTACCTCCGGCCGTTTAACTTCATTTCTTGAAAATAAATTTCCATATGTTAAAAGGTTTCTGTTCCTTACTGATTAAATAGAAATATTATCGTCACTGGCTAATTCTGACTGGTTATCCAACTACTTTGAGAGAAATTGATATGAGTTTTTATTTACTGGACATCTGGCAACCTTGCATAAGCCTTCGTAATTGTTCTGCCACACTTTAATTTATCTTCTTCAAAAAATTATTTAGTTGTCATTTTGTCTGATACTGCTCTTTTGATCTTTGTTATTCCTTCTAAACGATTCTGTGCCCATTTCTCCATCACTTCCTTTAGGCGTTTGGTTTATAAATGATGGAACAGAATCATATAGCATGCAAGTGCTATACCATATCTAATAAAATCACGTAGATTTAGAACAGAATGGAATGAAATATAAAATTTACGCCAAACAAAGGCCAAGCGCTGGAACTTATGAGGTCATTCAGCGCTGACAAGGAAACTGAGAGTAAAAAGGTTTTAAAGGTACAACCGGACGAAAACCTTGCAGATGCACTATGAAATCACTGTTAGGAGAGGGTGGAAAGTAAGACAGAAGAAAGAGAATATGAACGGAGGTGCTATATAAGGAATGAAAGGGGTTGCACCTAAGGGCCGAAGAGACGCTGCCAAGAATCTAAAGTAATGCCTACAGTGCACCAAGTGAGGTGCAATGATGGCACTATCCCCCTAAGGGGATGTAGATTTAGAGAGAATAAATGTGAAGCCAACCCGAACAAATTTCTCAAGAAACAATTCATGGAAAACAGCACAATTGACATCATTAACTTTCAAGGAAACCTCGCTTAACAATCTCTTAAGTGCAAAATGGCATTTCGGCGTCTTCTATGTTTTTTAAAAAAAAAATCGCCTAATGGACCGCTTCATATGCCACTAAGTTAGGAAGGTCAGTGGCTGGAAAAGTTAATTTCCACCTAAAAAAACTTCCGAGAGCTATAAATTCCCAATTCTCAATGAAACAACGTCATAAAACCACTTACGCAAGAACGGGAAGCCCTCGCATGCTACCGAAAAAAAAGTAAAAACCGAAAAAAAGTAAAAACTGTATGGAGAAACAAAAAGCTTTCCGATTATAGTTTTTTTTTGGGGGGGGGGATGCTGAGGCGTTTCTACAACAATATGCATAATTTTCATGTTTCTGATGTGTTCAAGTGTGCTGCACAAACTTATTATAATTTCAACGAAACTATTGTTCTCTTCAAAAGCAAATTTCACTGTGGAAATAACAAGTGAATCTAGACAGTTTTCACGGAATTTTATGGACTGTAACTGAAGCCAATCAACATAAACGTAATTACCTAGCATATGTAAACTGGACGTTTGTAAAGTGTAAGCTATCAAAATGAACATTCAAAACACTAAGAGGAGGCAATAATATTGATAGATCTATACCAAAAAAAAAAAAAAAAAAAAACACCCTATTTGCCCGGCAGGTTTTAGAATGATCCCCCTGCCTCTCTGTTCCCCAAACCCTACCATCAAAGAAAGTATTAAAAGTCGTTTGCCACTTCCTCCAGGGTTAGATCCCATTCTTGCCCTAAAATTAATCTGATCTTTTCCATAAGCCTTGAGTGTATCAGGACGACCGTTGTCCGTTCTTTTAGCCTTTGCCTGAAACAAATGATTTTCTCCTTAATTAATTCCCACACGGTCGTCTTACCTTGATGCTGTAGAGCTCCCGATAGAAGAGCGAAGGGCAGGCAAGCACGGCGGACGTTATCCACACGGCTGCGATGACCCGATGGGCCCGGTCAGGCGAGGTTCGGGCATGTAGAGGGAACATGACGGCTACTACCCGACCAACGCTAATCACCGTCAGCGTTAATACGCTGGCTAGCAATGCAGTGGCTATAAAAGAGAAAAGAGGGGGTTTCTTTTTAGATAACATTCGATCTCATTTTTGCATAAAAGTTTCGTAAATGTCAAGGGTTGGTTTCACTGACACCATGGCAGAGGCTGCATGGAGCCACTTCCTTGGGATTATGTGGGATTAACATTAAAACATTACAATCCAATACATGTAGGGAAATTAAACTCTATGCAAGGTGCACGTTTTAAGATTTCTGCATCAGCCGGTTGGGAAAAGGAGCACGGGAACCAAACTCACATCCAGGATTTATTCTGAGAAGTAATTCAGCCTTTGTTGTGAAGCTCTTGGTGTGGTTGTTACTCTTCATGTATATACATATACAGCTTAGTGAGCTGGTGGGTAATACCTCTTAAATATGTACGTCTGCATTTTCCTTGACACTTAGGGAAGGGTTCCGTAATACTATGAGGAAATCCAGCCCTGTATATATACAGTGTGTGTATATATATATATATATATATATATATATATATATATATATATATATATATATATATATATATATGTATATATATATATATATATATATATATATATATATATATATACATTATACATACATATATATATATATATATATATATATATATATATATATATATATATATATATATATATATATGTGTGTAATTTGGCATTAAACAATTTCCCTCGACAATACAATAGTCTCTACCACATTGCTTCAACTTCAGACACGTTCATGAGGCACCTGCTCAGAAAACTTCAACATTAGCTGCATGAAAAGCGCTACTGTTTATAACGCCCGTGATCCTGGCAGACCACCCACCAGTTAACCCAGAAGTGAATGGGTACAAGCTTCCTCTGGAATCAAGTGTAGGGGGAAAGCAACTTCGTCCTCCAAGACTTGCTGAGAACCGGGAGTCTCCAGCCTCTCTGAAAGGGTGAAAGGAGTCTAGGACACTCTGATGATCCCTCCTTTTCAGTAACTCTTCTCTCAGTAATGGCGATGCCCCTTATCTGCATCTTGTGCTCTCACAGAATGATGCACTGCCCATAATTTTCTGTTTTATTGGTAATGATTCCACTTAGGTGTAAGCTATTAGCAACGCACGGGGGATTCGATATAATCAGATATTTATGGCTCAACATTTTCCAATGTAAAAAGGTACACGTGTATAGGTGACTATATATATATATATATATATATATATATATATATATATATATATATATATATATATATATATATATATGAGTATATATATATATATATATACATACATGTATATATAGGTGTATGTATATATAAAATTGACCTATTATACATACATATATATATATATATATATATATATATACATATATACATACATGTATATATAGGTGTATGTATATATAAAATTGACCTATATATATATATATATATATATATATATATATATATATATATATATAATGTATGTATGTGTGTGTATATAACTGACAAAAGACTTTCACAGAAAGCATTACTTTCGTCTTCTGGGATGACGATATTTACGGGATTACTGAAGGAATCTGGTCTTTTCCGACTGATGCGCATTCAAGTACTAACCAGACGCAAGTTGCTTAATTTCACCGATCGAACGGAAAGAGTCGAAGTGAAAGCTTGTGTTTATGTTTTTTTGTTGGTGCTGTCACACTGCCATGGCAAGAAAATAACCGATATAACGATGTATATTTTCCAAAATACATGTCCATGATACTCAGAAAATTGATAAACGAGAATTACAGTGTACCAGGAGGACCCATAAACACCACACGTCATAAATGTGTCCAATATTCGGACTGAAATAAATCAAGTTCATGGCAGTTGGGAGCTTGCAGGCAATGATAAAAACTTGAAGCTGACTTTTAGTAGGAATCAAGCATGCATTTGTGCCTTCTGCTCCTGCGTTAGGACGGCCAAATATTGCCTTAACGACCCCCGACCTCAGTGGCATGGTCTCTGTTTATTATAAGCGTGTGGCTATTAGAGATCGGAGATGGTGAAGTGGACGAAGTTAGACACTGTATGTGATAATCAAATACTCGCTGAGCGTGCTGTTTTAGGCTGCTTGTTTTGAAGGAGAATACGAGAACAGATAGTAAAACGAAGGGGATTTCAATTACTACAAAAGAAAAATGTGAATCGCGAACAATTCTTGATAAACACAGTCATCATTTAAATATCTAGATATTAATTTCAAAAGCTTATGGTAGGCGTTCAATTTAAACTTTAATCTAAACTGTAAAACATTTTCCTTAACTAGGGTGAGTGATTAATAATTTAAGTTGTTTTAACAGAAATTTTATAAAGTCAAAGAAACGGACTACGAATATAATGATGAACCAATAAAAGTAATACATAACAAAAGCAGTATTTTCGGTTCTTTACAACGCAAAGAACGGCGTGCACAAGAAGACCCATAAAGTGCTGGATACGTGAAGTAGAAGAGACACTAGAAAAGAAGTGATAAATATCAAGGAAGTGAAAGAGGGCATGACAGGTAGAAGTGAATTTCGCGAAGTGTTCAGGAGGTTCAGGTGGGTACATGATGCCACTGATGGTCTGAGGGTTTTCCACGCAGAGGTTCTTCCTTCACACAGCAAATGAAGGATGGATGTTGAAACGGCTTTCTCTTGGATTACTGAAGGGACTTCTTAGAGAAGACCAACCACATATTCCTCGCATAATGGTGAAGAAGATGACAAAAACAACGAAGCGATAAAAAAGAACTGGCATTTTTCAAATCAATTCCATTAATTTTTTTAATGTAAATGGACAGCAATCCAAGGAATTAATGTATTTTATCGAAGCCTCCACAAAGCAGGGGAAGGGGGCGGAATGTTGATCTCTCCGGTGGAAGCTATTACCGCAAGCCAATTACCCAAGTGTGAATGGGCTGAAGCCCATGAATACATTATTGCCCTTCTCATTCTTGTTGTACTGTTATTACTGTTGCCATCGTTGTCATGAAAGACATAGCAGAAGTTGCAATGAATTAAGGGATTGTTGTGATAAGACGCACTGGCTGAAGTAAAGTTTGATCGAAAAAAGGGTCTTGACTAAAAGTGCTGGTGATGAAATGATCTGTGTGAGGAGCAAATGTGAAAAAATATATAAACAATACGTCGAAGTTTCTTCGGCACAATCAAGTTTTCTGTACAGCCGCTACAGCGTATAATGAAGGCCACCGAAATTAGATCATCCTTCGGTGGTCTGGGTATAATGCTGTATGATCAACATACCAATTTGCAGCCCTCTAGCCTCAGTAGTTTTTAAGATCTGAGGGCGGACAGAAAAAGTGAGGACAGAATAACGTGCGGACGGACAGACAAAGCCGGCATAATAATTTTCCTTTACAGAAAACTGAAAAAGCCTAAAATGATGACAACAAAGCTTGAATAAGAGTGTGTTATGGCTATCTGGTCACATATCAAAAGTTTTGGGGAAAATCTGTTGTTTGAGGCCTCCCAAAAATGGCCAAGAATAGAATTCTATTCTAAGATTTACAAAGAAAGCAGAAACGTGATTGCCTCTCGGAATAGGATCCAGGAATCATTAATTTAATGAAACTGAAATGGTTGGAATTCTTTCTGTCTGGGCCCCAGATCTGTGAAGTTCAACTTTGTTGACTCTCAACTGAGAATAGGGCTGCCGGTAAGGCGTCCTGATTGATCAAAGACGTCCGAATCTGTATAACATCTAAGGAAATTCACAAGATTTGACACTTTAAACATTAAAATGAAGGTTATTCGTATTATGCAGGAAATTCCTCTTTGCAAAAAATGCAGTTTTGGGTTAAAACAGTTTTCAAATCGATTTGGGTATTACTCTGAAGAGATTTTACTGATGCAACGGAGTTTTTACTTTACGCACCGTTATGTTCCACTTAGTGTCTATACAAAATGCCAAGGTCGTATTCATCATTCCTTTTTTCTTACTCTTTTCTTGCTGAGTATCTGTATAATGAAGCATTCTCTACATTGCAGAAACGCCAGGGGGAATAAGGCCTAAACTTCACCACGGCCACCGCTGCAAGAGAGAGAGAGAGAGAGAGAGAGAGAGAGAGAGAGAGAGAGAGAGAGAGAGAGAGAGAGAGAATAACGGTCTTTGTGCCTATGGTGACAAGGAGAGAATGAAACATCGGAAAAGACGGAAGAACCAGTTTGATGTCGATTCTTTCCGGGGAGAGTCTAATCCACGAAACTGCGTTGTTCAATGATTTCTATAGCCGTGAGGCAAAGACTAATTAAGGACTAACTAGATTCTGCCAGACCTCATTTTTTACAACAAATGGAGATATACTCAGATGTGCGTGTTCTTTAATATTAATATTTATTTTTCATTATGTTTAGTAATATTTGCTGTACGTGTTATTTATTTCAATTTTGTAATTTTGTGAAACTGCAACACAATATGAACTGTGTTTGATCGTGCGAGATTACATCTAAAATTTACTTAATTATACAAAATTATTATTACCGCATCACCAACCAAAGTTATCAAAGAGTATGTAACCTTTTATTTAAAGTCTTCCTTTTTTTGACGGAGATTATCGAGAGAGAACCACCAAATCAAGGAAATAATATAGATGAACAAGCTACAATGCAAGGTGTCAATAGACCTGTTGTTTACTTACGTTTTCTTACTCGAACGAACTTCTTCAGACCACAGGTTCGTCTAGCGACAAAAAGAAAAACTTTCAGTAACCAACAACTTAGGTAATGAGGATAAATAATAAAGAATGTAACTGTTCTTTACAGTGTTCAACCTAAATAATTCCGTAGTATTTCCCGTCTGTAATTTTTAAGGTCAACAGGATTTCCTTCAAAAAAAAAATATGGCCATTCCACTTTGGTTAAATAAACAAGCTTTGTAAATTTCTTCATCTTCGTCGGCACGGCAATGTGATCCCCATACACAGATCTAGTATAATTAAGCTTTCGAATTCCCTGTTAATCAGGCCTGTCAAACCGTTAGAGGTCCATTGCAAACGGTATATTATACAAAGAAAAGAAACAGTGAGGTAACTTTTTTGTTTCCAAGAACCAGAAGAAAATAGGAACATGAACTGAAAGACTTAATACTTAAATCTTGTATTATCATTCGGTGCTCTATAAGTGAGGATGATGATTCAACTATTAAGGATTGCTCTTCATTGGACAGAGAGAGAGAGAGAGAGAGAGAGAGAGAGAGAGAGAGAGAGAGAGAGAGAGAGAGAGAGAGAGAGAGAACTGCTCATGAAGCTAAGGGATGGGCCTTCTCTAACGCGAATCAAAAGCTGTTTTAACACTATAATTAGATTGTGTACTTTTTCCTGTTAATTACCAGTTAAAGACAAGATAAACTCCGGTTAAGCGCCGAAATAATAAATTGCGGTTCGCCTGTCTCGTTATTTACGCATTATTATTATTATTATTATTATTATTATTATTATTATTATTATTATTATTATTATTATTATTATCCAGAAGATGAATCCCATTCATATTGAACAAGCTCATAGACGCCGCTGACTTGAAATTAAAGGTTCCATAGAATATGGCGTTCATTTGAAAGAAGTAACAGAAAGAAGGTGACATGAAAAACAGACAGAAGAGGTCAGTTATTAGAAAAGAAAACATAATGAACCAATTAATGAACAAATAGATAAAAATGTAAGTGAACTGCAAAATACAAGGAGAATTTCCTTAGGGTAGTAATGCGCTGCATCTTCGCCTGAGCTTTTGAGGTTCCAGTGTCACAACATGCTCCAGGAGACTATTCCACTGTGCGGTGTGAGGAATAAAGGACCTCTGGAACTGAGAAGTTCGACAGCGAGCCACATTTACTGCAGATTGGTGCAGCTGTTCAGCAAATCTGGTCGCTCACGGCAGAAAAAGAGGATGAGGGATCAATTGTGAATGTGAATGATCTCTGTTAAAATACTACTTATGAAAAATTGACAAACAGAAGATCATCCGTCGACGGTCCAAGTCATAACTGCTGATGTTAGGAAACAGAAACCTACCACCACGAACTACTCTATCTAAAAGAGACAAATCTCTAGCAGAGGCAGACATCCACACCGGAAAACAGTATGTTGGTAGAGGAAGGACAAAATGCCTAAAACATAAATGAAGAAACTAAAAAAACAGACTGTCAAGTTATTTCAGGGCCTGTGTTCTCTTGAGCCAAGATTACTATAAAGTGAGGTTGTTATATTTTATTCAAAATGCTCAAACGTTCCTTTGGAATCTTCCTAAATGACCATTACCTCGATGAGCGAGCTTTCACAGCATGGGATATGCATATTTATATGACGAGGAAAAAGCAGAACAAGAACAGTATTGAACAATAAAATACGGAAAAGCAAAATTAAAATAGAAAACAGATCAGCAGAGACCAAGATATACAAAAGCATAAACATCAGTCAAGAAATATCGGCAAAACGGAGGCGCTTGCAGCGGATTTACAACGCCTCCAAAAGCTTGAAAGTAGCGTTATATCCACTCTTCAACGCTTATAAGTAGCTTTCCAGCCTCCCGTACTTTACTGACCGTCTTAACGCTTTACGAAGGCTTTAGAGCCTGCCTTAAATCCTTAAAGTAGCTTAATGATTTAAAGTAACTTTACAGCCTCTGTTAAACACTTCAGAGTAGCTTTATGCTTCTCTTCAATACTTTAAAGTAGCTTCACGGTTATCCTAAACGTTTTCAAGGAGATCTGCAGCATATAATAAAAACTACAAAGTAGCGTGCACGGCTCCTGACTGTCATAGCTTCTATGAGATGCTCTGAAGGATGCTGACAGTTTTCTTAATTGTTTACAGTAGCGTTACAGCTTATATAAGATACTTTCTTTTAGCTTTCCTGATCTCTGAAACGGTTTCAAATAGTTTTACAGTTGGCTTCCAGGTTTTATGTAGCTTTACATTCTGCTGCAAATTTAAATCTTTAACATAAATTTTCCATCCTGCCTTAAACGGTTTTAAAATAAAGTACAAGGTCGTTTAGGGCTTTAGAGCAATTCTACAGCCTTTCTTAAATGATTTAAGGTAGCTTTACAGCTATTTTTAACTTTACAGCCCCTCTTAAATGTTGTAAATTAGCTTACCAGCCAATCTTAAGTTCTCTTGAGGTGCCTTTAAAGTGAACCTAAATCGCTTTAAATTTAAACATTTGAAAGTAGCTATACAGACTTTACACAACACATCTGTGTAACTTTAAAACCTGTCTTTCTAGATGCTTTACAGCCTTCCAAGTTAATGAATTAAAGTATGTTTACTGTTTACAGTTTACCTTAAACACTCCAAGGTACCTTTCAAGCCTCTCTTCAATGCTTTAAAGTAAGTTGAGGGTATGTGCCAATGCTTTAAAGAAACATTGCATCCTCTTTTCAGTTACTTTAAAGTAGCTTTAATGCCTTTCTTATAACCTCCAAAGCAGTTTTTCAGCCTGTTTTCAAGCGTTAAAGCAACTTTACAGCATCTCTTAAGCTCTTGAAAGCGCTTCAAACCATTTACAGTAGCTATCTTACAACCTAAATTCGGTGTACATATCTGGACACTCAGTGTTCTGGAACTCAAAATCACTTCATCACACAACCACTTAACACTTAGGCTACTTAAAATGCAATAATTACTAAAACCTGACCCCCTTCAGTTGATAACCTGATTCCCTTTGCATGCAGTGTCCCTGCTATGGACCTTAGGAATCATTCTAACTAACCGTGATGGTTGAGTGACTGGTGGCTGGAGCTTAATTTGCTCCTTAAATATGGTAAGGTTTCAAGTGGAATACAAAGCCTAGTGTGGACCTCCAAACCCTTCCACCCAACAGAAATGAGTCATGTCACCTGATGATATCACTTTTAACCATTCGTGAGGTCTGCATAGCTGCTGCTGCCGCGTGGCTGTTAAGTTTGATCTTTAACTTTCTTTAGGCCCATTCCTGACTCAGACAAGAGGCTGGTTACATCAATGTGGTTTCTTTGCAAGATCATTTGATCACGCCAAGATTTTGTAGCTGGTTGTGCGTATTGTCAAGCAGTACTAAATTGTTTCTTGTCGTCAGACATATCTAGCTGTAAAAATGTCCATTACTTAGAGCCTGAGCACGGATGGAATGTCTACTAGCAACTATGTTACATAAGGCTGGCTCTGTGTTACAGATTAATGATTTTCGCTGCTTGTATATCATCCAAATTTTATACGACTTGTAATATATAACCTTCTTGCCCTTACTCGACCATTTTTTAGAGCAGTGGTTTTCAACTTGTGGGCCATGGGTTGGTTCTCAGGTGGGCCACGGACATCTACTAAGGCGGAACATGAGAAAACTAAAAAAAAAAAAATAGAAAAAATATTTTTTTAATGTACCCTACTAAATGATCATGGCCCATCAGATTATATATATATATATATATATATATATATATATATATATATATATATATATATATATATATATATATATATAAGTGCATGTTTGTATATTTGTTTGTTCACTATAGAAATCCCAACCGCTTGACAGACCTGGACAAAATTTTCCACACGGCCTGTATGTCACCCCAGAAAGGTTTATAACTAAAAATAAAACCCCTACCCCGTGACAGACATACAAACACAGACAAAGCAAATGAAATTTTTGTTTTTACGTCATCTTTTCCTTCAGTTTTCTGGGTTTATTATTATTTTTCACCTGACGTTTCACCTTTTCTCCTGGCCCTGCCAGAGGTATGATTAACCTACAACAATAAATCCAAATCCCCTAAAATATCAATTTTCTATAAGAATTTCCGTGAATTTTGATCATAATTTATGAGAATTATTAATATAATTATTGTTATATTACCTAGATAAAATCAACATTGAAAACAGGGCATAAAACTAGAGGAACCCGACGAAGGGATGAGAGTACATTGGTTAATTTCTTTAATAACAAGTAAAAAAATGTGCCGAAGTTTCTTCAGAGCAATCGAGTTTTCTGTACAGTGTAAATCAAGGCCACCGAAAATAGATCTGTCTTTCGGTGGTCTCGGTATACGGTAATGCTGTATTAGACGCGGCCCATGAAACTTTAACCACGGCCCGGTGGTGGCCTGTCCTATATCGTTGCCAGACGCACGATTATGGCAAACTTTAACCTTCAATAAAACAAAAACTACTGAGGCTAGAGGGTTGCAATTTGGTATGTTTAATGACGGGAAGGTGGATGATCAACATACCAATTTGCAGCCCTCTAGCCTCAGTAGTTTATAAGATCTGAGGGCGGACAGAAAAAGTGCGGACAAAAAAAAGTGCGGACGGACGGACAAAGCCGTCACAATAGTTCTCTTTTACAGACAAAAAATAAAGCGTAGTACAATTTCATAAGTACGTTTTACTCGGGAATTTATAAAAATCATGTAATCTAAATCTGTGAAATCCTTTCGTTTAAATCTGAAGGGTAGCAGCCTAATGGAAAAGCAAGTTCAGCCATCGCATTAGCTGCTAGACCTTGTTAGCAGTTACATGTAAAAGAACAGAGTAATTTTGTGTGTATTCGTTTTCTGGCCCTGAAAGTACTGTTTTTTCACGTTTTAAGTGCTGTACATGAGTTTTATTTACAGGGATTGCAGTGTAGTGGTTAATTTCTTTAATAAAAGATAGACCGCAACATTGTTTTACTTATTACAATCCTTTAGTCTAAAACTGAAGGGCAGTGGGCTGTGAGTATTTGGGAATGCCAGAAGTGGACCATGGTCTTAAAAATGATGAAGACAACTGTTCTAGAGCATGAAATTAGATCAGATAACTAGATTATTCTAGCTCTTGTTTTCCCAATTGATGCAACAGCCATTCCTGCCTTAATTCTCTGGATTTTTTTCTCTACTAGTCTTCCTCTGTATCCTTTGCGGAAAACACGATATAAATAATACTAGATTCCCATCATCCTTCCGTCCATACCATAGGACACGTCCTCCGGTATGAAAACACACACCTCTATTATGAACTAGATTTATGTGACGCTGTTCACTATCCCTCTCTGATCCAATTCTAGGTGGTAAGCAGATTAGTGGTATTAGCTCTGTCTGTCTGTCTGTCTGTCTCCTCGACTTCAGAAATGGTAGTATTACCAAGGTATGAGTTACATCTTCAGTTCCATCTGTTGTCCCTTCAATTATAAATATTTTCCCAAAGGGCGAATTCATTAGCCAATGTTTGAACTTCATTTGTGGTTCGATTCTTTCTTTGGCAGAGGACGGACGCTCTGGCTTGCTATCTCGCAGGTCATCGTCATGTTGATGACGCTCAGGCAAGCGGAACTACGCCGATTCAATCAATAAAAACTGTCCCAGCGACAAACTCTTCGTTGCCAATTTAATATTACCAGTTAGCAGATCAAAACTTCCTTTATTAAATTATGAATTCTTTATTATGATTTCCACTACTTCAAGCCTTATCGTCGGCAAACAATCAGTCTGTTATTTCGTTATCCATGTTTAATTCAGTTTTATCAAGTTAATGACATGCCTTTCATTCACTGCCTGAATAGCGTCGATAACGTCATCTGACGGCCATGTCTATCCGGTTTACTCTTCCCTACCTACAGGTTCTAAAGAGGAATAATAACACTTATGTTAATCCAGCTATTACTTGAATCTGTTATGCTGTAGGAGTGTAGGCTCTAAGCGACCCGCAGTGATAATGAGAATATGTAATTTCACTCGAGACGCTTCACAGCAATTATTCCAGTTTAAGAATTTATGGCCTTTGATTGACTGATTTCACCATAATTAATTGACGACCCGATTCCAAAGTCGGAAATTGAAAACATTTCCTCCTATTTTTATGCAGAACAAAGTAGGTGTCATTAAAAGGTTATTTATTGCGGTACAAGCAATTGTCTGCTAAAAGTAGTAAAAAACGCACTGAAATTAAATTTTATTGAGGTTATAACAAGAGTTAACATGCAGCCCATTGTCAGAGATTACAAACTGTATATGAATTGTAAGACTGAAATCGTAAAACGGGTTCGTGAATGTTCTGTGCAGTGAAAATATTTAGGAATATTCACTTTTTATGATACAAAATTGAGATAGAAAACTAATTGTCATAGTATTACAATTATTTTTATCATAATTTGGGAAATGAACTTCGGCAGGTCCTGTCTCTAGGGAAACTGGTAGGATATAAAGTAAGCAGTACATAGACATGGCACCAACCACTTGTTCAGCAACTACCGATATGAGGAATTCTTTTCCTGCCTCCATATTCTGCTATTCCTATAGTATAACGTTCTTGCCTTCGAGTGCTAGGTCAAACCTTGTTCTTTTTAAACATTATATATATATATATATATATATATATATATATATATATATATATATATATATATATATATATATATATATATATATATATATAATTGTTGTTACTTTTGTATTTTAGCCCTGATGATGACGCCATGCTTTGAAACGTTGGCTGTAAATAAAGTCGTCCTATTTGTTCTATGTATCCGTCTTGCTAGAAGTCAACACTTTCCAGATTATATATATATATATATATATATATATATATATATATATATATATATATATGGGCTAAGTCTCTGTATCCCACTGGTATCTGAATAAAAAGAACAACAGTTCGAGTAGCAAAATATGAATTCTTACCTGCAAATTCCTAATTTCCAAAGAGGTGCCAATCATTGTTGCTATAAAATATTTCACAATTTATTAGATTTAGCTACACTAAAAATTCATTAGCCGTTAGGTTTCACAATAAAGAAACTGGAGAGAGAAGAGGAAGAAATCTAGTACATATTCAATACGCCTTACTAGAAGTTTCTCCACACAGTATCAAACTTTGATGCGACCTTTTCTCATGTCAGGATGAACGCGACTTTCTTGTATTTGAACGTTCGTCGGTTTTCTGTCAATCGTTTGCAGTTCACAGACATCTCTGTTATCCTTTAAAAAGTCCAGTTCACAGACACCTCTGTTATCCTTTAAAAAGTCCAGTTCACAGACACCTCTGTTATCCTTTAAAAAGTCCAGTTCACAGACATCTCTGCTATCCTTTAAAACGTCCGATTCACAGACATCTCTGTTATCCTTTAAAAAGTCCAGTTCACAGACACCTCTGTTATCCTTTAAAAAGTCCAGTTCACAGACATCTCTGCTATCCTTTAAAAAGTCCAGTTCACAGACATCTCTGTTATCCTTTAAAAAGTCCAGTTCACAGACATCTCTGTTATCCTTTAAAAAGTCCAGTTCACAGGCATCTCTGTTATCCTTTAAAAAGTCCAGTTCACAGACACCTCTGTTATCCTTTAAAAAGTCCAGTTCACAGACATCTCTGCTATCCTTTAAAATGCCCGATTCACAGACATCTCTGTTATCCTTTAAAAAGTCCAGTTCACAGATATCTCTGTTATCTTTAAAAAGTCCAGTTCACAGACATCTCTGTTATCCTTTAAAAAGTCCAGTTCACAGACATCTCTGTTATCCTTTAAAAAGTCCAGTTCACAGACATCTCTGTTATCCTTTAAAAAGTCCAGTTCACAGACACCTCTGTTATCCTTTAAAAAGTCCAGTTCACAGACATCTCTGTTATCCTTTAAAAAGTCCAGTTCACAGACATCTCCGTTATCCTTTAAAAAGTCCAGTTCACAGACATCTCTGTTATCCTTTAAAAAGTCCAGTTCACAGACACCTCTGTTATCCTTTAAAAAGTCCAGTTCACAGACATCTCTGCTATCCTTTAAAACGTCCGATTCACAGACATCTCTGTTATCCTTTAAAAAGTCCAGTTCACAGACACCTCTGTTATCCTTTAAAAAGTCCAGTTCACAGACATCTCTGTTATCCTTTAAAAAGTCCAGTTCACAGACATCTCTGTTATCCTTTAAAAAGTCCAGTTCACAGACATCTCTGTTATCCTTTAAAAAGTCCAGTTCACAGACATCTCTGTTATCCTTTAAAAAGTCCAGTTCACAGACATCTCTGTCATCCTTTAAAAAGTCCAGTTCACAGACATCTCTGTTATCCTTTAAAATGCCCGATTCACAGACATCTCTGTTATCCTTTAAAAAGTCCAGTTCACAGACATTTCTGTTATCCTTTAAAAAGTCCAGTTCACAGGCATCTCTGCTATCCTTTAAAACGCCCGGTTCACAGACATCTCTGTTATCCTTTAAAAAGTCCAGTTCACAGACATCTCTGTTATCCTTTAAAACGCCCATTTCACGGACATTTCTGTTATCCTTTAAAAAGTCCAGTTCACAGACATCTCTGTTATCCTTTAAAAAGTCCAGTTCACAGGCATCTCTGCTATCCTTTAAAAAGTCAATATGGTGCAATCATGCTGCCATGGCAAGATTGTCTCTAGGTTGGATATTATGGATCTTTGCAGCGTGTTTAGTACAAGCCCATTGGGGATCACCGTAAAACATACACAAAAGACTTTAAATATCATAAAGTTAATGACCCCCATGAAATATTAGTCCTAGATAACGACCCTGAAATCCCTTGGGGGTCACTATCTAGAAAAGATCAGTTATTATATGGGATGATTTCTGGGAAAGCATTTACACCATATCTAATATATTTCTTCACTAATTGCTGCTTAGTTAAATTGAATATAGAATTTAGGCCAAAGGCCAAGCACTGGGACCTATGGGGTCATTCAGCGATGAAACGGAAATTGACATAAAAGGTTTGAAAGGTGTAACAGGAGAAAACCTTACAGTTGCACTATGCACGAATTGTTATGAGAGGCTGGAAGTAAGAAGGAAGAAAGAGAATATGAAAGGAGGTATTTTAAGGGAACGAAAGGGATTGCAGCTAGAGGCCGAAGGCATGCTGCAAAGAATCTCAAGTAGCGCCTACAGTGCACCGCAGGAGTTGCACTGACGGCACTACCCGCCTACAGGGGAGTTCTGCTTAGTAAGTGACTTTGCTTCAATTCATTTTCAATTTTCCCTCTCCTTTACTCCCATACAAAGAACATCACTTTCGTAAGTGAACGAAATTTGCATAACCTGAAAACTGCTGAACAATTTAGTTGTAAAATACCTACTTGATTTGAGGTAAAAAATCAAACTGATCATTCAGGGTTTATGAATCACGATGTAATTTCCGTGCAATGTCAATCAACATTATACTATTCTATTCATTGCCGTTATTATTGCTATTGCAATTTGAATGACAACACTGATTAGCAT
The DNA here is from genome assembly GCA_039081455.1 of Macrobrachium rosenbergii. Taxonomy (NCBI): domain Eukaryota; kingdom Metazoa; phylum Arthropoda; class Malacostraca; order Decapoda; family Palaemonidae; genus Macrobrachium; species Macrobrachium rosenbergii. Next base: position 29,404,562 of record JANJGK010000031.1, on the reverse strand, counting down.
TTTAATTGTTTAGCGCACTTTTAAAAAGTTAATTTTTCAGGTGAAAAATAAGAGACTGGCTGTAGGTCCTACAACCAGCCTCATATTGTTTCACCTGTGGTGATGCGTCATATACATACATATATATATATATATATATATATATATATATATATATATATATATATATATATGTATGTATGTATGTATGTATATATATACACACACATATATATAGGTATATACACATATATAGATATATATATATATATATATATATATATATATATATATATATATATATATATATATATATATATATATATATATATATATAATTATATATATATATATATATATATATTATATATGTATATATATATATACATATAAATACATTTTATATATATATATATATATATATATATATATATATACATACACACACACACACACATATATATATATATATATATATATATATATATATATATATATATATAACGTTTGTGCGTGTATTTGCGCCGCACACACGCACACACACACACACACACACACACACACACACACACACACACATATATATATATATATATATATATATATATATATATATATATATATATATATATATATATATATATATATATATATAGCGTTTGTATGTGTATTTGCGCCATATATATATATATATATATATATATATATATATATATATATATATATATGTATATATATATAGCGTTTGTACGTGTATTTGCGCCATATATATATATATATATATATATATATATATATATATATATATATATATATATGTGTGTAATTCTAATAGCCACAATGCCCTCTTAACTTCTCGAATTCTTCGCGCTTTTTTGGATATGCTTATAACTACGAAGCCGAAAATATCCAGACGGAAGAAATTGAAGAGCCTGTGAATAGCGGTCGCGAGAATCGAACCCGCGTTACCATATTCACAAGGAGGTCACGTTGCCAGGTCGCAACGTGACCTCCTTGTGAATATGGTAACGCGGGTTCGATTCTCGCGACCGCTATTCACAGGCACTTCAATTTCTTCCGTCTGGATATTTTCGGCTTCGTAGTTACAAGCATATCCAAAAAAGCGCGAAGAATTCGAGAAGTTAAGAGGGCATTGTGGCTATTAGAATTACATATGTGTCTGGTAAAAGTGACCAGTAGATTCTACATATATATATATATATATATATATATATATATATATATATATATATATATATATATATATATATATATATATATATATATATATATAGCGTTTGTACGTGTATTTGCGCCATATATATATATATATATATATATATATATATATATATATATATATATATATATATATATATATATATATATATATATATATTAACGTTTATTTCTTATGTCTGTCGACATTATGCTGATCAGCAGTTACGTACTCAGAACAGAAGAATCTATAATAAAGCAAGTGGTCTTTCATATTTTCATTATCAAACGGCTTTTTCAGTAAAACTCACAAACAAACGATGTTGACATCTTTTTCATCCAATTCCTAATGTAATTTCATAACAAGCACGCAAGAGGGAAAAGCTTTCTCCAATAAAAAAAAAAAACTCCACTTTATAATAACTGTTACTGTGTTAGATTTTCGAGCCTCTCTTTTTGCGCTGTGAAAAGTATCTAGGTAGAAACGAGGACCCTGCAATATGAATCGGAATCCGATCACGTCTGAACGGATTGAAACTGTCTGCCTAAAATGCTGTAGGTTTTATATTTTATTTGAGTAACTTTCCTTCAATGCCGACAGGATCGATGGAGCTGTTCGTGCAGCTCATAAATCATTCCAGTGGTCAGAATCGACACAGGGTGCAGCAGACATTTATTTATTTCACTTTTCTATTTTTCTACAATCAGTAAAAGTTTTGCTGCTTCCGTATTTGACGTCTGAATCATTTTCCGTTCCAAAAAATAGCGTCGATGTCTCTTAATAAATATGCAGCACTAACTGGTTTATGGCCAATGACGACGATATGACGTAAGAAAGGAAGAACAAGAAAAAGAGGCATCTTCGAATGACCTTATATACTGTTCGGTTTTGAGCGCTAAATATAACTATCAGAGGTTCTTATTTGTTCCCCAAATCTAAGAAATGTCTGAAAGTGCTGTCTTTTGTTCTCCCTTACAGAGAGGGTGTGAGCCTTCGCAATATGATGACATTTGCATATTCTCAATCTCCTATTTTCCGGTCCTAGATAAAGGTCTCCCCTTAATCGCTACCCTGGGGTTGCACCTTTATGAACTGCCAATTATGGTGGCGTGTTGCATTGTGGCTTTCTCTCTTCTGAGGCTTTTCCTCAAGCGTTTCTCTACCATGTACCGTTTGCTTTCTGTTTATTTGCTTTTTAAAGTCTTCCGTCTATTAGCTTATTTGGTTCAGTCATTAATTAACATGAATGCACATCGTACACTAGGTCTAGCGCTATTTTTCGGAATTGGAATTGTAATATAAAATTTAGGCCAAAGGCCAAACGCTTGGGCCTATGAGGCCATTCAGCGATGAACATAATGTCGAAGCAATTGTTAGGGTGGAAAGTAAGATGAATATGAAGGTAGGTACGGTAAAAGGAATGAAAGGGGTTGTAGCTAGAGACCGAAGGCACACTACATGGAACTTTATGTAGTACCTACAGTGCACCGCATGAGGTACACTGACAACACTCTCCCTCTACAGGCTAGTGCTGTTTTCCTCGAAAATCATACCTTAGCGGACAGTCAAATCAAAATCAGCAGAAAATACAAAAGTAATGACCAGCCAGTCGCGGTGGATATCATATTCTTAATGTACACTCGGCAAGAAAAGTGAAGATACAGTTTTCTTTAGATTTCGTTCATCGAATTTTTATTTTTTTCTTACAGAAAACACATAATCTCGGTAAATTTACTCTAGAATATGAAAATACAATGCAAATTATATCATATATGTTAAATCTGCAAAACAAAAACGTTTAGATACTTAAAAACACCAAGCATGTCCGAAGTAATCAGAATTTCTCAGATGACTTCGTTCATAGAGATCTAAAAGATAGTGTGTGAATATCTCGGTGTAGTACTCTTTATCAGAACGGCAATATTTACTCGTTTTCCGTTATGGACAGGCTTATTATTGCATCATCATGCGAGGTAGTGTTAATTTCTTTAATTTTCACACATTCATATTTGTATTTCACGGTGTTAAAGGTCAGCTGGAATTAATGGCAGTAAATGTTGCGACAGCTACGGTAAGTTGACCAAATCTATTTAAATCTGCAAGAGCGTTCTCTATGATGTGTGGAGCACTTCAGCGGGAAAACACAAGTAACTGGATGTTTCTTGACGTTGCCCGTTCTCTCTGCGTTGCCATAGTTTCTCTCTCTCTCTCTCTCTCTCTCTCTCTCTCTCTCTCTCTCTCTCTCTCTCTCTCTCTCTCTCTCTCTCTCTCTCTCTCCATCGCTAAAACATTCTATACAAATATAGTATCGCTCAATCTCTAAAAAAAAAAAATAATGAAATGAGTAGCTCTACATATAGGCCTAGGCTTACACAACAGCAACTCTCTCTCTCTCTCTCTCTCTCTCTCTCTCTCTCTCTCTCTCTCTCTCTCTCTCTCTCTCTCTCTCTCTCTCATCGTAACATTGCATTCGTTCCTTTATTGTTCCCCACGTTGTTCAAATTTAACTCTTGATTTCACTATGGAAGATCGCGTTTCCGATTGTGCAAGCATTCCGTTCATTGTGGTGTCATAAATTCATTTGTATAAGGTTAATTGGTAGGTTACGTCGAAAAATGTTTATTTTGCTCAGAACTGTCGCTGCAAATTACAACTTGAACGAATACTGTAAAGCTTACTACTGCATTTAAGTATCAATGATGTCAGAATCGTAGAATATAATTGAAAGTTATAGGAGGTCAAGCAAAAAACCAACACACTAAGACAGAAGCTCCTCCCCTTTCTAAAGTTGCCAGATGTCGCATTATTGAGCAATATACTGTATGTCCGAAGATTTAAAAAAACTGTATCTTCACTTTCCTTGCCGAGTGTACATTCAATACATTTAAAAACTGAATACCGATGTATTAAAAAGAAAAACCGGTGTGTTGAGAGTTATAATAGAGAGGCCCCTTTCCTAACTTACAACCGGCGACGCCCCTCATCTCACAATATAACAAGTGAAAAATGGGCTGAAGTTTCTTCGGCGCAATCGAGTTTTCTGCACAGTGTATAATACTGTAAGAAACTCTCAGCCACGGCCCATGAAACTCTCAGGCGCTGCCCATGAAACTTTCAGCCACTGCCTGGTGGTGGCCTGTATTGTTGGCGCCAATAGCGGTGCCAGACGCACGATCATGGCTAACTTTAACTTTAAATGAAATAAAAACTACTGAGTGAAGAGGGCTGAAATTTGGTATGTTTGATGATTGGAGGGTGGATGATCAACATACCAATTTGCAATCCCCTAGCCTCAGTAGTTTTTAAGATATGAGGGCGACAGAAAAAGTGCGGACGGATAGACAAATAGCCATCTCAATAGTTTTCTTTTACGAAAACTACAAATGATAGCCGTTATCATCTTGCTGTTAGCAGGAGAATTTGTTATAATCTCACCGCAAGAACATTTTGTCTCGGAAGGATTTTTACTCAGTAAGAGTCCTGCTGCTTAGCTCCAAGTAAGGGAGTTTCTATTAATGGAATACCGTCTGATATAATAAAGGGCTACGTTGGAAAGTCATTTGCAGCCTATTCACGTTAATTGCTGTGTCCCTTGTTTCTTTTTAATTCAGCCAGTTCTCTGTAAATATATATACCTTCCGTAATATATTTCTTACTTTTTTTTTTAATATTCCTTATGAAGAACAAACTAACCTCATCACCGCCTATTTCAGCTCATTGATTAATGAATGTTTAGTTGATATATATACCGACATCTTGGTCAAATGACCCTAATATTTTGTGTTTGGTTTTGTCGCAGTAAGTCTGTAACATTCAGCGTGTCGACTCATTTGTGAGATGAGTCCGACAGGCACTTCTGCGACGAAGCCAGATAGAGAGAGAGAGAGAGAGAGAGAGAGAGAGAGAGAGAGAGAGAGAGAGAGAGAGAGAGAGAGAGAGAGAGAGAGAGAGAGAGAGAGAAAACCAATAACACGAAGTCTCCTATAACTAGTCCGAAACCAGGCAAGGCTCCCAGCATCACATCTCAACTCACTTACAACTTTTTAAATGTAATAATGTAAAGGTATTTGATGGTGAAATACTAATATCTCACGGCTGTTATTTCTCTCTCTCTCTCTCTCTCTCTCTCTCTCTCTCTCTCTCTCTCTCTCTCTCTCTCTCTCTCTCTCTCTCCACCTAAGCTACGATCTTCACCATACTACATAATTGACAGCTTGAGTCAAAATAAACATACTGGAGTTTTATGGAAATGTTCTCAAACTGTTCTTTTCTACTGTGGATTAGGGGATAGAACGCTGGTCTACTAATTTCAGACACAAGCCAGCTAACAATTATGTCAGCAAGGAAGAGAGAGAGAGAGAGAGAGAGAGAGAGAGAGAGAGAGAGAGAGAGAGAGAGAGAGAGAGAGAGAGAGAGAGAGGTCCAAACTAGTTTGGAGTTGAATCCAAAACTATAGAACATTTTTATCCAACTTTCTCATCCGTACAACAGTTGGTTCCTTAACTAATCCAAACTTGACAGAGGAAACCATAATTACTCACAAAACTATATTCTATCTCTTGAAATCAATACCTACGAAATATATTCACATGTTCTAAGGAGGCATAATACCATTTTTCCTATAAATAAAAACTTGTATCAGGTAAAAATCATTTGCGTAAGCATGCTATATAATATTTTGAAAAATTTCTGCTCCAGAATTATTTAAATGTTCCAACTTTGAAGGGGTTAATTTCAACCAGAACTTTGTATTACCAGTTTGCAAACATCGATCAATCTTTCAAGGTATGTAAGACTCTGTTTGTGCGTGTGTGTGTATACATGTACACACACATATATATATATATATATATATATATATATATATATATATATATATATATATATATATATATATATACATATATACACACACACACATAGAAGCTTTGCCTCATCAGTGAGTACCGTATTCGATCCAGAGCAGGGCCACTATGATGTAAGTACATTTCCTCATAGATTCATTGAGCCTTAGTTGACCTCTGTAGTGTATTCACCTGGTAATTAAATGAGTAAGATGGGTCACAAAATTGTGTAAAAGAGCAGTTATCAGGAACCCTATCTTGAAAAAACTGTCGAGAACAGGGAGCCACGGTAACGTAAACCAGTATATATATCACCATGATTCATATACAATCAGAAAGCTACAAACGTCCTTTAATATCCAATTCGCTCTACCTCGGAAATAATATATTTTCATATATGTTACCGAACAGGAGTTTTTTAGTTGATAATAAGTCCACCGTCCCGTGGGGTCCAACCAGCGATGGACGAGGACTCAGGACTACAGGGACGCACTAACCCATTCGGCCACAAGAGAGGTTATAAGTGAATATCGCCTCCCATCAACTCACCCGTCGAACTCAGGTGTTTTGCATTTGGAGACGATATCCACCCACCTCTGCCATGTTGACCGGGTAGTGCGTTTGTCGCACGTAGCCATATTATGACTATTTATCACATCACCGTGATTCATATACAATCAGAAAGCTACAAACGTCCTTTAATATCCAATTCGCTCTACCTCAGAAATAATATATTTTCATATATGTTACCAAAGGGGAATTTTTTAGTTGATAATAAGTCCACCGTCCCGTGGGGGTCGAACCAGCGACGGACGAGGACTCAGGACTACAGGGACGCACTAACCCATTCAGCCACAAGAGAGGTTATAAGTGAATATCGCCTCCCATCAACTCACCCGTCGAACTCAGGTGTTTTACATTTGGAGACGATATCCACCCACCTCTGCCATGTTGACTGTGTAGTGCGCTTGTCGCACGTAGCCATATTATGACTATTTATCACATCACCGTGATTCATATACAATCAGAAAGCTACGAACATCCTTTAATATACAATTCGCTCTACCTCGGAAATAATATATTTTCATATATGTTACCGAAGGGGAATTTTTTAGTTGATAATAAGTCCACCGTCCTGTGGGGTCGAACCAGCGATGGACGAGGACTCAGGACTACAGGGACGCACTAACCCATTCGGCCACAAGAGAGGTTATAAGTGAATATCGCCTCCCATCAACTCACCCGTCGAACTCAGGTGTTTTGCATTTGGAGACGATATCCACCCACCTCTGCCATGTTGACCGTGTAGTGCGTTTGTCGCACGTAGCCATATTATGACTATTTATCACATCACCGTGATTCATATACAATCAGAAAGCTACAAACGTCCTTTAATATCCAATTCGCTCTACCTCGGAAATAATATATTTTCATATATGTTACCGAACGGGAATTTTTTAGTTGATAATAAGTCCACCGTCCCGTGGGGTCCAACCAGCGACGGACGAGGACTCAGGACTACAGGGACGCACTAACCCATTCGGCCACAAGAGAGGTTATAAGGGAATATCGCCTCCCATCAACTCACCCGTCGAACTCAGGTGTTTGCATTTGGAGACGATATCCACCCACCTCTGCCATGTTGACAGTGTAGTGCGTTTGTCGCACGTAGCCGTATTATGACTATTTATCACATCACCGTGATTCATATACAATCAGAAAGCTACAAACGTCCTTTAATATCCAATTCGCTCTACCTCGGAAATAATATATTTTCATATATGTTATCGAACGGGAATTTTTTAGTTGATAATAAGTCCACCGTCCCGTGGGGTCGAACCAGCGACGGACGAGGACTCAGGACTACAGGGACGCACTAACCCATTCGGCCACAAGAGAGGTTATAAGTGAATATCGCCTCCCATCAACTCACCCGTCGAACTCAGGTGTTTTGCTTTTGGAGACGATAGTCCTGAGTCCTCGTCCATTGCTGGTTCGACCCCATGGGACGGTGGACTTATTATCAACTAAAAAATTCCCCTTCGGTAACATATATGAAAATATATTATTTCCGAGGTAGAGCGAATTGGATATTAAAGGACGTTCGTAGCTTTCTGATTGTATATGAATCACGGTGATGTGATAAATAGTCATAATATGGCTACGTGCGACAAACGCACTACACGGTCAACATGGCAGAGGTGGGTGGATATCGTCTCCAAATGCAAAACACCTGAGTTCGACGGGTGAGTTGATGGGAGGCGATATTCACTTATAACCTCTCTTGTGGCCGAATGGGTTAGTGCGTCCCTGTAGTCCTGAGTCCTTGTCCGTCGCTGATTCGACCCCACAGGACGGTGGACTTATTATCAACTAAAAAATTCCCCTTTGGTAACATATATGAAAATATATTATTTCCGAGGTAGAGCGAATTGGATATTAAAGGACGTTTGTAGCTTTCTGATTGTATATGAATCATGGTGATGTGATAAATAGTCATAATATGGCTACGTGCGACAAACGCACTACACGGTCAACATGGCAGAGGTGGGTGGATATCGTCTCCAAATGCAAAACACCTGAGTTCGACGGGTGAGTTGATGGGAGGCGATATTCATTTATAACCTCTCTTGTGGCCGAATGGGTTAGTGCGTCCCTGTAGTCCTGAGTCCTCATCCGTCGCTGGTTGGACCCCACGGGACGGTGGACTTATTATCAACTAAAAAATTCCCCTTCGGTAACATATATGAAAATATATTATTTCCGAGGTAGAGCGAATTGGATATTAAAGGACGTTTGCAGCTTTCTGATTGTATATGAATCACGGTGATGTGATAAATAGTCATAATATGGCTACGTGCGACAAACGCACTACACGGTCAACATGGCAGAGGTGGGTGGATATCGTCTCCAAATGCAAAACACCTGAGTTCGACGGGTGAGTTGATGGGAGGCGATATTCACTTATAACCTCTCTTGTGGCCGAATGGGTTAGTGCGTCCCTGTAGTCCTGAGTCCTCGTCCGTCGCTGGTTCGACCCCACGGGATGGTGGACTTATTATGAACTAAAAAATTCCCCTTCGGTAACATATATGAAAATATATTATTTCCGAGGTAGAGCGAATTGGATATTAAAGGACGTTTGTAGCTTTCTGATTGTATATGAATCACGGTGATGTGCTAAATAGTCATAATATGGCTATGTGCGACAAACGCACTACACGGTCAACATGGCAGAGGTGGGTGGATATCGTCTCCAAATGCAAAACACCTGAGTTCGACGGGTGAGTTGATGGGAGGCGATATTCACTTATAACCTCTCTTGTGGCCGAATGGGTTAGTGCGTCCCTGTAGTCCTGAGTCCTCGTCCGTCGCTGGTTCGACCCCACGGGACGGTGGACTTATTATCAACTAAAAAATTTAAAATTCCCCTTCGGTAACATTTATGAAAATATATTATTTCCGAGGTAGAGCGAATTGGATATTAAAGGACATTTGTAGCTTTCTGACTGTATATGAATCACGGTGATGTGATAAATAGTCATAATATGGTTACGTGCGACAAACGCACTACACGGTCAACATGGCAGAAGTGGGTGGATATCCTCTCCAAATGCAAAACACCTGAGTTCGACGGGTGAGTTGATGGGAGGCAATATTCACTTATAACATCTCTTGTGGCCGAATGGGTTAGTGCGTCCCTGTAGTCCTGAGTC
>JANJGK010000031.1:29377304-29389804 GCA_039081455.1 Macrobrachium rosenbergii | reverse complement strand
AGCAAAAATGTTATCTAGCACAAAGCTCTCGACGTTCAAAGCAATTACAACTTACCGTGGCTCAGTCCGCTGTGTGCGTTCATTCTGCACTCAAAATGGCAATGAAATCTCTCGTCATGAAAGCCACCACAGTTACCACTGAGACTCTTGAACAACACCATCAATAATAATAATAATAATAATAATAATAATAATAATAATAATAATAATAATTGATCTGTTACAAAATACAGGTAGAAACCGTCACAAGTTCAGGCTAAACAAAAATTAATGGTGAGCGTCTGAAGTGTAGGAACATGCAAAGACCCTTTACTGGGTTCACACAACAATGAACATGTCCAATGGCCATAATGTGGAAGTCACAATCATCGGTTTTGGGTTACCTACCAAAGATGTGGGTATTTACGACTGCAAGAGAGTCTACCTATTGGCCCGCTGGAGCACTTAGATGGCCGAGCAATTGAGAGCCTGACAACGTCAGATCGAGGTTGTAAGGAGGATGTGGCACCAATGAGCATCCCATTCAATTTCATGCTGCCAAAGAAACGTGGGACCTTGCATTATTGTAGTGCAACTAGACTGAACTAAGCTGTTGTCATTGGCTTTTCTTTTAGAGGACTTCTTGAAGTTTCTGAAGCGATGCGATGTATCATCACTGTTCATCGCTGTCTCATCCCCAAAGAAATAAAGCCAAATCTTCTGCACCCACGTGTCAACACAGAAGGCATCACTCCGTTCTGCTTTTCCTCAGTGACTGCTCTCGCTATATGCTTCATCCTCAGTGACTGCTCGCGCTATATGCTTCATCCTCAATGACTGCTCGCGCTATATGCTTCATCCTCAGTGACTGCTCGCGCTATATGCTTCATCCTCAGTGACTGCTCGCGCTATATGCTTCATCCTCAGTGACTGCTCGCGCTATATGCTTCATCCTCAGTGACTGCTCTCGCTATATGCTTCATCCTCAGTGACTGCTCTCGCTATATGCTTCATCCTCAGTGACTTCTCTCGCTATATGCTTCATCCTCAGTGACTGCTCTCGCTATATGCTTCATCCTCAGTGACTGCTCGCGCTATATGCTTCATCCTCAGTGACTGCTCTCACTATATGCTTCATCCTCAGTGACTGCTCTCGCTATATGCTTCATCCTCAGTGACTTCTCTCGTTATATGCTTCATCCTCAGTGACTGCTCTCGCCATACGCTTCATCCTCAGTGACTGCTCTCGCTATACGCTTCATCCTCAGTGACTGCTCTCGCTATATGCTTCATCCTCAGCAACGGATTTACCTTAAAATATTTTCACCCATCTTCGCACTTTAGTCTCGCCAACTGTTTTGCCTCACCATACGCACATCAGAGGCGCTTGTGGATGTTGGCAGCAATTTCCTCGGTGATGAAAATGACGGTCTCTCCTCGTTTTATTCTTCACAACAAGTCGATCAACACCAGAAAATACTGAAACTCTAAGTCATAACCTAGCAATAACTGTGTCTGGTAATGTAAGATCACATTTTTTTCCGAGTGAAAACCTCAATGCATATTCAAAGCTTTATTCAGCTAAGATCCCGTCACAAGGAATTACAGCAGTCAACAGAGTAGGGTAAACTGGGAACGTCAAAAGCAAACAAACAGGGCGCAAACAACAGAACGAAAACAACCATTCGCTAACGACAAACACAATGTAGCTAAACATTCAAACAGGTTATTAAGAAAAATGCCAACTTTCCACATTCACCCCGGATTTAATAACAATGATATACTCTGTGAAACGAACTTATATGAACATTGTATGCATCATCTTACAAAAATACAATTAGAATACTATTTGGCAAGTTTCATTAAACCCAGTAAAATTATTTATGGGTCAGACGATCTACAGGACAACGTATGCGTTGTGAACGTCTAGGGACAACTGACCCGTTATCATCATTATTAGAAGTTGTAGCATTATCATTGACAGATGGCTGTATTTCCTGCGTTTTAGAAGCAACGTCTTTACTGACAGTTTCAACCTCATCCTCAGGTAAATTGACATCAGTGTTTTCAGCAAGCTGTGTCTCCCAGGTGTCCGGTGTTGATGGCGCATCACCAGCATATCGTGCTAAATCACTGATAGCCACACGCCCGTCTTTAAATCTATGCGTGATTCTAGTAATTCAGCTTCCTCAACGAGAGGATTTTCCTTTCTACGCACACGTCTTCTCAGAAGAATAGTTCTCGATTCGCACAGCCGCGTGGGAAGACTCATTCCTGAAGAGGTCTTTCGCAGGAAGATGAACATTCTCTCATGAGGGGTCTCACTAGTAGCAGTGGAAAGCAGAGTGCGAAACAAATGCAACGCATCATCGAGAACCATTTCCCAAGCAGTTGGAGGTAAATCATGAGACTTCAAGGCGAGCATCAAGGACTTCCATGTGGCCCCAACAAAACGCTCGCATTGGACATTACCAGTTAGCGAATGGTTGTTTTCTTTCTGTTGTTTGCTCCCTATTTGTTTACTTTTGATGTTCCCAGTGTACCCTACTCTGGTGACTGCTGTAATTCTTCGTGACGGGATCTTAGCTGAGCAAATTGTCATAATAACCTCAATGCATACTCAAGGTTTTATTCAGCAAACATCCCGTCACGAAGAATTACAGCAGTCAACAAAGTAGGGTACACTGGGACCATCAAAAGTAAACAAATACGATACAAAACAACAGAAAGGAAACAATCATTCGCTAACGACAAACACAATGCAGCTAAACATTCAAACAGGTTATTAAGATAAATGCAAATTTACCACACATACATAAGTACACACACGCATACACACACACACACACACACACACACACACACACACACACATATATATATATATATATATATATATATATATATATATATATATATACATGTACATATACAAAGTCCATTGTTTATCAAAATTCACAATAAAGGTAGTCTAACCTCTAGCTGAAATTGGTTCTGATACTCTACTTACTGCACTACTTGCTGGGCTGTTCCAGTTCTTTGTTTAGGGTAGCACAAGCTTCAATTTGTACTAAGGGATAAGGAATAACCTCAATAGGTGCTGTGTGTTCATGATATCGTCATAAGGCCAGCAATTATATCCTAAGCATAGGCAGAAAACAGCGAAGGTTTCCAAGCACTCCCCTCTAGAGCTCCTGGATAGGAATGTCTAATTTGTCTTACAACGTGCCAGAAGACCTGCCTCCCAGTCAATTCAGAAAATTCGAATGAAATCATGTACATAGCTTATGTTATGATTTATATATGTATTAGATTAAGTCAAAGTTGTCGGTTGTAACCGATTCCGGTAATACGGTGATCACTGACCGTTAGCCATCCGCCTGACAGGTATTTGTAAAAGGTCTCTCTCTCTCTCTCTCTCTCTCTCTCTCTCTCTCTCTCTCTCTCTCTCTCTCTCTCTCTCTCTCTCTCTCTGTTCGAAGTAGCACTATAACCGTTTAATGGGAATGGACACTAAGTTCGCTTCTTGTGCATTTAATTAGGCTACAGGATAATAAATTTGTTCGTATCTGTGTACCACGGGTTATTTTTTACCCTGTTCAATACCGTGCTTCAAATTAAACCCACAGAAGGGAGAATAGTAATGAGTTAGCTAGTTTGGTTGAAAGGATAAGTGGTTCTCGAAAACTCCTATCTTGTAGTGATCTGTCCAAGTTGATCCTCGAGTTAGGAAATCTTAGAAACACTGAAAAACCTTAAAATAGTTAATACTTCTGGTACAAAATATGGCCAAATTTCAGTGCTGTTAGTACCCTGTCTCTTTCTCTCGCTCTATCTGTGATAAGCACAATTCCGACTCAGTTTCCCGAACGAATAACTTACAGCAGCTGTTAAAGGTATATCGTCGGATTCTTAATCTTCAAGGTTTGGCAGTTTTCTGTTTTTCTCTTTAATGTCCAGCAATGTTGTACACTATTATTTATTCCATCACTACCATAATTATTGTTATATGTAGGTCTTTCCCGGTTTTGTTGCTGTGTTTATGTATGTTCCTTTATTACTGTAAAAAGCATATGCGTAGTGTTACTCTCCTATTCCCTTTAGGATTAAAAGGTTTAGCGTTCAAAAATGCATTTTCTTTGTAGTACAATTACATACCTAGACCAAAAATTACAGTAAAAAGACTGGATGTGAATATATATGAAATTGCTGTGAAAATAATGCGCGTACTGAACTTAGCATTGAAACTGCAAACTTGATCAGCGAATCTGAAATATAAAACCAACAATTTAATTTAGCTCACTAACTGATAATTGAAAAACTTTCTTTGTTTCGATGAATCTTCTGCAATCTTTTCTTATTAACTGTAAGACGACATTAACAAAAATTCATCCGAACAATAAACAAAAGTAGTAAATACATCTAGTACTTACACTATCTCCTAACTCTTGCAAAAACTTAAATATGCACGGCCACACACACACACACACACACACACACACACACACACACACACACACACACACACACACACATATATATATATATATATATATATATATATATATATATATATATATATATATATATACATATATATATATATGACCGAAATATTTTCTCTTAAAAATTAATTCCAGTTAATAAAATGAGCCCATAAAAATGCCAAAAGGTAGAAAGATAATGCTATATATTTCAGAGAACAAGTGTTTCCCTCGACAGGCAGGTAAAGAATGTAATAAGGTACAGAAAAGCGATATTTATACCATGAGTTCCAGAGGTCAGCTGTTGCGACACTCCTGTTGACAGATTCTTAATCTTCTCCATCGCTGGTTGGAGGAAGATTTTATACATAATATCTGAGTCCCAAGCCTTTTGAGAGGTTCATCATATTTCTTTGTTTAATCAGTGCTGATTCTACCACCTGGCTTTTGAACTGACAATTGCTGCTCTAAATTATACGAGACAAATTCCTGTTTATTCTGTGATTGAGGTTATTTATGTGCTTAAAAATAGCTGAGCTTTATTGGCCAAACCTTAGTAAATGTTTATGTTGCATTAATCTCTGGGGATTTACCAGCAAAACCCAATGTACGACTGGTCACAATCGAGGCAAGGGATTTTGTAGACTCCTGTATCTTTGGGGACTGGCTTTTGTTGGACGTTAATTAGGGATTTGGCTAAGGTATTTGGGTAGGTAAAGGCAAAAGTGCTAGAGTTTCCAAGCGACTCATTCCAATAGACTTTCCCGAAAGTTGAATACCTTAATAAATAATAGAGCTTGGGACAATCTTGAGCAACAAGATAAAGTTTTAAATTTATCTAACACCCACCTTACTGTAAACCAACACTTAGTCTTAAACCTTGGTTTATCCTTTGCCCTCATGCCAGACCGGAAAAAAAAATGTAGATTTTATAGCTGCTTTTGACAAATGCATTAGCTGACCTTAACAAGAAATACCCTTTCCCCCGTAGACTTACGAGAGCCATCCACTCGCTACAAAAATTAGATGTTGCAATAAGTAGATCCGACAAAGATGGCAAAATCATGTTCATGGACAAAGACTTTT
The DNA here is from genome assembly GCA_039081455.1 of Macrobrachium rosenbergii. Classification (NCBI taxonomy): domain Eukaryota; kingdom Metazoa; phylum Arthropoda; class Malacostraca; order Decapoda; family Palaemonidae; genus Macrobrachium; species Macrobrachium rosenbergii. The sequence continues at coordinate 29,384,255 of JANJGK010000031.1, read as the reverse complement.
GCCTCGACAAAATCAACCAACACCTTAACGACACCAGCTCTTATGACAAATTAACGAGAAATCCCCTCCAAAACGTCCCCACAAAATTTTTGAGAAAAGTAAGATTAATTGGCATAGGCAGAAAGAACATTGAACTAATGGAGAAATTTAAAGTCATTAATCCAAAACTAGCATACCTTTATGGCTTTCCCAAAACTCATAAAGACAATCTTCCATTCAGACCTATCCTATTATCTCATGTGCCGGAGGTTTCAATTATGAAATTCCTAAGTGGTTAGCCGGCCTCCTTTTCCGCATTCGTAGGCACACATTTTCTCCCAGTCACTTATAACATTCTGAAGATTTCTGTCACAAATTCAAAGAAGCACAAATACCACATCACAACTTAAAACTTTCAAGCTTAGATATACATTCCTTATTCACAGAAGTCTAGTACAAGACGTTCTACAGTTTTTGAGAGAAAAATTAGTCCCCTATTCAGATAATTTCCCACTAGCCCTAGATATAAAATAATAAAGTTAGTTGAATAATGGTTTCAAACAATGTCTTTTCATTCAGGGGTCATTTTATAAACAGAAATTCGGGCGCAGTATGAGCGGCCCTTTAAATCCTGCTTTAGCCAACCTATACGTGGAATACTTAAAACTGTAATAATAAATGCAATATGCTGTGGACGAGATATGTAGATAATATCCTAACATTTTGGGATGATAAATGGGGCAATTTCTACGAATTTCTTTCAAAATTAAATGCATTAGTGCCCAGTATCAAATTCAAAGTTGAATGGGGAAAAAGACAAAAAGTTCCTTTTCTTGATCTTTTAATAATTAGACAGAACAGAATATAAATTTACCATATAGAGAAAACCGACATTTTCACTTTCATACATTCACTATTTTAGTTATCATGACATTTCTATCAAGACTGGCGCAGCCAGCAATTTATTCTTAAGAGCCCTACGGATTTACTCTCCGGATTTCCTGGAAAAGGAAATGGAACTAACCCGTAAGCAGCTGTCATCTTTAAAGTACCCTGATCATATAATTGAGAAAGCGACCCACAGAGCAAGCATAATCTTCTACCGTCCCCTCAACACAAGACTAGAGAGACGCCCAACAATAAAATCAAAATCCCACACCTGGACAGTATTAGCACATTGACACAGACACTTGGAAACTCCAACCCTTTTGCCCTTACCACCAAATTACCTTAGTCAAATCCCTAATTAACATCCAACAAAAGCCACTCCTCAAAGTTACAGGAGTGTACGAAATCCCTTGCCTCGACTGTGACCAATCCTACATCGATTTTATAGGTAAATCACTCCACCAGAGGTTAATACAACATAAACATTCAGTAAGGTATGGCCAACGGAGCTCAGCTATTTTTAAGTACATAAATAACCGTAATCAGTAATCACGGAATAAACTGGAATTTGTCATGCATAATTTATAGCAGCAATTGTCGGTTCAAAAGCCAGATGATAAAATGAACCTCTCAAAAGGAGCTTGAGACTCAGATATTATAGATAAAATCTTCCTCCAACCAGTGATTAAGAAGATTAAGTAGCTGTCAACAGGAGTAACACAACAGCTGACCTCTGGAACTCTTAGTATAAATACAGTACTGCTTTTCTGTAACTCTTATTTTATTCATTACCTGCCTGTCGAGGGAGGTAATGAATTATCTTTCTACCTTTTGGCGTTTTTATGGGCTCCTTTTATTATATATATATATATATATATATATATATATATATATATATATATATATATATATATATATATATATATATATATATATGTGTGTGTGTATGTATGTATGTATATGTGTATATATATATATATATATATATATATATATATATATATATATATATATATATATATATATATATTATACATAATATATTTATTTATGTATGTATACCTTCAAATACGGAGAGAGAGATAGAAGGTGGGGAAGAGGGACTGTATATTTTATGAACCCCAAATAAAAAATAACTCCATGAAAGAACCTCCAAATAAATGAGAACTGCAAGAAGTGACCTTCAGCATCTGGGAAGGAAGCCAAGACATTCAAACCAGAATCGCAGACACGCCTCATGTGAGCCTCTTATTCGATTCCAAATGGCTTCGACGCAAGACCGTGGAAACCATTCATCATATTAAATGGGTCATCAAGAGAATGTAATTCCCGGGTGAGCTAATGAATTTCCTGTGATATGTTCCAAACAACTTGCGTCACTGAGGACTGGATGAAATCTATTTGGGATTTTATTACACCGCACAAAAAACTTCTCATTGTTAAAATATTATGAGATGTGCCGATTAAGATTTCAATTTGATTTTTTAGCAATGAAAAACTTACCTCGCCTAATCTTGAAACAAACACAGCTTTAAATACTCAAGAAAAATTCACAACTGTTTGTCTTGTTTTTTCAGGGGGTGTTGGGCAAGCAAATGACAATTTGAGCTTTTCTTATTTTTCTATGGTCTGTCTGCCTATGCTTTATTTCGATAGATGTTTATAAATCAAAAACCTATTAAAGAAAAAGTCAGACTTATGTCAGTTACGCTTCTTAAGTATTTATTTCCAGATTAGGCAATTTTTTACCGCAAAAATCTAATTGAAACTTTCCAAAATATCTTTTTATGGAAGTTGGAATGGTACAGTTCTATTTTAACAACAGGAGAGACTTGTGTGATTTTATAAATTTCCTCTAACCCCGAAAACCACTCAATCAACCCACAAGGCTTCACTTTTCTCTTTATTCAGACATTTTTACTCTGGGGAGCTTTTGATAAAGTCGACACCATAAGACGCTCTGAAAACCCATTCATAATCATTCTTTGCTTATCCAAGATTTTTTTATTCCTAATATAAAAAAAACAATTGTAATCTTTTGCTGATCAAAAAAAAAAAAAAAACAAGTGTCTTTCCTTCACAAGTTAACTATTCAAAACGTCAAACACTTTGGTTGCTTTAGAACACAAATTCAGCACACACTTTTGCTGATTATGAAGACCTTAGTTCAGTAGACTGTTTAGGTTACACACATTTGAGAGACGTCTGAAAACAGAATGATCTAAGCTTACCCTTCATGTATATTGTCAAAGACTAAAGGACCTCCCCTCCAGGGAGAATGAGCAACAGTTGATGCGTTAGGTAAGCAGAAGAGCATTCCGAACCTTACCACGCAAAAACTACTGCGTTCCCTCTCCTCACTTGTCCTGATTTATCTTGTCATTTACACACACACACCCACATATATATATATATATAAATAAATATATATATATATATATATATATATATATATATATATATATATATATATATATATATATATATATATATATATATATATATATATATATATATATATATATATATATATATATATATATATAGTTTCAAAATGAGAAGGAAATTTTTTGAGTAATGTCTGATCTGTAAACTTTATTTTTAATTCTTACAGGTATGCTTGAAGTAGATTTTATTTCAAGTTTGCGGTAATTCTAAAAAGCATTGCAGAGCTTAGAATTTACTTAAGTAACGTAATTTTCTTCACCATTACCTGTATATATATATATATATATATATATATATATATATATATATATATATATATATATATATATATATATATATATATATATATATATATATATATATATATATATATATATCAGAAAGCTACAAACGTCCTTTAATATCCAATTCGCTCTACCTCGGAAATAATATATTTTCATATATGTTACCGAAGGGGAATTTTTTAGTTGATAATAAGTCCACGGGACGGTGGACTTGTTATCAACTAAAAAATTCCCCTTCCGTAACATATATGAAAATATATTATTTCCGAAGTAGAGCGAATTGGATATTAAAGGACGTTTGTAGCTTTCTGATTGTATATGAATCACGGTGATGTGATAAATAGTCATATATATATATATATATATATATATATATATATATATATATATATATATATATATATATTACATTATACATATATATATATGTATATCTATGTGTATATACAGTATATATATATACATATATATATACATATATATATACATATACATATATATATATATATATATATATATATATATATATATATATATATATATATATATATATATATATATATATATAGTATATTCATCGCAGCACCGTGATTTTATATAGACATTCATCACGCTACAAATGTCATTTAATTTCCAAATCGCTCTACCTCGGATATAAAACCGAAGGGAAATTATAAGTGACAAGTGGTTCATCACCTCCGGGTGGTCTAGAGCATTCCACTGAATGTCGTTGGTTCTCATTGTTCGCCAGTTCGATCCTGTAAGGTGACGAACCACTTACCAACTATAATTCCCCTTCGGTTTAATTCTGAGGTAAAGCGAATCGAATATTAAACGACAATTGCAGCTTCATGATTGTACGTATATGTATATATATGTGTGTATATATATATATATATATATATATATATATATATACACATACATATATATATATATATATATATATATATATATATATAAAGCGAATCGAATATTAAACGACAGTTGCAGCTTCATGATTGTATGTATATATATATATATATATATATATATATATATATATATATATATATATATATATATATATATATATATACATACATATATATGCCCACACATAATGGTGAAGAAAATTACGTTACTTAAATAAATTCTAACCTCTACAATGCTTTTTAGAATTCCTGCAAACTTGAAATAAAATCTACTTCAAGCATACCTGTAAGACTTAAAAATAAAGTTTACAGATCTGACATTACTAAAATAAAAAATGTCCTTCTCTTTTCACAATTCCTGCATTTTGAAGTCATCCTAAAACAGAGGCGAAACCTTGCAAAGGTTCTGAAAAGAGTATAATCTCCTCCTCCATCTCCACCGACGCAATAAGTTCATTACTCCTCACAACATCTTGAAATTAAATAGATACACTTTTCTCAAATCAAGCAGGAAGCAATAAAGTATAAGGTTAAAATGTGAAGAGCAGGCAAGCTAATATTATTTTTATTATTATTATTTCAGTAGATGAAGCCTATTCACATGGATCAAGCCCACAGGGGCCATTGACTTGAAATTCCAGCTTCCAAACAATGTTGGTTTCAATTTCCCACTGCAGACCCCACACTGCAGCAGTAACTGATCATGATACATGCCACGACACTAACCACTACACCAGCGGACCAGCTAAATAATAATAATAACTATACCAGCGGATCAACTAAATATAATAATAATAATAATAATAATAATAGTAGTAGTAATCATTAACATTATTGAGTTACGATTTCCTTTGAAACAGTTAGACGTCTGATGACCTGTCATCCTCTCTTGTATCTCTGTCAATTCCAGTCTCGTACAGGTCTTCACAGGCTATGGATTCTTCCATTGGTTGGTATCCTGACACTTCTAAACCTAGTGTTTCGCTAGTTAAGTGGTATTTTGCCCTTTCTGATTACTATATATGTGTATTTATATATATTATACATTATATATATAATATATATATATATATATTAGAAATAATCAACACACAATCACGTGTGGAACAGAAATAAATTTCTGACTCACATTAAGATCGAACCCAGGTCTTTCAATTGAAAGGCAATGGTGCTCCACACGTCATAAAAGAAGTTGGAACCTGAGTGCCATTGCATCCAAGGAATTACCTGGGCAAGCTAACTGCTTGCATACCAGCGTGTTTTCCCAAACTTTCTGACTCAGCAATGACGCAACTGGCAGCATTTCATTTGAATTGCCCCTTCACTCAGAAGTAACGTCCCGATTGGGTTCAGAACGTTTTGCTGGAGTGACGTCACCTTCCGTCTAGAACTTTTCTTTTGTATCTCGTAACCAAAATGCTTTAATGATGTCATGTAATGGTTTCATTTGCTACTGGAATTCTGAAATCTGTTTCATTCTGATTTCCGAGACCGATCAGTTTGGTTCCCTTTCTCTCTCTCTCTCGTTCTTGAAAAGAGATTACTTTTAACATAGTATATTTGTGGTCACTGATATTACCTTTAAGTTTTGAGATATGAATTTAGTAAAGTTGTTTAATTTGTAACGGCGCCTGGTAAAAAAGTGTGTTTTGTGAAACTACCGCAGCTGCAAAGGGATTTTACAGAGGTTTTCACAAGTTTGTGTAAGGTAACGTGAGTTTTACTTATTAATACCATGGTATAATAAGTTAGGAAATTTTGCCTTAGTGAAATTAGTATTGATAAATCTTATGTGTATTTTTGTGTGTTTTCTGTTTGTAATGTCTTCATATTTTCACACTTTTTTATGTTTGTGATGTAACATTTATTTACATAGCATTTTAAATATTTCTTGGTAATTTAACATTGCATACTTAATTTAATTTTTCATTTATCAAGATTTTCTTTTCAAATCTTGAGTAATTCTTGATAGTTTAAATTGTTCTTGATTAATTTAAATTCCTGATAAAGTTTTTATGAATTAGTTTTGTTTCATAATTTAATTCAAGAATTAATTAAGTTTTATGTTATTTTCAAGTAACAGTAAATTTTTCGGATTGTGAGTTCTAATTATAAATTTTGAATTTAAAAATAAATTTTTATATTTAATATTTTCAGAAAAAGAGTGTTTCATTTATTGACCACCGGTGAATAAATTAAATGTGTGTGCGTAAGGCAAAGTGATAAACATGTTTTGTTCTTTTAGTTTTGCTACAGTGAGTTAAGACCAGTGAAACAGTTAAAATTATTTCATGGAGTGATGTCCTTTTACGCTAGAATATTTCCTGTTTAATTTTGATACCTCACACATATTCTGATAAACTTAGTTTGATTTTTCAAGTGATTAATAAGTTTTTTAAGGGATCACTGTTACCTTTAGAGTACTCAGTCGTAATTCT
>JANJGK010000031.1:29312304-29374804 GCA_039081455.1 Macrobrachium rosenbergii | reverse complement strand
CGAAAACCTATTCAGCGACTCCAGTGGACGTTTAACCATTGAGCCATCAAGAGAGGTAAAAGTCTTTTGCCGAGATGTTGTACTGTTTTTACCCGTCGTGAGCGGGGAAATCTACTAGCCTCGGCAATGACTCACCTTCGCCATGACAGTTCATTGGTACGTTTGGAACACGCAGCTCTTATTATGAAATTTTTATCACACCGTGTTTTATATACAATCATGAAGCTACAAATGTCGCTTAATATCGAATTCACGCTACCTCGGGATATCTCCGTTGGAGAATTGTCGCCGAAGGGGAATTTATATAAGTGATAAATGAATTGGAATCGTCGGGACACGAACCCGTGACACGAAAACCTATTCAGTGACTCCAGTGGACGTTTGACCATTGAGCCATCAAGAGAGGTAAAAGTCTTTTGCCGAGATGTTGTACTGCTTTTACCCGTCGTGAGCGGGGAAATGTACTAGCCTCGGCAATGACCCACCTCCGCCATGACAGTTCATTGGTACGTTTGGAACACGCAGCTCTTATAATAAAATTTTTATCACACCGTGATTTATATACAATCATGAAGCTACAAATGTCGCTTAATATCGAATTCACGCTACCTCGGGATATCTCCGTTGGAGAATTGTCGCCGAAGGGGAATTTATATAAGTGATAAATGAATTGGAATCGTCGGGACACGAACTCGTGACACGAAAACCTATTCAGTGACTCCAGTGGACATTTAACCATTGAGCCATCAAGAGAGGTAAAAGTCTTTTGCCGAGATGTTGTACTGCTTTTACCCGTCGTGAGCGGGGAAATCTACTAGCCTCGGCAATAACTCACCTTCGCCATGACAGTTCATTGGTACGTTTGGAACACGCAGCTCTTATTATGAAATTTTTATCACACCGTGATTTATATACAATCATGAAGCTACAAATGTCGCTTAATATCGAATTCACGCTACCTCGGGATATCTCCGTTGGAGAATTGTCGCCGAAGGGGAATTTATATAAGTGATAAATGAATTGGAATCGTCGGGACACGAACCCGTGACACGAAAACCTATTCATTGACTCCAGTGGACGTTTGACCATTGAGCCATCAAGAGAGGTAAAAGTCTTTTGCCGAGATGTTGTACTGCTTTTACCCGTCGTGAGCGGGGAAATGTACTAGCCTCGGCAATGACCCACCTCCGCCATGACAGTTCATTGGTACGTTTGGAACACGCAGCTCTTATTATAAAATTTTTATCACACCATGATTTATATACAATCATGAAGCTACAAATGTCGCTTAATATCGAATTCACGCTACCTCGGGATATCTCTGTTGGAGAATTGTCGCCGAAGGGGAATTTATATAAGTGATAAATGAATTGGAATCGTCGGGACACGAACTCGTGACACGAAAACCTATTCAGTGACTCCAGTGGACGTTTAACCATTGAGCCATCAAGAGAGGTAAAAGTCTTTTGCCGAGATGTTGTACTGCTTTTACCCGTCGTGAGCGGGGAAATCTACTAGCCTCGGCAATGACTCACCTTCGCCATGACAGTTCATTGGTACGTTTGGAACACGCAGCTCTTATTATGAAATTTTTATCACACCGTGATTTATATACAATCATGAAGCTACAAATGTCGCTTAATATCGAATTCACGCTACCTCGGGATATCTCCGTTGGAGAATTGTCGCCGAAGGGGAATTTATATAAGTGATAAATGAATTGGAATCGTCGGGACACGAACCCGTGACACGAAAACCTATTCAGTGACTCCAGTGGACGTTTGACCATTGAGCCATCAAGAGAGGTAAAAGTCTTTTGCCGAGATGTTGTACTGCTTTTACCAGTCGTGAGCGGGGAAATGTACTAGCCTCGGCAATGACCCACCTCCGCCATGACAGTTCATTGGTACGTTTGGAACACGCAGCTCTTATTATAAAATTTTTATCACACCGTGATTTATATACAATCATGAAGCTACAAATGTCGCTTAATATCGAATTCACGCTACCTCGGAATATCTCCGTTGGAGAATTGTCGCCGAAGGGGAATTTATATAAGTGATAAATGAATTGGAATCGTCGGGACACGAACTCGTGACACGAAAACCTATTCAGTGACTCCAGTGGACGTTTAACCATTGAGCCATCAAGAGAGGTAAAAGTCTTTTGCCGAGATGTTGTACTGCTTTTACCCGTCGTGAGCGGGGAAATCTACTAGCCTCGGCAATGACTCACCTTCGCCATGACAGTTCATTGGTACGTTTGGAACACGCAGCTCTTATTATGAAATTTTTATCACACCGTGATTTATATACAATCATGAAGCTACAAATGTCGCTTAATATCGAATTCACGCTACCTCGGGATATCTCCGTTGGAGAATTGTCGCCGAAGGGGAATTTATATAAGTGATAAATGAATTGGAATCGTCGGGACACGAACCCGTGACACGAAAACCTATTCAGTGACTCCAGTGGACGTTTGACCATTGAGCCATCAAGAGAGGTAAAAGTCTTTTGCCGAGATGTTGTACTGCTTTTACCCGTCGTGAGCGGGGAAATGTACTAGCCGCGGCAATGACCCACCTCCGCCATGACAGTTCATTGGTACGTTTGGAACACGCAGCTCTTATTATAAAATTTTTATCACACCGTGATTTATATACAATCATGAAGCTACAAATGTCGCTTACTATCGAATTCACGCTACCTCGGGATATCTCCGTTGGAGAATTGTCGCCGAAGGGGAATTTATATAAGTGATAAATGAATTGGAATCGTCGGGACACGAACTCGTGACACGAAAACCTATTCAGTGACTCCAGTGGACGTTTAACCATTGAGCCATCAAGAGAGGTAAAAGTCTTTTGCCGAGATGTTGTACTGCTTTTACCAGTCGTGAGCGGGGAAATGTACTAGCCTCGGCAATGACCCACCTCCGCCATGACAGTTCATTGGTACGTTTGGAACACGCAGCTCTTATTATGAAATTTTTATCACACCATGATTTATATACAATCATGAAGCTACAAATGTCGCTTAATATCGAATTCACGCTACCTCGGGATATCTCCGTTGGATCATTGTCGCCGAAGTGTGTGTGGTCGTAAATGTATGTCATGATTATAACAATTTTCTTTGAATGGATCCTGAAAATGTCAAGTAGTATACGATTGAGAGAAATGACGAAATGTATCAGATATAACATATCCTTTTTCAAATTCATATGTGATAGCCCACTCATCTAAAACTGAATGGGCAGAAATTACCTTAGAATCTTAATGAATATCATTCTATTTCATAACCATACTGAAGCCTTCTGGTCTGACTTAATTTTTGTCATAAATATATGCGCATTAGACAACTCCAATCCTTTTCCAGACCTTTAATGCTCCATCGGCAATTAGTCTACCTTAAAAATTTTATTACATCAATGTCAGAGATGTGTAAGAAGAATTACTACGTAATAAAGGGAAGTGAGAAATATTAGTTTCTGCAAAAGATTTCTCGTGAGAGTCGAAAATTGTTCAATAAATAACTTCCAGGGTTTCCAAAATCACAGACCAATTTCCCATGGGATAAGAAGGTACACGATTAAGATTTTAACTAGAAGAACTCAGCACTGAGAACGTACTGGTTTAGTGCAAAGATCACTTATGAAGTTGGCTATCATCATCGTTAATTATATCCATGGCAAGTCTGCACGAGAGAGAGAGAGAGAGAGAGAGAGAGAGAGAGAGAGAGAGAGAGAGAGAGAGAGAGAGAGAGAGAGAGAGAGAGAGAGAGAGAGGTGAAATATACTGGTCCACTGCAATTCAAACTGCCCCGTGATTAGGAAGGTAAGCTTGAACCCTGGAAAATGGTTATGATACGCATTACAAGATTCTCAGAGAGCATCCAGCAAGGTGTATCCTTACTACCTGGCCGATCGCCCTGCTTTATAAGGAGTTCTGGGATCAGAGGCAAAATAGCACTTGAAAGAAGTTAGACATTTCCACAGCATTTCTCAACTGTTCACTAATATTATCTTTTTTTAGTATTTTGTTTTATTGCAACAAATGAGAAATAGTAGTTATCTAACAAGTTTTCCTTTTCAGATAAGACTAATTACCGATGCACTTGGACACTTTTCCTATGCATCACGACAGATGTACGAGATATGAGGGTTGTTTTAGTTTTCCTTGGTCGGAATAGGTGCGATATATGTTGCCCACTGTACCTGGTCTACAAATGAATTGGAGCTCATTATAGTTGCCGTTGTAGTGAAAATGGGCTCTAGCATTCGACTTCCGGAATTAAAAATACTTCTAAAAAAGTAAATTTTCCCGTATTCCTAAATAAGTAAATTTTCCCGTATTCCTTATGAGAGATGTTATCACGAATTCCTGAATCCCTCAGTTCTTCGTTGGGAGAGTGGGTTCCGTTCTCAGCTAGCACTCTGCTGGCCGCGAGTTCGAATCTCCGAGCGGCCAATGAAGAATAAGAGGAATTTATTTCTGGTGACAGAAACTCATTTCTCGCTGTAATGTGGTTCGGATTCCACGATAAGCTGTAGGTCCCGTTGCTAGGTAACCAACTGGTTCTTAGCCACGTAAAATAAATCTAATCCTTCGGGCCAGCCCTAGGAGAGCTGTTAATCAGCTCAGTGGTCTGGTTAAACTAAGGTATACTTACTTATTTTTCCTGAATCCCTCGTATTTCCCGAAGGACTTGGGTAGAACTGCAATGTCGGCTAAAGGCAAAACGATTAGAAGTATTCTGGCAAAAGCTAGATAATGCAGAGCCACGAAGGTAGGATTAGAAAGTCTGAAACTGAGGAAAAAGGAGGAAAGGAGAAAGCGACGCTCAAAAATGCAAAGTGTTACCTGAAAGAAAAAAATACAAAATGCACGCAGCCAGTCCTATAAAGATGGATCGGGTTTCAGTCAAACTTTTACGCCGAAGGCAACGGCTGCGAGAGCAGGTTGGCTTCGCTTTGTAGCCTTGTTAAGAGCTCGTCACAAGAAGCAGATTCAGTTGCATCCGGCGAATATTGTAAGAGTCGTGAAAGAATGCAAGCACGTGACGTTCTCTCTGAGGTACAGAGATGAAATTTAGGGATAGTACAATATGACTCTGAAGATTCCTTTTTTATAACTCAACACTGAGGATATGAAAACGGAATAAAAAATAACTAATCTTTCCTTGAAGGTGGAGTCTATAATAGCGTGCTAGCATAAGTAACTTAACATAATCCCCTAATTAAATGTTAGCTAATTCAAAGAAAAAAATACTTTCATGTTCTTATTTTGTACAGCTAGGCTTACGTTTCATTACTTAGGCACGATTTTTAAACTACTTTCAATTTCAATTACGGCAGTTGTCGGTAGATTCACTTTACTGCTGTTTAAAAAGAAAATTAAGTGGAATGGAAATTATCTGCCAATCCTAGAAAACTCCAACCATACCAAAATTGAGAACTGTAAGTGATTTAATTGGGTTCATGTTTTAACTATCTGCAAAAACTAGGGCGGCAAGTTTCGTTCTGCGTCCAGAATTTAAAGGAAAAATTATATATAAATTCAGTTAGACTCCCCAATATAACTTCACACTTTATTTGTTGGGAAATCATTCAGTAATTATCACATACAAAATAAAAAAAAAATCACAAGAAAAGCATTATACACACACACAAACACACACATATTTATATATATAAATATATGCGTGTGTGTATATATTTGCATACATACTCTGGTATGTATATTATATATATAATATATACTGTGTATATATATACGAGTATATATATATATATATATATATATATATATATATATATATATATATATATATATATATATATATATATATATATATATGACTATTTATCACATCACCGTGATTCATATACAATCAGAAAGCTACAAACGTCCTTTAATATCCAATTCGCTCTACCTCGGAAATAATATATTTTCATATATGTTACCGAAGGGGAATTTTTTAGTAAATTCCCCTTCGGTAACATATATGAAAATATATTATTTCCGAGGTAGAGCGAATTGGATATTAAAGGACGTTTGTAGCTTTCTGATTATATATATATATATATATATATATATATATATATATATATATATATATATATATATATATATATATATACACATATGTGTGTGAGTAATTTGTATATAGAATGTTGTTGTATACTGCGTAAGCATACATGCGAAAGATCTGAACTTTGAAAAATGAATAAACAGGATTACAAGTGTTGTAGAGAGTTAAAACCTGTCTTAGCGAAACTCAAATTCCGCCGTAATCCACCTCTTCTGGAATGATAACCCTCAAAGGTCCTGGGCCGTCGGGTTCTCGTCCATCCGGTGGTTCGGCTCTCTCTCTCTCTCTCTCTCTCCACCGCCTGCCTTCGAGAAGGACGTTAAGACGCCGAGGGGAAAAGCATCTGTGGGAAGGCTGAATGCCTGACCTTCTCCATCCGGAGCAGGATGTGGAAGCCTTTTCTTCCCGTGCTCAGTCGATGCCTGTATTCACTTCTTTTACTCTCTCCTCGAAATTCCAGCTCCTCTTGACGCAGGTTTTAGTTTTCTGTCAAAGAAAACAATTGAGATGGCTTCGTCTGTTCGTCCGCACTTTTTCTGTCCGCCCTCAGATCTTAAAAACTAGAGGCTAGAGGGCTGCGAATTGATATATTGATTCTCCATTCTCCAGTCATCAAATATACCAAATTGCAGCCCTCTAGGCTCAGTAGTATTAATTTTACTTCAAGGTTAAAGTTAGCCATAATCGTACTTCTGGCACCACTGTAGGTACCAACAATACAGGCCACCACCGGACCGTGGCTGAGTTTCAGGGACCGAGGCTAAGAATTTCACGGGCCGTGGCTGAGGCCACCACCGGACAGTGGCTGAGTTTCATGGGCTGTGGCTGAAAGTTTCATACAGCATTAAACGCGATACAGAAAACTCGATTGCGCCAATGAAACTTAGGCGCATTTTTTTACTTGTTTACTTTGGTCATTATGTTTTTGATAACAACACTGCAAATGGCTCCAGTTTTACTTTGGCTTGTACTTCTTCCTGCTGTTTATAAATGAATGAAACTACAGTCATTGCCTGGTGAGCAAGGGTCTTATCAAAAGATGTTTCAAGTCATATTGGTCAGCGTGAAAATTCTTGAGAAAGAAACGACATTTTCATTAATGTTTCAGCAGACGGCACTTCACAAATTGCTTAACTTGCTCCAGTTGTAAAAAGAAATGGGATGCATAGTTGTCTACTTATGGAAAGCTGAACTGTAAGCCTTTCTATAATTATCTTGCACAAGAAAACTGACTCCCAGAGGGCCAGTATGCTTAAAGGAAGCGATTATGCATTTGAATTTTTTTTTATCTATTTATCTGGCCCAAAAGGAATTTTGGACGGTGGATAAAAGCATAGCCTTGTTTCAACTAATGTTAGCGCTGCCTTGTCTTCAATGACTAGAGGCTTTCACAAATGAACTTGGTGATGCAAGTGTTGGAGGTTGCCTATAATGAAACCAAACAACAAGAATGCATAAAGAAAAAACACTTCAGTGAGAAAAAATCCTCTTCTTCCACCATTCTTGAAGTATTGTCTGGATGTCTCCTGGTGATACCCTTACTTCTAACGGTGGCAATTAAGATTTAGAAAATCGTTGGAAGATATCAAATGAACTATTTTCCATACTTTTGCCTCTTCAGTTTGTGTACTATACTTCCTTTGAAGAGCATCAGTAAACAAATTTTGTTACATACAAGAGGTCATTCATTCCCTTTAGTGTAAAAGTCTGGAACAACCTTCACAGCAGTGCTACTACTGCGGACACTTGAAAGTTACACATAAACTGTAATGCCATTTTAATGCATTATATAGTAAAGGGCAGACGGTCCCCGTCCAGAAATCTAAAGCCATCAAAAACCGATAAACGGGTGAATATTATTCACTGCAGGGGTTTAGATGGCAAAGGTCTGACTGTCCAACAAACAGCTAAGACCACAGACATTAGTGCTAGCTCAGTGCACGTTACATGACCTGCTTGATACATCTTTCTTCTTCAATTGTTAATTAATTTCTCTTCTCATACTCCCTGCCATTGTTTTCCTGGAAAAATATCCGTTTTTATGTGATAACTTGGGGATGTGCAAACCGCCTGCAAGAAGGGTATTACCATCAAATTAGAAACTGTCCGAAGTGGAAATTTCAAGGACCCTTTCGATGCCTTCCAGACAATTTCAACAAGAGATTAGTAACTCCATATACGAAATGGCTTCACCATATTGAATATGAATTAAAGATTCAAAGTAAGCAAGTCCTCAACCCACCGTAAAAAAAAAAAATTAAAGCTAGTGGCAGCTTTCACAAGATAATTACTTTTGTGTTTTGGTATTCTAAAGGTGTTATCATGAGAGCATACTTGGCAAAGGGCCAAACCGACCTGTGGCAGCTGTAAAAAGCAATTAAGTTAGCAGAGAGGAAAGCTGTGTGTGGGCTCGCTGTTGCTCAAGAATAATATGCCGATTTGCAGAGCAAACACAGCAGTGGTTAAAGCAGCCAGATGGGCTTTGAATTGATGCCTCATGCCTTTTACTCATGCAAACTGGCGGCATCCTTTGCTTTTTGAATGTCACTTAAACTAACCTGCGTGGACACCATTTTCCAAGCAATAATGAAGTCATCCATGCTGTAAAGGTGCATCTGGAGGCCCAGGAAGCAGCCTTTTTCAGCAACCGGATGGTAATGTTTGAACATCAGTAGACCAAATACACTGAGTTAGGGAAGGCTGTTGTACAATAATGGAAAACCTTTGTTTTTACTATGTGACACTTTCCAGGTTAGGCCAAGAACATTCTGAATGGCCCTCCTGAATGGAATAATTTAAATAATTTCAGCAACTTAACAGATATTCTTTTAACGGCTGTCAGACCTTAGGCAATCACGGATCTTTGATTCAGTTATGGCTCTGTCGAAGCTTATATCTTGTAAGAGTTGCTAGAGCCACGACATTTATGCAATCAATTATGCAAAAGTACATACTAAAGTAATAGGAACTGCCTTGAATAAAACTATGAAAATTGCCTATGATGATTTTTTTCTGGTATATTCTATCAAGTATTTGTAAAATGAGCTTGTGAATTATCATAGTAGTGTTACCATAACGCAATACACGGGTACACCAAGCAAGATATCACTCCAATGAGCAGATAATTTATGAGAGCAGATCATTTATGTAAGATAAAAAACAAATGATAAATTTAGAAGAATCCTTAACGCATGTTGCTGATAAAGGCATACAACCATTGCTGTACATTAGTTATACTATGAAATCTCGGAGACCATTCCAGTAAGTGTATTTGTAAAAAGGACAACGGGTTCAACATAATACTTTTGTCATCCAATTTATCAGTAACTATTCAGTCGCATAGTGTAGTGGCTTGTTCTTAATCTAATAGAGTGTTTATTGAATAAATCGTGTAGGTAAAATCATCTAAATTCCGGAGCTTGAAATGATTACTCTGGCTTCGAACATTTGGATTTTATTTTAGCGGTTTGCCTGGAAGTTTTCGATATTTACTGTATCCTCTCTTCATTTACCTTGCTTTAGTTTCTATAGGCTTTATATAACCGAGGTTCTCGTGTTATCTTTATGACAACCTCTAGAACCAAGAAAGTCACAAACATTATCAATGGTCAAACTTTCATGGTTAACTGCAGGCAAAGCAACATGCAGTGAATACTCCAGCAACAATAAATGCATTTGCAACCTTTTACCGACACCTGTCTCCTGCAATATGATCATCTGTCGCCCTGCCTTGACCCTTTTCCCTCATCTCACTTTTCTTTCAACCTGCTGTTCCCCTTTGCCTCCAATTAGGTCCTTCCTGCCTTTGCATCCTCCATCACGTCAGGATCTACTGGAACTAAAGCGACTTAAAAACCACTGGCGAAAAACCAGTGGGTGAGAATATCACCGAATAGATCAAGTTCTATGAGAGAGAGAGAGAGAGAGAGAGAGAGAGAGAGAGAGAGAGAGAGAGAGAGAGAGAGAGAGAGAGATCTACACCATAGTTTATTTCCTCTATATTACGCTGGAGCAATACTGCCGTGTGAGAACGTCAATATTCCACAACAAATGTATCCAGTTAAGGGGCCAAGAATCCTGTGCAGTTTGTTACATACTGTGCTTGTATTTCTTATATCCTCAGTTTTATATATATATATATATATATATATATATATATATATATATATATATATATATATAATCTGTGTGAGTATATATATATATATATATATATATATATATATATATATATATATATATATATATATATATATATATATATATATATATATATATATATATATATATATATATATGAATTAAATATTGTTATAATATATATATATATATATATATATATATATATATATATATATATATATTATAACGATATTTAATTTTTCTTTATTTGTAGCGACAACGTCCTTTGAATGCCCGACAGACCTAAATTTTTAAATCGAATTCGGCACGTATGTCCCATTTACAAATCAGCTGAGTCCTGCTGGTTGATATGGAATGTGAACCATTCAATGAATAAATTAAGCTGAGGTTGGACTGCCTTGACAGGGTCTTAGCATCAAAATAAATAAATAGATAAGTATGGAACTCAGGAGTTAACAGAGTTGACAAGTCATTCACATCCTTTACCTCCACATATGGGAATTCTTTATCTCCTTCTGTATTTCCTGAATACAAAAGATGTATTTCCATTATTTAAGGAGATGGGTCTATTATCACACACCTGTTGCATATATGCCCGTCTCGGACTCTTCATCTTCCTCACCTTAAAGAATGTATATGCATTGATAGTTTCCCTTAATGGAAAATTTGTTTTTGTATCATAAATCAATTTCACATCTGTATAATATATATATATATATATATATATATATATATATATATATATATATATATATATATATATATATATATATATATATATATATATATATATATATATTATATATATATATATATATATATATATATATATATATATATATATATATATATATATTCAGCACTGATTAGATGCTAATGTAGCCGTGCTATAACCTCGAAATTCCTACTGACTTCGGGGGTCCAATATCCAATGCATCACAAATAATATCAACAACACCTTGTGAATGTTTGCCCACACTCTGGGAAACGCCAAAGTCCACTGAATGTTAAATGAGCCTCTTCATCTAGGGCCCACATATGAACTAGGATACCAGGATACAAAAAAAAAAAAAAAAAAAAAAAAAAAAAAAAAAAAAAACTGCATCCTTAATATTTTGCATATCGTAAAATTTACTAAATAGCTTCTGTATTAGGTTTACTTCCCTTTACTGTCCTCGGATATGTTGCTTTACTTGACCCTGTATCCATATGCAAGTGCACTGGGTTTTTTCTTATGCGATGAGCTAGTTAGAAAAGAGATCGATGGCTTGTCTGAAATCTGATATTCTGTTTTTCTCTTTTACCTTTTGTTAAACTGAAAATCTTTCTTTTCATATTTGCAGGCTTATAAGTAAACATGAGTGCATCTGTAGAAATATGTAGCTATTGTGATTTTTTTAATAATTTCACACAAACATAGGGATGTCTTTCCTGATGAGTTACGGGAACTGTTACAAACTGGTTATGAAAACATTTGATCTTTGAGATTATGGGGCATTACTAGGCCTGCCTAGAATAACCAGAGCCGTTTAGGAGCCGGATGTGATTAACTGATTTCTCTTTATAAATAATATACCGGCAACTTAAACAGATCGATATAAATAAGTAATATGAGCGCAGATCTTGAAGTATTAACCACTTAATTACTTCCATAGTTATTAGGTCAATGAAATCTTCATGCACTATTTAAGCTAAATTCAACCAAATCCTTGAATGAATCTAGAACAGTTCGAATAATTACCTCCTGATGAAATGATGTATCAGCAGGCTTCCTCATTTACAATTATTTTTCAGTTATATTATTCAGTATCGAATAAAGGAGCCAGAAAATCCCCAAAATAATGACATGCTTCCCGACAGATATCTGAAATAAGTAAAGGTTTCGTGTCATCGTGCTCATACGCATGTCAAAGTATGTCGTCCACCTTCCCATAAGCTCAAAGGCTTCTGCAAATATCGTTGTTGATCCAGCAAACATAACAAATACTGGACTTTCCCAGCAGAAAGAATCATTAGTTTCTCCCCTCGTCTCTCGTGGGCTTCTCCCCTCCTACACGCAAGATGTAGCAAGAAGCGAAATCTAAACAAGTGGAGTTCACCTCCTCAGCAACGGTGTCACAGAACGTTCAAGCATGAAAGCACTGTTGTTGTTGTTGTTGTTGTTGTTGTTGTTGTTCATGATTAAGCCGGCGTTATGTCAGCACGGGCTCTTGCTCACAGAGCAGCCCATGTCACTCAGTGATCTGAAGAGAAGAAATGATCATGAAAGGGTTAGTTTCGGAAGCTGTTCTCGTGATGGGAACTTACGATGGCAGAACAATTTAGTAACACGTTTTTAAGGGGAAGACTTCAGAAAGTAGAGGAACATGTTAATGGTGACATTATTATTCAATTCTTCCACTAGATCAATCGAGACCCTCTTTGATTGCCTGAAACACAAAGGAATAAGAATTCCAAAGTTCAGATGCAAGCGGATGACGGAATAACAAGGTCGTTTGGCTCTTAAGATTACGATCTCGTTATGTTAACACAATAACGGAAAACGCTGAAATGAGACTTCATACAACACACAGTCCTGGATAAATAAAAAGTTGAACGAAACATTCACGCAATGTTGCGGAAACTGCCAACAGAATAAGGATCTGTTTGGGAAGGTATTCGTCAAAAGACAGCGATAATGATGTGAGTAATCGTAATACTTGCTTCACTACAATTCCTGTCATTAAAGTCACAGGAATGGACCCAAGTCACCAATACTCTTGAAAATGGAACCACTCGGAGAATATATCGGCAATATGAAATTCTTTTAATTGACTGATTCAAATCAAGACTCACCAACGTCATCGGTGGATACAGTAGGACTGTAAGTCTGTCATTCAGATACCTAAAATTTACCTGGGTAAGAGAATGCTGTTCTACATGTGCACAAACGAAGACCGATGACTTACTGTTTTCTATTGAGTGGCGTAGGTGAAATACCAATATTTTATTCATTTTCAAGGATACTGAAAGCATAAGATAATATTAATGCTAAAAGTGAAGAACAAAGATAGAATAGAATAGAATATACGATTTAGGCCGAAGTCCAAGCACTGGGACCAATGAGGTCATTCAGCGCTGAAAGGAAAATTGAGAGTAAAAGGTTACAAAGGTGCAACAGGAAGGAAGCCTGGCAGTTGCACTAAGAAACAATTGTTAGAAGAGGGTGGAAAGTAAGATGGAAGAAAAAATATGAAAGGAGGTACAGTAAAAGGAATGAGAGGGATTGCATCTAGGGGCCGCAGGCACGCTGCAAAGAACCTTAAGTAATGCCTACAGTGCACCGCGCGTGAGGTGCACAGACGGTACTGCTCCCTTACGGGGAGAACAAAGATGGACGCCTAAACAGGAACATTTTTTAAACCGATACATCTACTTCCAAGACTGAATTCCGTAATAATTCTCAAAAAACAAGTTAACGTTGAAAATTGAATAATTCCAAAACCAAACAACAAAATGCCTCTTATAATCTATGCCTTCCATTAAACTCCATTAAATATGTTCGCAAGTTTTCTAATATATCCAATTAAGAAACAAGTAATCAGAAACTTGCTCTTTCGAAGCCTGTTCTCTTCGCTATTTCACTGACAATTTCGGTCTTGGACCATCTGGGGATTCGTTTTCCTTGTCCCTGTGTCCAATCAAGTCGTTTTCTCTCACCGGAAGTTCTTCTTGGGCTATCTTTTTCCCTTTTTAAGATAGGTCCAAATCATCAAAGCTCCTTTGCCTGGTCGGCTGCTCTTGTTCAAAGCATAATATTTTCTAATTTCATGTGTACAAGCATTCTATTTCGACCAATTTCACACACACTGTATATATATATATATATATATATATATATATATATATATAATATATATATATATATATATATATATATATATATATATATATATATATATATATATATATATATATATATATCAAAGTTGAAGACGTTGGCTTTAAAACAGATGAATAACAGCGAGTTTGGGAAGAAAGACAAGTCCATCTTTTCCTTTCATGGTACTTTATTTAGCTGACGTTTCAGGACCATCTGTCCCATTTTCAAAGCTATAAATAAAGAATAAAAGTTATAAACAGACTCAGGCTTTAATAAAAAGGCTATTACATATAAAATACTAAAAGTATAAAAGGAATATGATAAAAAGGAACAAAGTTTACCGAGTAGTAGTGAAGGTAAAAGTTGAGTGACACTCAGGGCCCCTTGATTCCAATGGAAACTCGACTCACGAGAGGTATGTACAAGGAGAGTTGACGTGGTCCGAGTATTTAATTGGAGAACTACTGTAGCTGTCTGATGAAGAGTGATTCCAGTACTGACAGTTGATGATCATTTGGAGTTCAAACTATTATTTCAGTCTTTGTAATCGATGTTAGATTTGCATTTTTTGGCTTGATCTCTATGCATGAGAATTCGGAGTTTGATAATTTTACACCAGTTCGACAATTTATGCCACGATGAGAGTCTAATCTCACCGACAATTTTAACATCACGATTAAAAAAAAAAAAAAAAAACTGTTACAGTTGGCTCTGCTGGACGCAGCCTTTGTTTTTAATACGGAAGCATATCCAAACTGATGGTATGGCCATGGGATCTCCATTGGATCCTACTTTCGCAAATATTTTTATGTGGTCCCTGGAGAAGGGCTTGTCAGACGAGTGTCCTTTGGCTTGCCACACCCTTTTTTACAGCAGATAGGTTGATGACACCTTCCTGCTGTTTAGGAGCAAAGCTCGGGCAGATGAATTTCTTGAATATGCCAAGAAAAAAATGCATTCAAACATAAAATTTACGATCGAGTATGAAAATGAAAATAAGCTGTCCTTTTTAGATATAATAGTTTCTAGATACGATGATCATTTTACTACGACTATTTTTAGGAAAAGAACTATTACTGGCCTGGGTTCTAATTTTCATGGTCATTGTTTCTTTAATTTTAAGTTAAACTCCCTATCTACCTTCTTCCACAAGGCCTTTAGCTTAACATCTGACCGGAATAGCTTCCATAGTGAAATTTTATATCTCCACCAATATTTCATGAATAACTGCTTTCCATTTAAGCTTTTTTACAAACATTTTTATAAATGCTTAAATAATATTTTCCACCCAAAATTTTAAATACCAACAGTTCCTAGCCTATCTTTCTATACAAAGTGTCCCGCTATTTTACGATAAATGTTTTTACCAGGACTTACGAAAAACAGTGAACAAATATCTATCTGCTGTTGAAATTAAATTAATGCCTAGTAACCAATGAAAGTCTTCACCCTGTGATGACATAGGGAGTCGTTTACCTGTTTAATTGCCCCGGATGTCACCTGGGGAAGTACGAGGGCTCCACTCGCTGGTTGTTGAAGGTGAGATTAGACTCTCATCGTGGCTTAAGTTATCGAACGGGTGTAAAATGATCAAACCCCGAATTCTCATGCATGAGATATCACGCCAAAAAATGTAAATATAACATCGATTACAAAGATTTTAAAATAATAGGCAAAGCTCCGAATGACCATTAATTGTCAATACTGGAATCACTCTTCATTAAACAGCTAGTGCCCCAGTTAAGTACTCAGATCACGTCAGCACCTCTGTACCTCTCCTGAGTTTCAGTTGGAGCCAAACGGGCCCTGAGTGTCACTCAGTGCTTCCCTTCACTAGTACTCGGTAAACTTTGTTCCTTTTTATCATATTTCCTTTTATACTTTTATTATTTTATGCAATAACATTTTTTAAGCCTGTGTCTGTTTTTAACTTTTACTCCTTAATTTATAACTTTGAAAATGGGACAGATGGTCCTGAAGGGTCAGCGAAATAAAGTACAATGAAAGGAAAAAAAAAAATTGTCCTTCTTCCCAAACTCGCTGCTATATATATATATATATATATATATATATATATATATATATATATATATATATATATATATATATATATATATATATATATATTTGTATGTATACAGTATATATATATTATATATACATTAAATTATATATATAATCATATATACAAAAATATATATGCATATATATACATATTTATGCAAGCATATTTGTGTTTGTGTACGTGTATATATATATATATATATATATATATATATATATATATATATATATATATATATATATATATATATATATATACATATATACATATATATATACATATATATATATATATATATATATATATATATATATTTATATATATACTGTATATATATATATATATATATATATATATATATATATATATATATATATATATATATATATATATATATATTCGTGAGTGTGTGTAAACCTTTCGTATCACTTAACATTTTTCGCTTTCTGCTTCACAGGTCATCGTATCAGATATGTATGTTTATATATATATATATATATATATATATATATATATATATATATATATATATATATATATATATATATATATATATGATAAAATCTGGAAATGCACGTTTACTTGTGCTTAAATGACATACAATGATGCACACTAACAATAACCCTAAAACGTGTCACTCTACCTATTCACGACACCTGATACTTGGGATGAGGAGCTTTGCCCCGGCCCTGTCTCAGACAGTGAGTGTCTGGTGCTTGCGTAAGATCGCTCATTCAGAAATGGTCACGACAAACGACACATCCAATTGCGCTCCACCCACCGAAGTTTACGAGTAGCCCTTTTTTGCACAAGTCGATTCCAGCACTTTTAAATTGTGTTCATTGATGTAAGATATGGTTCATGAATAACATCCAGCTCACTATATATATATATATATATATATATATATATATATATATATATATATATATTATATATATATACGAGTGTATATATATATATATATATATATATATATATATATATATATATATGAATGTCTTTTCCTGTAATACTACAGTGTAATTTGAAAATAAGAAGGCCCATACAACACTATTTAAACGTTGAAACCAACGTTTAAATAGTGTTTTATGGGCCTTCTTATTTTCATATATATATATATATATATATATATATATATATATATATATATATATATATATATATATATATATATATATATATATATATATATACAATATATATTTTACTTCACTTCGCCCAACGTCTCAAAGAGCTAGAAAATTTTCAATATATCTTTTCTGCGTTATAATGATTTAAAAACTCACTGACAGAAAGAAAAAATGGTTTTTCCATCTGGGAGTTTGGTCATAGGCTATAATCAAACTGTATTCTGAAGCGTAAAACTATGTCTCTACACCTTGCTGATATTTGGTGACCATAAACTGATGAAGATGGCGCTTCCCATTCTCTTGAAGAGGACTTCATTCGAGATCTCATGACATTCTCAGAACAAAGACAGAACCAAGTGAGCGAGAGCCGCTTTGATCGTCAGCCCCGAGATGTCATTCATTACTAGTGATAAGTACTATAATAGGAAGTCTAATGTTAGATTGGCATATACCTGTGCCTAATATAAGAAAAATGGTACCAGGAGAAATATATCAAAGCAAGCTACGGTAAGTCAGAGTAGAATCGTTGGTCCAGCCATCGTTTGTTTTGAGATTAATGTCCAAGAGCTTTCAACTCACAGGTCTATTTTCCGGGTACTTACTTCCGTTGTTTACTTACTAGTTTTCTGCAAAAGAAAACTACTGAGATAGCCTTTTGTCAGTGCGTCCGCCCTCAGATCTTAAAAACTACTGATGCTAGAGGGCTGCAAATTGGTATGTTTATCATCCACCCTCCAGTCATCAAACATACCAAATTGCAGCCCTCTAGCCTCAGTAGTTTTTAATTTATCTAAGGTTACAGTTAGCCATGATCGTGCGTCTCCCACCGCTATAGGTGCCAAAACACAGGCCACCACCGGGCCGTAGCTGAAAGTTTCATGGGCCACGGCTGACAGTTTTATGGGCCGTGGCCGAGAGCTTTCTGTACAGCATTATACGCTGTACAGAAAACTCGATTGTGCCGAAGAAACTTCGGCACATTTTTTACTTGTTCTTTTATGATCAGTATTTCAGAGCGCTATGAACAGCGAGTTCAACTGTGATTTCCTTCAAACATGACCACCGAATAAATGAATGAGTGTATTTTACCTGGCGTCACAACTACCAGGGTCACTAACACTCAAATAACTACCCGCGTCAAAGATATAAATTCTTGAAAATCGTACTCCATACAGAAACGACGAAAAACCTTTCTACGAATACAAACGGAATAACATATTCCTGGGGCCTCAGATCCAGACAGATACAGATTCGTTATCTCCAACGCTTCCCTCTCGGAAGGGCAAGTTAATCGAGAAGTACCCAGAAATACTGTACAAGTCATCCTAATACTGAACGTATAGACTGCGAGGATTTAGTTTACATTATTTCTGACCACCTGTTGCGCTCAGCTTTGAAGACGATTTACTGAAAGTGAAACATCACAAACATAACATGACTTCTCACTTGAGGCATTGGATTTAAACTGAAGTACACAAAAGTCGCGGATGATTAATTGTTTGTATACTCCTTTCTTCATTAAGATCCTCTAATTGATCTGGGGGAAAGGAAATTGTATTTTTACATATTAGGACCACACAGCCCTATTCTCCAATCATCTCAGAGGTTATATTGCTCCATTTAACACGGTAATTGTCTATTTACATAATGTTGCTCGCTTAACGGTATATCTCCAAGGATATGCCGTATAACGTAAAGAGGCTTTGCGTTCGGAACTGTTTTTAATTGAGGACACAATTGTAACTGGCATTCCTATTGACTAAACTTTTGTGTGAAAAAAAAAGCAAGGATTCCAAAACATTCTAGTTCTGTTTATAACACCAAGTACATCTACTTATTATTTGTGAATATATATATATATATATATATATATATATATATATATATATATATATATATATATAATATATATATATATAGATATATATATATATATATATATATATATATATATATATATATATATATATATATGATAGAAAGAGTAAAACCTGTACTTGTACATAAAACATCCTTTATTCATTTATGACTACCGGTTTCGGGGTATCTGTCTCCATCATCAGGTCTGACAACAAAAACACGGAAAGGAAAAATTGAAAATTGACTAAATCACAAATGATCACTGGGATACAGTAATATTATACAAAAGGTTATATAAAGCTGATAATGTACAAACATAAAAAAAAACGAAACAAAGCAATACTAAAAGATACAAATGCCTGCAACATGAAGGCAGAAACAAACATCCACGAAAAATTACAAACACAGCATCTCCGTGGACCTCTCGCTGTTACTGAGGGAAGGCTTCAATCTTAAAGTGTACAGGCTTTCCACTATCGCCAGGTCCATGGGAGCCACTCGGCTACACAGAATGGAAAATGAGTCTAAGCAGATATACGGGTCAGTCGCGCCAGCTTAGTCATAACACTGACTAAAGCACAAACGTTTCAAGAGAAGAGACTCCCATGCGAGGCTATTTTGTTGCGAGAAATTATCACCTAAATAGAACGGGAAGAAGTACAAAGCTTCTCCAGTGTTAACAACCAAACAAGCATCATAAACACCAAGCCAACAGGAAAATGGCCCGCCATTTCCCTGTCTAGCAGAAGAAAGGGAAGGATGAACTCAAAGGGCCTTTGTGTAAGCTAAATTCTTGGAAGCTTTGAAGCGTGGATGGAGACATCTCGTCTGCAGACGAATAGCAACAGCCTGACGACGCTTTGGGAGGTCGGTGGAATTCAGATTACACAATGCTTCCTCTGGAGCAATAACTAATTTCGAAGGAAGTATGAAAAAAAAAAATAGGAAGATGAAATTGAAGACATCAGGCAGTGGTGGCCAGTTGACCTGCGGCCCATTTTGTTTGACATTAGTTAAAAGGAATTCACGTTAAAGAGAAAAGGGAGAAAGATGAACGGTGTTTAAAATATTTACAATAGGTGACATTAACTGAAAGAACAAGAGTAGCCAGGAATCCAATGAAGCCATTTACTTTTACTGAGAAGCTGGAATACGTTTGAAGGAAAGGTAAAAAAAAAATACAACGAAACAAGAAATAAGAACACAAAGTACTAAAGTACGAGTACTTGTTAGGGAAAATTATACCTACATACTGTACATATATATATATATATATATATATATATATATATATATATATATATATATATATATATATATATATATATATATATATATTATATGTGTGTATGCGTGTGATAGTAACAACCATAATACCCTCTTAGCTTATCGATTTCTTCATGCTTTAGGATACATTTGTCACCACAAAGCCTAAGATCCAAATAGAAAGGCTATGAGCCAATTTTGACATCCGTAGCAGGCTTTGAACCCTTACCCCCAAGTGTCAGAACGAGGTCACGTTATCCACCTGGCCACGAGAGGGATTCAAAGTCTATTGCCGCTCATACATATACCTATCGAACTCGGATACTTTCATCAGAGCTGGGATAGGCCCATCCTGGCCAAAGTAGATAAGAGTGTAATTGTTTGTATTGCGTTTTCGGCGGAAATACTCACACACACACACACACACACACACACACACACACACACACACACACACATATATATATATATATATATATATATATATATATATATATATATATATATATATATATATATATATAGAATTTACTGGTCATTTTACCAGGTACATATGTAATGGTAATAACCACAATGCCCTTTTAACGTTCCGATTTCTCTACCGATTTTGGATACGCTTGTCACTACAAAAACCAAGATACAGTTCCGATTTCTCTACCGATTTTGGATACGCTTGTCACTACAAAAACCAAGATACAAATCAAAAGTCAACAGAACATCACTATTTCAAAGGAATTAGTCTATAGAATTCCGGGTCGCCAGACAATCGAACCTAGCACAACATTTATATATATATATATATATATATATATATATATATATATATATATATATATATATATATATATATATACTGTATATATACAACCCATTTCGGAGTGGGTTAAGAGGGGGGGCGCCCCCTAAAGTCCGTAGATCACGTACACAGATCATCGATGGGGGAGAAAGTGGCTCTGTGTACTATAACGGTCAAGTAGGTGCCTATGGTAACAAACCCCCTTTTCACCCCCAATGATGTCGGACGCTTGGCGTTGGCACATGTGGACGCGGATTGGTTCCTTAGGTCTAGAAAGAGGGAATTGTCCAGTGCCGTCTTACGGGGGTGGAATGGCGGGGGTATGAGGAAATGAGGAGGGTCACAAACACGCGCCCTTGGGGGCCAGTTCGCTTTGTCTCTTTCGCATCGGCAGGTGTGTCTCGCAGGAGCATCCCACGATTCCCCCCTCCACTAGAGCCTTTGTGGTCGCGTTCTCTTAATTGGTAGTAACTCAGTAGAAATGGGACCATTGTTTTCTCTAGCATATACAGTACAGTAGCTACTGTGTTAATTTAAACCATAGTGTTTGATTTATGCACGACCCACAGTAAGATTAGAATCCCACGTGGCCCCGTCGGGGTCGTGTGTGTGTATATATATATATATATATATATATATATATATATATATATATATATACATATTATGATTAGCAAGAATTCGCTAGCAAGTTGCCTCCCCCCCCTTTTGTTGTTGCTTGTGTTGTTGTTTTATTTACTGCCAGCCGCCCGATCGATAGACCATCTGTCTATCGACTTAGCACGGTCAGAATACAAGGGCTTAAAAGATTAAAAGCCACTCCTTTTCAAACAGATCCTTCTTCAAGGCAAAGTGATCTCTCTGGTGGGTTTCTTACAGGCATACTCCCCTGCGGACATCAGCTGGAAGATGATTCAAAAACCCCCCTATGTTGGAAGTGCCCCCAGCCCCATAGGAGATAAAAGCAGAAGACACAAGGCCTCTCTCTCACACACGCGGGGTGGAAGTCAGGGAGTGAAGGAGGACCAAGCCACCTGCCCTTGGCAGTGTCCTTAGCTAACCACGTGGCCCTTTCCAAAGTATACTTTCTCCTCCTGCCCTTCGACCGCAAGCCACGTGCTCGCTTTACCGTTGACCTGCCGGATGCCCCTCAAGAATCGCCCGGCCCTTCGTGAAATTCCCGCGCGTTGCCCTTCTTCGAGAAGTCCCCATCGCCGTTCCCTTGCATCTTAACACTGGAAGAACTCGCCCTCGAAAATCGCAAGTCATCCACGGACCACTTTTCTACGTTGGAAACACACCTGTCTTACGGTAATGTGCTCTGGAAAACCACCATTCAGTCACGCTTTGTCCTTGTAACATTTATTTGAAGTGAGCGCCATTAATCAAAGAATCCCTTGTCTAATGTCCGTGCGCCTCTTGCATCGGCAGTATTAAGTCTTTATTACTCCATCGAAGTCCTTTGGCACCCTCAGTGCAGCTTCGAATTCATTATTCTTTTGTCTATTTTCATTACTGGCGTATAATGTGCATATCTCTCATTTCAGAGGGACCCTATTTCATGGAAGCTTCTCGGACTGTGTCTGGAATCCCCCAGTTTCATTCAATCCCGTAGGAATCCCCTTCAGGATAGTAATCTACTTGAGTTCCTCTTTCCCGTACTGATATCATTTATGTAAATACACTCCTTTAAATTTGCCCACGTGTTTTACGTAATATTTCCGTCAGTAACAAGAGCCCTATGCTCATATGAAATTCTCCTTTGTTTTCTCTTTTTTTTACGTTTTCCTGGACCCACGAAGTCAGAATCACAAGGCTAAATTACCTTAAATTGTTGCTACCTGTCTCACAGAGAGTATCTCAAACTAAAATCGCAGGAAAAACGTAAAAATATATATATATGTATGTATGTATATACATATATATATATGTATATATATGTATATATGTGTGTGTATATATATATATATATATATATATATATATATATATATATATATATATATATATATATATATATATATATATGTATACACACACACACACACACACAAATATATGTGTTTGTGTGTCTTCTTGTATGTATGTAAGTTCTTCATTGGACGGGTGGGTAGAGCTCTTGGCTAGCATGCTTTTGGCCCAGCGTTCGACTCTCCGACTGGCCAATGAAGAATTAGAGAAATTTATTTCTGGTGATATAAATTCATTTCTCGTCATAATGTGGTTCGGATTCCACAATAAGCTGTAGGTCCCGTTGCTAGGTAACTAGTTGGTTCTTTGCCACATGAAGTAAATCTAATCCTTCGGGCCAGCCCTAGGAGAGCTGTTAATCAGCTCAGTGGTCTGGTTAAACTAAGGCATACTCCTAACTTTGTATGTATGTACATGGGTGTGTGTGTATATATAAATATATATATACTGAGGAAAAAAAAATATATAATATATATATATATATATATATATATATATATATATATATATATATATATATATATATATATATATATATATATATATATATATATATATATGTGTGTGTCTGCGTGTGCCCACACTGAGATACCTACAAAAGCGTGAGCAGTTGCAAGGGCAACAGAACAATATGATTCGTCTCATCGCTCCTCGTTCTCGAGTGAGGGCCTGAGGTATGTTCTGACCGCGGCCTTGCTGGAGCCATACAGCTCAGGAATGCCTCCTGGGGCGCCTCTTGGATGCCCTCAGATCCCTCCTTGTTCTCCGCGCGTCTCCTTCGCCTTAGAATCTCTTCTGCTGAAACTGTGGCTCTTTTATCCTGTCATATTTACGTTTACACCTTAATGACACGACATTTCCATTATGGTAATATGTGATCATCCAGATGAAATTTAAATTAATGTATGTACGTATGTACATACGCATACACACACACACACATATATACAGTATATATGTGTGTGTGTATTTATATACATTTATGATATGTGTGTATTTAGGTATATATATATATATATATATATATATATATATATATATATATATATATATATATATATATATATATATATATATGAAATGTGTGTGCGTGTGTGTCTGTGTGGAATTGCAAGGAATTGTTAGTCAGCAAAGTGATGGAGTGCGAAAAAGGAGAACGATACCAGTAAGAAGGCACAGAAAAATCTAGGAAAATTATCATGGCAAAAGATAAAAAGGGGAGGGAGCTCATCTCGGTCACCTCAGACCCTATAAAGGAATGTCTGGCGTCGAAACCACACACACACACCTGTGTATATATATATATATATATATATATATATATATATATATATATATATATATATATATATATATGTATATATATATATATATATATATATATATATATATATATATATATATATATATATATATATCACACACACACGCGCACGTATAGAAATGGTGCGATTTCTATAAAGTAAAATGGCCAATCTGGCCTCCTAAATTCTCAATTCACTAACATTTTTGTTTTATAAACTTTCTACCGAGAGCTGTGAAATCCGAAAGGAAATGAAGAAATTCTCCTTCCCTTTGCCGGCAAGAGGACTAAGGTCAGTGCTTACATACTAAACCATCAAGCACACTAGAGTAAATAGAGAAAGAAAAAAAAGAATTATAATATAGAGGTCTGTGAAGTGAAACAACTAAATATAAACCAGTGCGGGTCATGGTAAGTAGGACATGGCGCAGTTTGGGGCTTGAAATCGTTGTTTGTAAAGTCAGCAATTTCTTTTTGTTTTCTTTGATTAGAACTCCAAAATGCTTTGCTAAGTAGTAGCAGTAGCGGAAAGAGGACAATAAAAATCATAATACTGATATCAACTAAAACAAGAAGAAGAAGAAGAAGAAGAAGAAGAAGAAGAAGAAGAAGAAGAAGAAGAAGCAGCTCTTACATGCCTGCTTCTCAGTGAGAACGTTCACTAATGTGTTTGGATCAGATTCATAAATTCTCATATAACTTCAGAGCGGCCTCTTCAAAGCCTCTCTCTGCTATGAAGATGAAATGCACTACACGGAGATTCCACGCCAGTCTTGATTTCCTGTCTTTCATTATAGCAGCCAGCAGATTCAGCTTTGGGTCAGATACTGCTAGAGATCTGAATATTAAAAGGGTTGGGGGCAGGGAACTGAATGTCCTTAAGTAGCCCTGATCGAAGAGAATGAGAAAAGGAAGAGGTAAGGATGAAAAAAAGTAAATAAAAAAAAAAAAAAAAAACAGGAAAACAAGACAGTTGACAACAACTGCCCATTACCAAAGTCACGTAATGAAATATCTTGCATGGTAGAAGGTACAAGTAATAAGGAAGACACGATATGAGAAGCATAAATAAATAAACAAGAGGAAGCCGACAGAGATAAATAAAGGCAGGTGGATGCCGCGTTCGGCAAATGGCAACAAAGATCCTTCAGATCGAAAGAAACTCCTCCGCCCTCACTCCTTTGCTTCTTTCGCCATCTTCCATAAAGCTTTAGAAGGAACTACTGTAGTGTCATAAGTTGACTTTTATATGTTTTCATACTAATATTATACAAGTGCCTGTTTTGTATAAATGTATTTAGAATAAAACGAGACAATATAAGGTAAAACTATGTTGCGGAATATGAGCTTTTGATTATTCACAAAATGCGTACATCTATAGACCAAGCTTAAAAAACAATTAACATTCTTATCCGGTTTCCACAGCGTAGGATATACTCCCCTCACATATGTGTCTCCGAAACAAAATTGAACAAAAAGTCTTTTTGCTAATAGCCATTTGCATGAAAACCAGCAGATACTTCATAGAGGTGAGTAATTCGACAGCCGGGAACCTTTGCCGTTATATAAGGAGAGATGCGTCTGGTGAATACTGACAAGGGATCGCTTCACTCAAGTTATCGCTCTCTCTCTCTCTCTCTCTCTCTCTTCTCTCTCTCTCTCTCTCTCTCTCTCTCTCTCTCTCTCTCTCTCACCGTATCGTTTTGTCTCATTTAAACATACAATCCCAACACACACACATACACACGCAAAAGGACACGCACACATACACCACAGACGCGCGCGCAAGCGCACACAATTATATATATATATATATATATATATATATATATATATATATATATATATATATATATATATATATATATATATATATATATATATATATATATATATATATATAATTTGTCCCTTATACACGCGACGTTTTTATACATGTGTATTTGTGTGCTTATATGAAAGTTGGATAACAACATTACACTATTTTTTCGCCTGCATTTAGGGAAGCACTCCAAAGAAAAACAAAAACAAGACAATGATTAATGAATAAAGCAAGATGTAGGAAAAGTGGGCTTGTGCTACAGATACTGAAGTGGTGGGAATATGAGTAACATCCAAAATTTGAAAAGGGGTCATAGAACCAGCAAGGAGTTGGCCTTGCTTAATGGTGGGTAAAATGTGTTGGGGGGGGGGGGGCGAGGTTGTAAGTATTGGGTTGATGAAACTGGAGGTTCAGTGAAGGAAAAAAAGGTGACTTTGAAATGCACTTCAGGTCAAAAATGACCCTGCAGAGGCATACTAGAGGATGAGCATGTCTTCAAGGACAAAGTGAAAACGTAGGTTTGTTTAAAACTGAGTGGAAAATCTGAGCTAACGTTTTATGGAGAAAACTGTTTTGTTTTAAGGACGTAAATGAAGACAGGAAGGTGAATGAGCAAATGAATCAGAATGAATATTGGAAATGGAGAAATACTTTGCCACGAGAAGGCAATTCATTTGAATGGGGATGACACAGAGGCAGAGTTGAATGATGCAAGGGTGGAAGGGGCTTGTCTACATTTGACCAAACTTGTAGAAAAGGCTGTTAAAGAAGTGAGGAGAGCAATTAACAGGTTGAATAATGTGACACACTGAGTTGATGGAAAACCCTGTGGTAGAGTGATGAAAGTGTGTGAGTGGCTGGCCAGGGTGCGCAAAACATTTCTGAAAGAGAGAAAAGGTTCCGAAGGTATGGGTTAGAGGAAAACTTTTTTTTTTAATGTAAGGGTGATAAAGGCGATTGTATAAATTATTGGAGTTTAAATTTACTTGGTATACTGCGATAGGTGTAGGGTAAGGTAATGATTGACAAAATAAGGCACGTGACAGAGGGACTGATAAGGGAAGAGTGGTGTGGGTTTACAGAATAAAGAAAGCATAGCACTTAAGTATTAGCCATGAAACTATTATGTGAGAAGGCTGTATATGGTGTACATGGACTTGCAACATATGCGGAAGGTTTTGCAGATCTGAGATGTAAAAGGTAATTTTGGGAGAATGATTCAGAGTTCTGATGATAAATGGAGAGGCGCAAGATTGACTGGGTTGGTATAAAAGTGGGTCTGAGAAAAGGGTGTGTGGAGCAATGCGAGAAATCAGACAAAAGCGCATGTGTAAGAGTAAAGTTCCCTGGGTACTAAATGAGGTTGTGAATGGACTGTGGAGTGCTGGTCTTTGCTGGGGATAGTGTTCACTGCAGAAAGTGAAGTGAAAGTGAATAAGATTATGAAGGCAAATGGAAACCATGTAGATAGGCAATGAATGTTAACACAGACGGTGGGAAAAAATTGAATATGCTTATTCGTGCAAGTACTTGGTCACAAATATAAAATATAATGGTAGGATAAAAGCTGGCATGGTCTTTTTGAAAGAGGAGAAGGGTGTGCACAGAAACCAAAGTTTGGATCGTCAGAAGAATTTTCGTGCCAGTTCTCCTTTCTGGATGCAAAGTGTGAAAGCTAAACAAACAAAGATAAAAAAAAGCTCAGGCTGCTGCAAGAAACTGACTGCGCAGTGTCAGTAGAATTCTGAAATCAAGGGAAATGTGGAGAACAAAGAGGGAAGGAACACAGGTCAACGAAAGGACCGTTTAATTCACAAGTGCTGGGAAAGGCAGATCTAAGAAATGTTAGATAGACAGAGGAGAAGAGGCATTAAACTAAAAAGCCCTAATAACTAAAAAGCATTAGAAAGCATTTACACATACATTCCCAACAAATCCCAACAAAGACACACATACACACGCAAAAGTACACGTGTAAGGAAGCTCGATGCACTGTCGATAATCCTTCTGTGCAGGTATATGAACAATTTTTATAGGCAGATGGTTCATCGTTGATTCTTTACTTAGAATATATATATATATATATATATATATATATATATATATATATATATATATATATATATATATATATATATATATATATATATATATATATATATATATATACACACACTAATGAGGATATAAAGACTTCTTACCAAGGGTTAATTTATTCCCTATGTTTCGTAATGTCTTCATTACATTATCGAGGGCTGTACAAAATAAATAATATAAATTACATAGAGGCTATAAATTTAAATTTAAACACTAAAGTTGCACCATAATTACAAATTTAAAATATTAGGAGGGCTAATTAAAACGACAACTTAAAAACAAAACAAAATCCCTTATATACATACATACATACATATAATATATATATATATATATATATATATATATATATATATATATATATATATATATATATATATATATATATATATATATATATATATATATATATATATATATATATATAAAGGTAAGCAGGGCGTGACCAACCTATTCAGTAGCAATGTTACGACTGAAAAGAAAACGAAAGACTAAGAGAGGTACAGTGTGCCGGCAGATGTTTGTCCAATAGGAGTTTTTACACAGTCTAGAATGATTACTAATATTAGAAAACTCTGGGTTTGTCATTTTACTGCCTGTCCTATAGCTAATTCTACGATTAGAGTCTATGCATACCTTCAGAAGTCTCCTGGTGGATCCAATATAAGCTCCTAAATTACATTTAGGGCACGCATAGGTATACACACACTCGGAGGAGATATAAGGGCATAAAGTTTTTTTAACGATCTTTGTACTTAAATAACGACCTGATGGTAAGAGGATTAACAGGTATCAGGTGTACCTTAATGGCTCCAAACTTATTTTGCATGTTTTGTGAAAAGTTTTTCCTAAAAGTATCATAAAATTAAAATGGAAAATTAGCATAAAAACTCAATTTAGAAACATTATAAATTATAGGGTAAGGGACAGTCATCTAAGAAGTGCTCCCTCAGGGAGCACATAAAAATGTTGGCAAAAGTAGGACCAAGAGGACTTCCCATCGCCATGCCGTCAAACTGCTTGTATAACTTACCGTTGAAAATAAAGGTTGTGTCCAGCACAGACAGGCTTAAAAGAGTTTTAAAAAATGTACGCTTAAAACCACTAAAAACTGTCTCGGGTTCAGGAAAAAGCTTTTTTAAAATTATAATGATAGTTTCCTCCACAGGTACATTTTTCAATAAGGATTCTACATCCAAGCTGGTCATAAACAGGTCTGAATCTTGCAATAAAATCCTTTCTTTAAATGGACTGGAACTTTTACAAGTGAAATTATTTGTAATCAGTGGCTCAAGCAAGGGAACCAGAAATTTTGCCAATTTATAATTAGGGGCGTTGTATGATGCAAGAATAGGTCGCAAAGGGGTACCTTGTTTATGAATCTTTGCTAGCCCATAGAGGATACTGTAAGATGAGCCTGTGACAAACAATTCTTTCACTTTTCAGACTTCTCAAGAAACGGTTAATTTTATCTTCGGTCTTAACAATGTTGGAATGATCGGGAGTTCCAGTCTTCTGAAATTTGCAGGAATCATTAAGAATGATTTCCATTTTCGTAATATAACCCAGTTTACTCAACAAAACAACTCCCTTACCTTTAGGCCTATCTGGTTTCGTGATTAAGAGGTCTTTCTGTGACAGTTCCTTTAGAGTTTCAAAATCAGTCTTTTTTAAAGAATGGGGTCCAATGGGGGCTTTAGTTTCTGAAAGTCTGCTGTAACCGATCAAATGAGAGGTTTTGGAGATCACCAAGGTTTGCATCAAAAGGCAGCGATTTAAGTCTCTGAAAAATAGATTCCAACGCCGAAAAAAAACCTTTAATAGTTAGGATTAAAGTTAGTGATTTTAACCGTGTATTTTTTAAAACCCTTTTAAGCCTGGCTGCGCTGGACACAGCCTTTATTTTCAACGGTAAGTTATACAGTACAAGCAGGTTGACAGCATGACGATGGGAAGTCCTCTTGGTCCTACTTTTGCCAACATTTCTATGTGCCCCCTGGAGGAGCACTTCTTAGATGACTGTCTCTTAGCCTACAATTTATACAGTTCCTAAACTGAATTTTTATGCTAAATTTCCATTTTAATTTGATGATACTTTTAGGAAAAACTTTCACAACACATCCAAAATAAGTTTGGAGCCATTAAGGTCCACCTGATACCAGTTAATACGCTTGCCATCGGGTCGTTATTAAGTACAAAGATCGTTTATGCCCTTATATGTCCTCCGAGTGTGTGTATACCTACACGTCTACTAAAGGTAGGCATAGATTCTCATCGTGGAGTAAGCTATAGGACAGACAGTAAAATTACAAACCCAGAGTTTTCTAATATCAGAAGTCATTCTAGAATGTGTATAACTACTATTGAAAATAAGTACTTTTCGGTTTTAGGGCGAGCTTCCAGCAGCCATGAATTGACAATTTTAGAATGGTTAATGATTAAATGACTCGTCCCCTTGTTAAACAGCAAAACCTCTGCCGGCACCTTGCACCTCTCTTAGTCTTTCGCGTTCTCTTCAGTCGTAATCGTAACATTGCGACTGAATAGCTTGGTCCATCTCTGCTTACCTTTTGCATTATTTATATATATATATATATATATATATATATATATATATATATATATATATATATATATATATATATATATATATATATATATATATATATCTTCTTCTTCTTCTTCTTTTAACGTGCTTTTATTCCCATTTTTGTATGGGGTAAGCACGATGCCTTCTTTTGAAGGACTTTTTGATTTGGCTTTGGGGTAGACCTGTGGTCTCGATCGGCTGCCCTGCCTGACATCGCTTAGACCCCGGTACGTATCTTTCATGTATCATACCCGACCCAACGCCTTTTCTTCCCAGCAGCGAGAAGTTATTGCGCGGGTATGGCGAGAGTTCGAGACGTGTGAGATGTTTGTTATGTTTTTAGATGGTGTTGTAGTGGCTTTGTTTTGTGTGTGTTTTTAGTCTGTAACATCCATTTGCTTTTTTTTAAGCAAACCTATCCGTTGATTACATATATAATCCCGGGATGTCTACACGGATAGCAAAGTGTCTGCCTCTCTGATCAGCCGGCTGCGGGTTTTGAACCCGGGCCACAGACCTCTACGAAGTCCGAAGCTGCTGCTGTAACCGACTGAGCCATCGAGGCTCTATATATATATATATATATATATATATATATATATATATATATATATATATATATATATATATATATATATATATATATACATATATACATACATACATACATACATACATACATACATATATATATATATATATATATATATATATATGTATATATATACATATATATATGTATGTATGTATGTATGTATGTATGTATATATATATATATATATATATATATATATATATATATATATATATATATATATATATACATACATACATACATACATACATACATACATACATACATACATACATACATACATATATATATATATATATATATATATATGTATGTATATACATATATATATGTATGTATGTATGTATATATATATATATATATATATATATATATATATATATATATGCATACCTGTACGAGGGTAAGTCAAAAAGTTCCAGGAAAAATTCAATATACTCTTTATTTAAGGAAATTCAAACATCATTTTTCTACATATCTACCATCTAACTCTATACACTTTTCAAGGCGCTGTTTCCACCTCTGCAACCCTTCTTTGTAGAAATTTGGGGCCTTTCTATTAAACCATGTTGAAACTGCATGTTTAGCAGCATCCAAAGATTCAAACCGGACTCCTCTTAAGTGTTCCTTGAGTTTTGGGAACAGGAAAAAATCTGAAGGAGCAAGATCAGGACTTTAAGGAGGATGTGGAAGAGTTTCCCACCTAAATTTCCGTAGGACTTCTCTTGCAACCCTTGATGAATGTGCTGGAGCGTTATCATGATGGAACAAAATTCTGCGGTGCAACTTTCCTCGACGTTTTTTAGCCAATGCAGTCTTCAGTTTTTGCAAAACACCTTTGTAGTAGTTCCTGGTGATTGTTTTTTGTCCTTCAAGGAAATCAATCAAAATCACTCCTTTGGAGTCCCAAAACACTGTTGCCATAACCTTCTGGGCAGATCTCGCCACTTTGAACTTCACTGGTGCAGCTGAACCTCTTGGTAACCATTGCTTTGATTGAATTTTACTTTCTGGGTCATATTGATGGATCCAAGTTTCATCTCCAGTAACAATCCGGTCAAAAAACTCTGATTCATTTGATTCAATCTTCGTTAAAACTGCAAGAGAAAGTTCAGCTCTTTGATGCAGTTGGTCTTCGCGCAACGCTTTTGGGACCCAACGTGCTGAAAGTTTACTCAAACCAAGATTTTCATTTAAAATTGAAAATGCGGAACCATGGGAGATCCCAGTTTCATTAGCTATCATATCGATAGTAATCCGACGATCTTCATCCACTAGATTCTGCACCAAAGCCACAATTCTTTCATTTTTTGCAGTCGATGGTCTTCCCTCTCTTGGGTTGTCTTTGAAGTCCTCCCGACCATCCTTAAATCGCTTTATCCAATCATAAACAACTGATTTAGATGGAGAAGAATCTCCATAAACTTGTTGCAAAGCTTCAATAATTTTTCCTGGTTTCCAATCAAGCTTGGTCAGGAACTTGATGTTAGCTCTCATCTCAAAATTTTTATTTTCCATGGGTTCAAGAAGTTACTTTTCTGAAGCAGATGTTAACACCACGGTAGCAAGAGGATGACTGAGGTAACAAGTCTATATGATCACTACATCACAGATAATTGTTTACCAAGTATTTGGGTTGTTTTATTCCTGTGTAAATACATCATTCAACAATTTTTCGTGGAACTTTTTGACTTACCCTTTAGGGATTTTGTTTTGTTTTTAAGTGGTCCATCTCAGCTTACCTTTTGCATTATATATATATATATATATATATATATATATATATATATATATATATATATATATATATATATATATATATATATATGTATATATATATATACTGTACTGTATATATATATATATATATATATATATATATATATATATATATATATATATATATATATATATATGTGTGTGTGTGTGTGTATTTAGGGATTTTGTTTTGTTTTTAAGTTGTCCTTTTTAATTGTTCCTTCTAAAATTTTTTTTATTTTTTTTTATTTGTAATCATGTTGCAACTTCTTTTTTAAATTTAAATTTATAGCTTTCTTGTAATTTGTTATTTTTATTTTGCTCAGCCCTCGAAAATGTAATGAAGACATTACGAAGCGCGGGGAATTAACTGATCCTTTGTAGCAAATCTTTTATGTCCCCCTCCTCATTGATGTATATCCTGCTGCGGTGGCCACTGCTGTTTGATATATATATATATATATATATATATATATATATATATATATATATATATATATATATATATATATATATATATATATATATATATTGTATATTGTACTGTATATATACATATCAATGTCTATATATATATACATAAATATATGTATATGTATATGATATATATATATGGTGTATATATATATTATACATATATATATATATATACTGTATATACTCGTATATATATATATATATATATATATATATATATATATATATATATATATATATATATATATATATATATATATATATATAGATATATATAATGTAATCACTATTCCAGCTTTGAAGTTTAATACTGCAAATGATTTCAAAATATCAACACCTGCGTATTATCAAGAGACAACAGCCAATGGCGCAGGTTTATTAAAACCAAACTTTTGTCATTACCGCTGTGTCGTTTCGACATAGTCTATACATATGTTGATTGGCAGAACCGTTTAGAGCGACTGGTTTTTTCTGGAGCTGAATCTAATATCTGAGTTCCTACTGGAGACTTATTTCTTTATGCAGAGGTTGAAAGGATTGGCAGCTGAATGTGTACACCTAGCCTAGTTTAAAGGAAATAAACAAAAATAGGCTAGAAAGAAAAAACTGGGGTTCAATAATTAAGAAAACGAATTCCCTTCCTCCAGCGTTTTATGATATGGAATGCTACCGTTAACCGAATACTAAAACGCAACCATTCCTAAACATGACTTTATTCCATATAATTTGTGTTTATCTTCGGGGTAATAATAATAATAATAATAATAATAATAATAATAATAATAATAATAATAATAATAATAATAATAATACCTTTTGGTTAGAGGACGTAATTTCCTAACTTCTCCAGCGTAGAGACCAAATAAGATTCAAGATATTACGAAGCGAATGAGGAAACTATATAAATACGGAGAAGATTAGCCTGAAGCAATTTCAGTTCTGGGAATTATTAACTGGTTGTAAAATGCCCTAAAGTTCACTGGAGGCTACTAACTATAATCACATCAAACTATAAAGTCCGGAGAATGATTTGCTCATGACTTACCTCAACGTTCGCTTCAGTGTAGAAATTTCCTTCGTTTTCTTCGAGAAAACGAAGAGGAAAAGAATACCTGGGCATAAGATTGAATGAAATAAACATAAAACGCAAGGAAAAGTCACATTACTATAATTAAGGTGTTAACGCTGACGAAGAAAATCGAAAGCGATTCTTACTGAGAAGGAAAAAGAAAGCAACGAGCAAACAGCAAGTTTTTCCTAGTCAGCAAATTGCCATCTCCGTCCCGGGGCTCCTTCCAGGAAAGCTTCTTCGTTGAACTCTCACTTCTTCTCCCTTGGCGAACGCCAGAGGGTATGTCACCAAAACGAATTATAGACAAAAAGCCTAAAAAAATGGGTGAGAAGGAAAGAGTTAAGCTTTCATGGCTTCCTTTAATTTCAGTTTGTGTATTTGTATCTTTCTTTCACTGTAAAACAAAATGCGTTTGATAAATAACCTCGTATTAATACGACAGCAGGGAAGGAACGATAAATTCCAATATTTTTCTTATATCTTTGCTGTATTAGTTACCTCAAATGATGTGGTGAAGCACTTAATCTTGAAATATACGTAGTTGTTTTCGAATTTGCTTCAATTCTTGCCAGAATTATTATTTTCTTTCTCATGTACTGATTCATTTCGATGTTTGATAAAGTCATGATCTGATTTTCCCTGTCTGGAGAGGTTTCTTAAACAAATTACCTCACGTGGAAGTTGTAAGAAAACACCCAAATGAGAAACAAAAGATGAGCAAACTGTGTTTTATAAATATGAGTCTCTCGTAATAAAAAATGCGGAGGGGAGGTGGACAACACGAAAGAGAATAAGCATGACAAAGAAAAGTCACATTATCCTCCAGAAGCACATCTGATCGCTAAGTGAATTCGTAAGATGTGGTGCAGTTTCCTGTCACGAACTGACCAGTGAGAAAAGGAATCATGAATGCGGGGAAGTAAATGTCCTTATCACGTGAAGGTCGCGGGAGATGAGCCAAAAGAAAAGGGCTTTCATTTCCAAAAATCAAATCACATGACCACAAGGCAAGATCGAAAACTAAAGATGAAATGTGTTTCTTTTTTAATTCCTCTTGTCCCTCCAAGGCCGAAGAAATTACAATTGGTATTCATTTTTTCAAATGTTTACAGCGTGTTTGGAATCGACATTCGAGTTCCCATTCCAGTGAGTCATTAATGAGAGAACACTCCAATTCCGAGTAATCGACAGCGAATTATCGAGAGAGGAAGGTAAATACTACAGATACATTGAAAATTGCTTCCTCGTCTCATGCGTACGCTTTCACTCACACATAAACATTACTTTATGTGTACTTGTTAAATACTGTGCGTAATTATATGTCGACATACTAAATATTTATATACATATATATGCACATATACATACCAAAAGAAACGAGATTAACACAGAAATAAATAAATAAAAAGATGGAAGAAATAATATTCATACTACGGATGGACAGCAACGCCAAAAAAACTGCAATTACAGGTAGTCAAACCTCATCTGCCCAACTTCTGTGATAAAACCATCTTTAGCTCGTTTTACACTTACCCAGCCTACGCTTCTTCTTCGATCCGATGCTACTGTGTTTAATATTCTATAAATAAACATACATCCCTTCAAACACACGCATGACGCTAGATCAGAACAAGATATGAGCAAGGCTGAAATGTGTTGTCGTGTACTCACTCTGAACGAAGCCGTCCAGCTTGCAGACGACGGCCGGCAGGACATAGTTGGGATGCGACAGATGACGCACGATATGCACCCACATGCAAACCAGGGTCACCAAGAGATCTGCTGCTGCTAAATTGACCAAATACTGGTTGATGCTGGTGCGCATGTGCGCGTTGTAATACACAACCAGGATTACGAGCAGGTTGCCAGACAGCGACACGAGGAACACCAAGACGTAGGCTGCCATCTGTCGGGGGAGAAAGATTTAATGACCTCGGTCACATTTCGCTTCAAGTTCAGTAACATGGCACTACATCTTATAAGGGACGTTGGAAGTTTGATATGCAAAATGAACAATGCAAAAACAAAGCAGCAAATACGTACGTACATACACACAGATATATATATATATATATATATATATATATATATATATATATATATATATATATATATATATATATATATATATATATGTCTGTATATACTTGTGGCATTTTTGCAGACCATTAAACGTAAAGTCAAGCTCATAACAGACAAACCCAAAAAGTGAGAATATGTTTTACATTAACAAGAGAAAATATTAATGAATTTACATCTGATTTAAAATTGATTATCAATTTATATGGGGCAGTCAATGAAATCCTGAATTCAAAAGATGATCAAATAAGTAACAGTTTTAGAAAGTGAAGAGCACTGGTTAACGAGAGTCTTTGGAAGCCACCAAATTCACACATGAAAGTTATCACTTCCAGGAATCTGGTGATTCAAACATCCGTTTAGCTGACTCTTCCCAAGGACAGGGGAAACTGATGGGCTTATCTTTCCTGATTTTTCGAACTCTTCAAGCGACCTGGAATAGCAGTTTTCCTTTGCCTCATTTGATCAGAGAGCCCGACTGGCGTGTCTGCTTACAAGAAGTGGTGCGTGAAACTGCGATATTATCTTCGACCATAATCAAATGTTTCCTTTTTCCTATAAAAATACCTTCAAGTGTACACTACGCTTGCACAAAAGGTAGGCATAGGAATATGTATTTCGTCCTCAAGACTGAAAATCTGTGTATCCTTCTAGGATTTAATTTTCCTCACTTTTTCATTTTTATGTCCAATTCTTCTGGCCAAATCTATATCAGGGCATTAGGTTGTGTCCTTCAACAACTGCATTTAAACATAAAGCTTAACGAAATACATCCACAAAGACTCAGAACCTTTCTGT
Organism: Macrobrachium rosenbergii; assembly: GCA_039081455.1. Taxonomy (NCBI): domain Eukaryota; kingdom Metazoa; phylum Arthropoda; class Malacostraca; order Decapoda; family Palaemonidae; genus Macrobrachium; species Macrobrachium rosenbergii. Next base: position 29,337,022 of record JANJGK010000031.1, on the reverse strand, counting down.
TAACCCTTATACTCGAAGCAGATGTCATAAGATACCTCAGCCCTATGAACAGAGCATAGGCCTAAAGAATACACATTCATTGGAGCACTCACACGATAAGTACGGGAAACGGGTAATTATGGTGCAGAGTTCAATCTGACCAATTTTATTTCTTTTTCGTAACTCAGATCTTAGAACTTAGATCTTTCGGTGGCGCCAATAATGAGTAGGTCGTATGTTTTCGTATCTATGTTCAAGGATCCATGTTCATTTGATGTATAAAAAGTTACACAGTAGACCTTAGGAACTTCCCCTTAATGAGTTGACTACGTACAGTTCATATGCAATCAGGAACTCTGCGCTCATTTCATGGGTGAAACAATTTTACAGCGTGTTATTCGTCTTCATGCTGAACCTTCTGTTGCCTATAAGGTTATTTTGTGCTTGCCATCCATTACCTGCTTGGATTAGCGTTGTTTATTTGAATCTATTATTCCGCTTAGAGATTCATTTTACTCCAGCTATGTGTTTTGAATTACTATACCACAGCGTTACGTTCCACAGTGGTGTTCATGTTTTAAAAATTTCATGATGATATTCTAGAAGCGCTATTTGTTCAAAATATTTGTGAACTTTCATTTTGGGTATTCTATTCAACTGGAATTAGAAACTGGTTATTGTATTTAATCTCTTGCAAGATATTCTGAATTTTAAGCACACGTACTGTCGTCAATGCAATTATTTATTTGTGGATGGTTTGTCTGGATTCAGACTTTCCTTCATTGTGTTCCCTGTTCGTAATCATGATGTACATCAGTTTTGATTTATGATATACCATTTGCAGAATAATTATTTCATTACCATTTTTTTACAAATGGTTCCATTCCAATTTCATCAACTACCAAATATCCAAGGACATTTTTTGGTTCACGATGGATAGATACAATCGTTGATAATTTCCGCTATAATTGTAAGAAGGTTGCATCCCCAAATTTACTTGTATTGTTATCTCATAATAGTTAGTTGGTTAGTTACATAGTTAGGATTAAGGCAGCCACCTGCTTGCACGGGCTCTTGCTTCTAGAGCAACCCGTTGATAATTTCCGCTGTAATTTTTAGAAGGCTATTTCCCCGAATTTACTTGTATTGTTATCTCATAATAGTTAGTTAGTTATATAGATAGGATCAAGGCAGCCACCTGCTGGCACGGGCTCTTGCTTCTAGAGCAACCCGTAAATTCATGAGGGTGTTTCTTTATTTCTTTTAATGAAGATCATACAGTCGAAATATTCATCAAACTGGTATTGTATACGAACACAAAATTACTACTACTATTATTATTATTATTATTATATGAAGGGAGTAGACCCTCTTTTAAACAGGTCTTATTAAAAAGGATGGCTGTATTATGCGAATTTATCTTATATAGTGTCTTTTCTATCTTATACCTCTCGGGGCATGTGTATGAACGGGGCGAGCGAGTGCCCCGAAAGGTATAAGCGCTCCACCATCAGCGCCTACGTCAGGAGGGCCCTCTCACACTGCTCCTCCTGGAACGACACACACGGAGAAATAGAACGTGTAGCCCAGACCCTCGTCGACAATGGACACCCAAACCGGAATATAGGAGTCTATCAAGGCGAACATCGATAGATGGTACCGTCAGGAACCTCGCCCCGATGCCCCCTGAACACATAGAGCTCTTCTATAAAGGACAATTTCACCATAAATATAAAGTAGACGAACGCGCCCTCAAAAACATCATCGAAAATAATGTCAGCCCTGTTGACTCCAACAAGAATATACATCTGGTTATCTATTATAAGAGCAAAAAGACGAGCAGCCTGGTTATGCGTAACAACCCAGCCCCCCCTCAGCAGGACCCCTTGAAGAAAACCAACGTGGTATACCGGTACTCATGCCCTGTCCGAGGATGCCTCGGTTCTTACATCGGTATGACCACCATGCGTTTCTCCAAGAGGATTTCCTGCCACGCCCAAGAGGGGGCAATCTTTAATCATGCCAGGACCGTCCATAACCAGAGAATAGCAAGAAAAAACAAAATCACGAACATCGAAATAATTGACCGAACTACCGATCACCGCCGCCTACGCCTCTTGGAAGCATTGCACATTGGGAAGGAGAAACCAACCCTCAATATTACGCAGGAAACATTTCTCCTCCCCACGGCAGCCAGGAGACATGCACCGAGCGATCCCCATAGCGAACGTGCGAATCAAAATTCAGCATCGGAGGATCGAAATTCTTCCATTCATCCCCAGCACTACAACGCCGCTCGCACATCAACCTGGGAAAATAGGCTCCGCCCGAGGGTACATGCCCCGGGCAGCCAATCATAATTCAGCACCGATCAAGACCCCCCTATAAATACCAACCCGAGCACCTCGTCCTCGTTTCTTCAGACCTTCTGCAACCACGTTCAGAGGATGACCAACGAGCTAGTCGAAACATGTCGACGGTACCTAAAATAGAACCTGAATCCAGACGAACGATTTCTGATTGGATATTTTAATAAAAGACTTCCCATATTCCGCACACTATCCTTTTCCAACATGAATATCGGCCAGTTGCTGACTAACACCGCTGAGCCTGAAAAGCGAATCATAAGGAAGATAGAAAAGACACTATATAAGATAAATTCGCATAATACAGCCACCCTTTTTAATATTATTATTATTTCATGCAAAAGAATGGCTGACTGGATGCTGTTGAGTATATATTGCAATTTCTTAATCTCATAAATGAGTTTCTTTGAAACCCGAGGTAAATCATATAACAGCTGTCCAAAGTTCATTCATTCCTTAACGTTTCATTAGTGCTCGCTACCACTTACTGAAATGCGAATGAAGCCAGGGGTACAGTTTTGCCATATTTATACCTGGCAGCAGGTATAAATATGGCATAAGTATATCCCTGGTTTTATTTGCCAAGTGAGCATAAGTATAGTGCAATTTTACCCCTGGCTTCATTTGCCTTTCTGTAAATGGTACAGAGTGCTACCGAAACAGTTTTTCGGTTTATCAGCTTTACCTGCTGCTACAAAGAAACTCATTCGTGAAATTGAGACACTGTAATGTCTGAGTGAGGGTCTTCTTCCGAGATATTATTATTATCATCATCATTACTATAAGTAACAATTCTACAATACCAATAACTTGCAAGGCAAGCCTAGGCATGAAAAAATATACCTGCATATGAAAAGCACAAAATGAGGAGATGAAAATAACAAACAAATAACGGTAAATCCAAAAACAAATACATACACAAATATTTATTTGCCCTCTTCCACTCCTGAACATACGCCTAACAATAAACATTTCCTTTGGAGCCTGACTGCTGTCTCTTATCAGATCCTTAACTGCATTCGCTGGTGGACCTGACCAATGTTTTATTATTCTACCTGACTCTATCACTTGTGCTCATAACACATTCGATTGGGCAGCATGGTGTAGCGCTTGGTTTGCACTTGCTAGATCTGGCTTAAAGCCCATCAGACCAGGCACCTGACGAGGACAAGAAAGGTTTACGGGCTAGCAACCGCATCCCCAAAGCTTGCTGATGAACCGAAAAACTGTGCTATTTCTAGTGCCACCTCGTATGGTGCGTGGTCAAGTGGACCCAACCTTGCTTTTCCTTTGGTTCTCCAGTAGGAGTTCCAAGTTCAGTTCAGGGAAGCAGAAGGCGACCATTTCCTGAAGCAAATTTTGTGCCTCTGTAGCCCAAGTAGCAATCTAAATACCTGGTGGTCAGTTAGCTGTGGAGTACGGTTACTAAGGTAGAAAGGGGCATGGGGCTAGCAACCTCATCCTAAGTTACTCTGTGGGAACCGTTAGGTTAACCCCCTGGAGCCACTGCGTATACGAGGACTAAATTATCAAACATCACGAAACAATTGTCGGAACATCAAAATTCCAAGTGCAGTATTGCTACCACTTCGACGTTACATAATTCACTAGCTGAGTTTAATTAAATGAAGGCCAAAGCATTTTAAGCCACAAGCACATTAAAAAAGATCCGCCCAGCTATATATAATCGTTATGAACCAGCCTTTATACTGATCTCCATTGCAACCAGTTCACAACTCGAATCTCCGATAAAAACAAAAAAATATCAACCTGTCTATAGAGAGTGTTTAGCAGTATCCATCCGTACTCTTTTGGAGAGTCCGTATTGACATCATTTTTCATCCTTTCATCCCAAAACCCCGTTTACCCTTAACGCTCGCAGATCACGTATAAAATCAACGTTAGTGTTGATCAATAATCCTCTCTATTCCCATCTCGCTATTTATGATACCTATTCTCTAGTTGTAGTACATTCAGTCCGTTTACCCAACTTCACAGATGTGTAGATCAGGTATAAAATCATACTGTTTCTCACCGTTCTTCATTTATCCCTCCATATCTTTTCGAGATGCCTTCTATTTACAAAACCAGGTCCCCTTTCTTTCCAAAATTTGTAAAACCAACTTAGCAGTTTGTAGATCAGATACAGCATTTAATTAAAGCTACATCACTCTTGCTATTCTACCAAGTACAAAAACGTACTTTTTTTTATAATAGTGGAAATCTTCCTCTTCACCAGGATTTCAATTACGACGTATTTATTTTGTTTTTCTTTTGTGTGCTAAAACAACCTTTTTCTGATCTGCTGTTTTTCCCTTAACCATTTACCCAATTATTGAGTAGCATGCCAGCAAGCGAAAAACTGCATCACTATTCAGGCACTTTTGATTATCGTGACGCTTAAATGTTTCGTAACCTTCCTCATACAGTCCATACCTATATATTTACGGCCCGAAACCGTCAACAGCTATTAGGCATATTTGTAGTATGACACAAAAACACAGATGAGAGAGAGTGAGACAGATATACAAGTGACAATGATAAATACACCATCACTTAAATGTCCCAGAAAAATATGCTGGTAAACTTAGGCTTTACCATAACGACGACGAATGCGTATTGAAAATAAATCTCCACTAATGACTCTTCTTTTCAGATTCTCGCCTTGCGCAAATGATCCATCCTCACAGACTTTTGCCAAAAATAGGACAAACGGACAAATCATTCGAGTGTCTTTTTTCAGCGCGGTATTCGATCAAAGGTCTTCAAAACGTCACATTTGGAATTCAGTCTTCCGGCTGCACTCGACGCCGATTCTGACTCGTATTTGTATTCATCAGTTACTGGGACAGGAAAAAGTTTCGAGGGCTCTTTCAGCCTCTCACCGAGTGGTTTCTGATACGGGTTTTGGAAAGCTTTGCGTACTCGGCCCCGAAATGAACTAATCCTTGGTAAATCTGTAGAGAGAGAGAGAGAGAGAGAGAGAGAGAGAGAGAGAGAGAGAGAGAGAGAGAGAGAGAGAGAGCATTTTAATACTCATTTTAGTTTATTTTCCTTCCTACTTCCCACGCTAAATCCTAGTAATTTGGCTCGGTCCTCTCCTCTTAGCCCAGTCCACCCCTCCAAGCATCCTATCCGCATCCTCAATCTCTTCATTACATCGTTGGTTGCTCTCATTGACTAGTCATAATGTTCATCCACTTCACTCTCACCCCACCCCTCTCTCTCTCTCTCTCTCTCTCTCTCTCTCTCTCTCTCTCTCTCTCTCTCCAGTAAGACCTCTTAAAGGCACTTCGTTTGATGTCGTAATGAACACTAACATCCGACAGATCTGGAGATTAACGAGAAACTTAAGCCTCAGGAAATCGCTGACGCCTGTCTTTTGCCGCTCTTTGGGGGATTAAGCTGAGTGGATGAAAGTCGAGGGAAAAGGCTGCCACGAAAAGGAAAAATAAATGAGGTGATAATAAGTTCAGAGGCCAATTATGGCAGCTGCAAAAAATACACACTCATACATATACGTATATGCTTCAAAAATCACAGTTGATGCACATGACTTCAGTATACAAGCGAATACCACAGGAAAATGACAGGCAGAGGTTCAGTACCTGTCATTTTCCTGTGGTATTCGCTTATATACTCGAGTGTCCTCTGCTTAGGCTTGGGAAAATCACTACAATAATCTCGTATTTAAACGGCAGTCAACAGCTTCTTAACACTGTGAGCTGTGATGATCACCAAATGGCCGTTCATGGTGTTTGCGGCCTAATATATTCAGCTACTAACTGTTTCATATACAAAGGAAAAAAAATAGGACATTGAGCCTTTGAATTTGGATATACGTACATGTGATACATATGAGAAAAATGTAGAATGTAAAATGTCAGATGCTATGAAACTATGGAAAACCAAATTTGAAAGATAATGAGTGTGAGAATGGGAAAAATTGGCATGGCAGAGACGTGTCAGTCTAGGAAGAATGTACTCCTTGTGTCAAAAACTGCGGGGAAATGTAAAACAGTGAGAATCTGCAAGTTCTTGGATTTTATGACTGAAATAAGGTGTAGAAATGTATTACCTGAAGATAGGTAAATAGTAGCAAATGTACTACCTGAAGATAGGTAAAGTGAGAAAGCAGAGATAATGTATGAGACAGGTGGAATCTATGCCTTTTTGAGAGAAAACAGAATAAAGGTTCCTACTGGGTGATCTGAATATTAAAGTTGCTGAGATGACATGGCTGGTCGGGTTAAATCGCCCAGAGTGAATAGGAATTGGGAGATTCTTGCTGGATTATATTCTAAAACGTATTTTGTGGTTTGAAGAGACCGATTTCTAAAAAAAAAAAAAAAAAAACACTGTATTCTCGGGAGAATACGACCTGCGATGAAAAGAAATTCATACATTACATATTGAAAAACAAGAGAAAGTGACTGATGTAAAGGGGAGGAGAGGTGTAGCATAAGGTATATCAGAGCACTGAGTTTAAGAAACAAAAGGGAAAATTCATAAAACTGGAGAAGAAGGTTTCAGAATTCCGATAAGATTGTACTTGAGCAAGTTTGACGAGAGGTGACAGTAGGGTATGAGAAGGTGGATGAAGACTGGACAAGGGTTAATGACGCAGAAACAGTGAGAGAACTGAAAGGGTGAAAGACCTGAGAGCCAAGAAGTGCATGCATCAAGAAAGAAGGGAGAATAATCGCATATAAAGGAAACTGAAATAAGAGGTTTATGGAAGGAAAAACTGCGGTTGTGTGAACTACAATTGGATGAAAGAGGGGCACTTGTGCCGAGTTATAAACGAGACAGGATACAGAACTCGAAGCTGTGGAGAAAATAGAAAACTAAAAGTTGATGAAATGGCTGGGCAAATCTGAGTGACCGCTTTTGAAGAAAATAGCTTATTGTTTTTTTTTTCATGGAGAAAGGTAGGAAGTGCATTTAGAGCTATCAAAATGGATTAATAATAAAGGGCGCAATTGGAGAAATACTGACTAAAGTGAATGAAGATGTGCTTTATAAAAAGATGTTAACCGCATACGATCGAAAAGGGGCAAAGTTGATTGTTAAAAGGAAATGGGTATTCTTAACCTGGGAACAGTTGTGGAAGTGAATACTGAGATTGTGGGGAGAGCTTTCAGGAAGTTTAAGGTTACGAAAGAAAATGAAATCTTTTAGCAAATTCTGACAGAGAAACCCAAAGTTTATCATATATGTACTTTGAAAAGATATATCTCAGTCTCAAAAGCGGGATTAATTACCAAAGTAAATTTCAACATAGTGGCACAAAAATGGCACATGGTTCTGAAAAAAAAAAATAAAAAATAAAAAAGAGAAGCATATAATCTAAGATTATTTAACTTTCATGCTGCTGACACTGCCCTCCAACACATAGGCTCTCCTTGAATATTAAATTATTTTCGTTAGTAGATGATGGCACAAACAATAGAGAGATTTCTAAGAAATAATTCAGCACACCTCATAACCGGATACTGTTCCTTAACTTAAATAGGATGGAACGTTTATAATATCGGAACTTACCTTCAGCATTTCTCTCCAGGTGATGGGGATCCAGGTTTCCTTTCGATATGTATATTCAAATTCGCTGAAATCCATCTCCCGGTGGTCAGAGGGGCAGGTGGTGTTGCTCCCGAAGATGGGGTTGCTGCTCATGTTGCCTGCGTTGAGAGAAGAACGGGAATTTCATCCAGAGGAAACAGATCAAGAATGACCAGAGGCAAAGACAGGGAGGAAATGGACTACTGTTGGGGCAAGTAATAAATATCACAGTCTATGAAATGAAGGTGAAGAGTTCTGGGGCTGATCATCTCAGCTTTCGTTTGAATGACCGAGTACTTTTAACGCTACGCTGAGTTCCAATACTAATGAAAGGCAAATGAAAAATTTAGAAAACTCTAGGTTTAGCAGTCGCTGGATTTAACGATATGGCATTATTGGAGCAAATATTTACATACTCCTTTTCATCGTAGCCTTCTCTGGGAAAATTGTATGCGGTAAATTAATTTGACGGTGAATATGAGGGTCATAAACACCTGCCGAGGGGAGAGAGAGAGAGAGAGAGAGAGAGAGAGAGAGAGAGAGAGAGAGAGAGAGAGAGAGAGAGAGAGAGAGAGAGACCGCCGCTGATGAGGACTGACGACTAAAAGTACGGGGAAATATCAACGATGACGAAAACAGAATAAATGACAATGTAGGAGATGACATCTATAAGCTCTAATCAAAGATGCACAGAGAGAGAGAGAGAGAGAGAGAGAGAGAGAGAGAGAGAGAGAGAGAGAGAGAGAGAGAGAGCGCTTGTGCACAGACGCACGGTTCATCAATACGGCTCACCAGCCAGTCAGAGACTATATTATACATGAAAGCTACTTTTCTGTTCGCAACTTGATAAGAAATCTCACCTACTCCAGCCATATATAAGCGCTGACAAGGTCTAATTTCCATAAGTGAACCAGGTGTATGATGTGTAAAGCCATCACCATCATAATTAACGCTTTTTATCAGTCTTTTCTTTCATTCCTCCGTAGTTTCTGGAGTGGGAGAAAAAAATGCCGAGGATATTGGAGTAATGCAAGAAAAATAATGTAAAATACATAAAAGAAAATTTATACAAAGTCCAGTAACAACTACCCACCTTTACCTTTAAATGGGTGTATGACCTTTAGATTTGTGAGATTTGCACTACATGTCTTAGTTGCGTATATATTATTCGTTACTATTTTATGTTTACGTCTTTAAACATACAATCGTAATTAGAAATTGCCCAATATGTTGAGTGAATAACTGAATTTTTTTATCTCCAATTTTTTTAATGGATACTCTGACAACTTTTACTTTTCTACATAGGATTTTCTCAAATCAATCCGTATTTAATTTAGAATAATATCTTTTATAATAATGTGTGCATATTTGCAATAATAATAATAATAATAATAATAATAATAATAATAATAATAATAATAATAATAATAATAATAATAATCCGGTATAATTGCTTTATAACAAAAAAAATTTTGATCTTCACAATATCTTTCCAGTTCAAATGCTCACTGTTATTGGAATGGAATGGTATATAAAATTGAGGTCAAAGGGCAAGTACTGGGAACTATGGGGTCATTCAGCGCTGAAAGGGAAATTGAGAGTAAAAAGGTTTTAAAGGTGTAACAGGAGGAAAACCTCGCAGTTGCACTATGAACCAATTGTTAGGAGAGGGCGGAAAGTATGATGGAAGAAAGAGAATATGAGAGGAGGTGCAGTAAAAGGAATGAAAGGGGTTGCACCTAGGGGCCACAGGGATGCTATAGAGAACCTAAAGTAATGCCTACAGCGCACTGCGTGAGGTGCACTGACGGCACTACTTCCCTATGAGGTCTCTGGTATTCCCCTGCCAACCCTTCTGTCTTCTGTCTTACTTCTCCGTCTGCATCCTGCCATACACCTCCTTGTTATGATTGTCACAGTCTTCCATATGATCCCCACCATAATACATCGAACTATCATTCCTCTCGACCTTTCCTTCGTACCATTCCCTCAACCGAACATGATACATCGAACTATCATTCCCCTCGACCTTTCCTTCGTACCATTCCCTCAACCGAACATGATACATCGAACTATCATTCCCCTCGACCTTTCCTTCGTACCATTCCCTCAACCGAACATGATACATCGAACTATCATTCCTCTCGACCTTTCCTTCGTACCATTCCCTCAACCGAACATGATACATCAAACTATCATTCCCCTCGACCTTTCCTTTGTACCATTCCCTCAACCGAACATGATACATCGAACTATCATTCCCCTCGACCTTTCCTTCGTACCATTCCCTCAACCGAACATGATACATCGAACTATCATTCCTCTCGACCTTTCCTTCGTACCATTCCCTCAACCGAACATGATACATCGAACTATCATTCCCCTCGACCTTTCCTTCGTACCATTCCCTCAACCGAACATGATACATCGAACTATCATTCCCCTCGACCTTTCCTTCGTACCATTCCCTCAACCGAACATGATACATCGAACTATCATTCCCCTCGACCTTTCCTTCGTACCATTCCCTCAACCGAACATGATACATCGAACTATCATTCCTCTCGACCTTTCCTTCGTACCATTCCCTCAACCGAACATGATACATCGAACTATCATTCCTCTCGACCTTTCCTTCGTACCATTCCCTCAACCGAACATGATACATCGAACTATCATTCCTCTCGACCTTTCCTTCATATCATTCCCTCAACCGAACATGATACATCGAACTATCATTCCTCTTGACCTCTCCTTCGTACCATTCCCTCAACCGAACATGATACATCGAACTATCATTCCCCTCGACCTTTCCTTCGTACCATTCCCTCAACCGAACATGATACATCGAACTATCATTCCTCTCGACCTTTCCTTCGCACCATTCCCTCAACCGAACATGATACATCGAACTATCATTCCCCTCGACCTTTCCTTCGTACCATTCCCTCAACCGAACATGATACATCGAACTATCATTCCTCTCGACCTTTCCTTCGTACCATTCCCTCAACCAAACATGATACATCGAACTATCATTCCCCTCGACCTTTCCTTCGTACCATTCCCTCAACCGAACATGATACATCGAACTATCATTCCTCTCGACCTTTCCTTCGTACCATTCCCTCAACCGAACATGATACATCAAACTATCATTCCCCTCGACCTTTCCTTTGTACCATTCCCTCAACCGAACATGATACATCGAACTATCATTCCTCTCGACCTTTCCTTCGTACCATTCCCTCAACCGAACATGATACATCGAACTATCATTCCCCTCGACCTTTCCTTCGTACCATTCCCTCAACCGAACATAATACATCGAACTATCATTCCTCTCGCCTTTCCTTCGTACCATTCCCTCAACCGAACATGATACATCGAACTATCATTCCTCTCGACCTTTCCTTCGTACCATTCCCTCAACCGAACATGATACATCGAACTATCATTCCCCTCGACCTTTCCTTCGTACCATTCCCTCAACCGAACATGATACATCGAACTATCATTCCTCTCGACCTTTCCTTCGTACCATTCCCTCAACCGAACATGATACATCGAACTATCATTCCCCTCGACCTTTCCTTCGTACCATTCCCTCAACCAAACATGATACATCGAACTATCATTCCTCTCGACCTTTCCTTCGTACCATTCCCTCAACCGAACATGATACATCGAATTATCATTCCTCTCGACCTTTCCTTCGTACCATTCCCTCAACCGAACATGATACATCGAACTATCATTCCTCTCGACCTATCCTTCGTACCATTCCCTCAACCGAACATGATACATCGAACTATCATTCCTCTCGACCTTTCCTTCGTACCATTCCCTCAACCGAACATGATACATCGAACTATCGTTCCCCTCGACCTTTCCTTCGTAGCATTCCCTCAACCGAACATGATACATCGAACTATCATTCCTCTCGACCTTTCCTTCGTAGCATTCCCTCAACCGAACATGATACATCGAACTATCATTCTTCTCGATCTCCCTTCGTAGCATTCCCTCAACCGAACACACCTTGCACACCATGGCCAGCCATCCACTCACACTTTCACTGCCCCATCATTGCATCTCACTCGAAATCTCATCAACTCCAGCTTTCAAGACCCGTCGTGAGCACTTCCTCCCTAGAGAAGTAATTAGCCGGAATCCTTAGCATTCCTTAACGCTCCCTCCACAAAATATTCGTCTTCCGGCCTTCAATTTCTCAAAGAAATTTGATCTTGTGAAATTAGGATGCTAGGCGTCTCATTCTCGGTATTCGTGATTGAAGTTCCGAGTATAATAAAGCACAGTGAAAAAGGAAATGAAGGAGTATTAACAACAGGTACCCGAAGGTTAATAAACTGAACTATTATGGTAAGAGAGTGAGAGAATAAGGATACGAGAAGTAAATTTTAAAAATTATCATAAAACAAAAACAAAAAGGATCAGGAACAACTACATACGCGGAAAATTGGGTTGCAAAGAACAAAAAATGTTTCCTTTTTCCGCCTCTCTCTCTCTCTCTCTCTCTCACACACACACACACACTCACGCACCCTGAAATACTCACACACACTAGAATTAGGAGAACAGAAATAGCATTACAGAAATGGTAAGGAGATCCCCAAAGCCCACGGGATGGAAAGTAAACATTCTACAATCTGAGAGGGTCTCAGACATATATCCAGACGCCTATTCAAAAGTAAACATTCTACAATCTGAGAGGGTCTCAGACATATATCCAGACGCCTATTCAATGCAAAATCACGTCCCCTGGAGAAAAAAAAAAAACTGTGAAAGCTTTAAAAACGAAGGTATTATGGGCTTAAACATAACGTTCACGTAGAATTTTTGGAGTGTGCTAAGTTATACAAGATGTCTACTCTAGGTAACTGTGAAGGCGATCGTTTGTTTTAAATTCCTGAGATAATCACATGTAAATTTACATAAAAGGAAAAAGGAAATACTGACGAGTGTAAAATCAAAGATTATAGAAAGAGAAAAACCAGGTATTGATAGTATCTCAGCAGGGTTTATCTGAATTGTAGGGATATTATTAGACAAGTTTTTTTTAATGTGGTTTTTATATATCAGCTTAAAAGTCAACTGGTGTAGCAATTTATTTCACAAGAAAAGAAAAAATGATGAAATGTAGAGCAATGTGTTCTTCTTGTGTTGATTATAAAGTTATTTCTACGCTTCTGAGTAACAGAATGGACGAAGGTAATTGGCAAAATCATTTCCAATAAATGCTGCAGTGCCGTAACAAGGAGTTCAATCATCCACGTGTGATCTACTTGCTTGAGGCATCATATATCACGCAAATCTGAGAAACCTGTACTGTACCTTTAGAGTGGTACTACTTCTGGTATTGCCGGTGACTTACCATTGTGGTTGCCCACAGTCTGACAGATTTTCACAAACACACCACCTTACTGTCCCTGTGAGTTTACGCATGTGCAGAAAGACTATACTTGAGATGTATGTTCGGTCTCTGAAGTGCTGTGCTCAGGTAAAACGATCTGTCTCTCGCCTTTGGTAAAGGTAATGGAGGACTTTGTGCACTGTAGCTGCACCAAGAGCCTGATAAAAATGCTGTACAGATGCATGCAGTAAGATGTGTAAACAATATGAATGTTATTCTTAATAATGATGAACGTTTCGTTAGACATCCTTATTGTTATTCATCAAGAACTACTGAACAGGTTGAACTCATTAAACATCAAAACAAATCTTAATTTGTCTTTTTGGAGAAGCTAATGACCTACTGTAAACATAATAGTAGAAGAGAATATATTATTTCAGAAAGCGAGACACTAATTGTGAAATATGCAAAGGTTACAAAACATGAGTAAAAAGTCTAAAATGAATGGCTGGTGCTTTTAAAGGGAAAACCACCTGGCTAATTCATTACTTGGAGTAAAAGTTGATTCAGTGAAGACTCAAAGCATTGTACTTCGGACGGTCGTAAATCTGGCCTGAATAACACTTGGGACAATACTGTCAGAACTGCTGAGAAACCTTAAACCACTTCCCTGTGGGATTTATTTTACTCCTTCCCAGCTAGGTGCACATTTTACACACACACACACACACACACACAAATTGAAAATGCTTCTAGTTTAATCAAAATTATTTTACTACATCTTTAAGCACTATATTATCAGGATTTGAACATTATTTTAGCTTGCAAGTAACACACTGTGTAAAAACTATTAAAAAGTGGAAGAAGCAGAAAAAAAATTCGTTGGATTCTGAGATATTTGCTGGTGTCACTAGTAATCCTTTTAGTACACTACCAATGTATTATATATTCATTTTCCATATTTGCAACACTTCTTGTACCTTCCATGTGTAAATGCTATACTTCAAAATATGTTCATAATAATACTGAGGGCGCTCCTTTAAGAATATTATTGTTTACAAAAGAGAAAAGTCTGGTAAATATACAAAATATTTTTGTTCCTATAAATCTCTATTAGTGATACTAACCATACTTCCTCTGGACCATGAATCTGATATCTATCCCTTGCAAATACTGCTCTGAAATCTGGTTTATCTAATATAACTGTCCATGATAGGTTTGCGAACTAACCCCACAGCAATTTCAACTGCAACAAAAGCCTTCATATCCTTGGAAGTTAAATCTGTTCTCTGTTTATACCTTGATCTTTTAAGCAAACGCTGCTCCTTAGCCATCTTACAGCAGAAATGTATATTTGATTCTTTTGCAACATGGTCATCTATTTCCTCAGGAAAAACTTAGCAAAGCATTCAAATCAAATTACCTGATGAGAGGCTCTATAATTTAATGTATTATCCAAATGTTTTGGGGTTGTTATCATTTAATTCAACTTTATTCCATGTGTATGGCACAGCAACATCAACACAAGAGTCTGCTGTAGGGGGTATCATCATCATCATCATCATCATCATCATCATCATCACTGGTACCATCATCATCATCCTCACGTTCCACCAGATCAGGGTTATCACTATTATAATCAGAGTCTGAATCAGAAAAAAAAAAACAATATTTCCTCGATTTCTTCGAGTGAAACTTGGTGAGAAGTGGAGGCCATGAAAAGGCTTCAAAGGAAAAAGAAAAGGTTTTATGTCATACGAAAGACTCAGTTCCAGTTAGGGGAAAGTTAGAAGGCAAGCAGTCGGATGACGAATGTAAATCAATACCTAACCTCGGTGAACAAAACTCCCTTGCCTTGAATTATGCTTAATCTACAGAAAATATATATCTTATATGGCATTTATAAAACAATGACGTTTCATAATTTCAGCGTCACATATCATCATAACGCCATGAAGCCTGTTGTTAGACAGGCTAGACTATTGTTGACAGATGTAAACAAACCTTCCTTCTCGGTAACGAGAAGAATAAGTGAAGATAATGTAACATGCAAAGGATTATTCTTGAGAGGAGTAAAAAGTTACGTGAAGTTTAACGTAACATGTAAAGGATTATGAGACAAAATAGCCGAAATGAAATGCCAGTGAATCTAAAGAATAATTATTCATCTTAGAATCTGAAAAAGAGAAGATAATAGAAACTGAAAGAAGCAGAGGGGAGAGTTCATAGAAAGACGCCATATCGCTTCATTTACATTCCAACTGCACGAAAGCCAAGGAAGTCTGGATGCTCAAGAAGACAGACATGGTAAAGCTAAAGTATATTTATTTGTAATTACTTGAAACTGCAATTGTTGGAGTCTGATGTATATGTAAAGACGTACTGTTATTGCAGAATTAAATTAGATTAGAAGGAATTATAAGCAGTGATAAGAAAATTATTGCAATATTTATGGATTTAATTGTAATAAATATTGCAATGTGTACGCAGGCTTTGTAAGAAAATTTATTCACTACCAGAATTTTCCAGTAATGAACAGCAAATATTACTTATAAACGTTTCATCTAACACGAAATCCCACCTGTTGTGGAATTTCCTTCTGTTTGATTGCTCAAGACAGAATTGTCCCCTCTACGACATTTACCGGGTAGCAGAAAAAAAAGGGTGCCATGGATACGACTGATTCTTCATGTTGCTTTCCTTGTTGGAAAGAGGCCGCCCTTTATATGTTTTAATTTTTTTTAACTAAGGAATTATTCGTCCGTGTACTCATCTAGGCTAAAGAGTAATAGAGTTTTATGACACACAATGAAATAGATTTAATACGATTTACCTAGAAGTTCTTGAGTTACATACACTGAGCATTTCCATTTGTAATCATACTTGGAACTCACATAGCAACATTGCCAATTTAGCTGATAAGCATTTTCATGAGAACCTGTTTTACAACAACGAATTCTAATTAAAAACTCTATAGAAAATGTATCTGGTAAGATGGAGAATGTGTCAAGTAAATATGTAACATATATAAAATAAAAAATCTAAGTGATATGATCAAGAAAACCATGTAAAAGATGTAAAAGCATCGCATACAAAGAGAATATTACTAATTACATAAATCATCATATTGAGATATAATAATATATATAGAAAATCAAACAATATTTGTCGTTAGTGAGGAGAGCACTTGCCAAGGACAGCACAACTTTTGACACACAGAAACCAGAAAACAAAGACAGTTCGTTCGGAGATGTCACGAAGACGCCTTCTCTCATGGCCGTCACAATGGGGTTGGAACTCTCGAGAAAAGAAGACTGATTCTGCTGTCATTTAAATATCAGCTGTTCAAGTAAAATAGCTTTTAGGAGGTCATGTGTCTTTCTGTGGCTTGCGGCTTGTCCGCAGTTCCGAATCCCGTTCTGTCTATAAGGAAACTTAGCGTCTCAATATTTACTTTGACTTCTTTAATGAGACCATCGACTAAATGGTATCTGTTCCGTAGTAAATTCAACATGCCACCGTCCAGGTAGAATTTTGGGCCACTTCTTCGCAATTCTTTCATGTGTTACTTCAGAGGATAAATGTCAAACGTAATTTGTAATAAAGCTGGTAACGGTCGTGATACGAAGTTTATTATGTATGCGTCCTAGCATGTAAACGCAATGTTAATACTGTGCTTGGCTATCTAATCATTAATCCATTACGATTAAAGTATATCATCCCTAAAAAACATATCTGTATTTTGCATGTCTTCGAATATACTACATTACATGAATATTAAGTATTTTGTTATTATTTTTCCATATAATTTCTTCTTTCAGTCTTTGCGACAGATAATATTTTAAGCCAATATCTCATTTCAGACTGAACAGGCAACGAGATTCCCCCTCAAAAATATCACTTAAAGTCCAGAAATGGTACAGTGCATTCTGCGGTTGTTGTTTATATTTTTTTTTTTATAATGTATCGTTACTGGTAGATTTTAGTTTGGTTTTAGGCGTATTCTCCTATTACAGTACGTCTGAAGGAGCGTTTCGGAATCGATTTATCATTCCTAAAGTCTGTCTTGTTTTACTTATTTTATATATTCGTTTATGTTTTCATCCAAGTCTCTTCGTTGTTTTATTATTATTATTATTATTATTATTATTATTATTATTATTATTATTATTATTATTATTATTATTATTATTATTATTATTATTATTCAGAACATAACCCCTATTCATATAGAAGAAGCTCCCAGATGCCACTGACTAGAAATTCAGGCTTCCAAAGAACATGGTGTCCATTTGAAAGAAGTAACAGAAGGGAGCAGGAAATACAGAAAGAAGAGGTCAGGTATTAGAAAAGAAAAAAATAAATTGACAAATTAATATATAAATAGATAAAATATAAGTAAATGATTAAAACACAAGGAGAACTGTTTTAGGGTAGTAATGTGTTTAATCTCCGCTTGAACTTTTGAATTTCCAAAGTCACAAAATCCTCGGGAAGACTCTTCCACAGTCCAACGGTGCGAGGAGGAATAAAGGACCTCTGGAACTGAGAAGTTCGACAAAGAGGAAGAATTACTGCTTCTTGATGCTGCTGTTCAGCGAATCTGGTTGACTCGGCAGGAAAAAAGGATCAGGGATCAATTATGAAAGTGAAAGATCTCTGATAAAATAAAACTTATGAAAAACTGACTAACAAGAGATCATCCATCGATAGTCCAAGTCATATCTTAATCGTCAAAGAGTTCGCTACTCACTTCCATCCTAACCATTATACTTGAAAAACTGCACTCTTACGAGTTTACCTCATACGGCAAAATAGCTAAAGAAAATTAACTTTTTCTATAACAAAACCGAAAAAATTTTGTAATAGCTAGGATCATAATACAAGTGAATGAAATTTTTCAGTTACATGTTACTAGGAGAGAGAGAGAGAGAGAGAGAGAGAGAGAGAGAGAGAGAGAGAGAGAGAGAGAGAGAGAGAGAGAGAGAGAGTTTCCATAATCAAAATAATCCGTACAAGAAATGTGAACATCCACGATGCAGGGATAGCAACCTCATGAAAAAATAAGAGGAAAATCAATGCTCATAGAATCGAAATGGGTTCCCAGAGACAGAACAAGTCAACAAAATCGAGTTAAGGATAATAATTCTAGTTGATGATGAAAGAACTCAGTCTATATACGCATTTGGGGGAAAAAAGGTAATTTCTTAATGCCCACGGTCTTTCTAAATCTTTTTTATGAGTTCTTTTCTTGAGTCTTTGGTATCGAAGTCTTTGGCTTTTATTTTTTAGCGAGAGAGAGAGAGAGAGAGAAAAAGGTAATTTCTTAATGCCCACGGTCTTTCTAAATCTTTTTTATAAGTTCTTTTCTTGAGTCTTTGGTATCGAAGTCTTTGGCTTTTATTTTTTAGCGAGAGAGAGAGAGAGAGAGAGAGAGAGAGAGAGAGAGAGAGAGAGAGAGAGAGAGAGAGAGAGAGAGAGAGAGAGAGAGAAAAAAAAAAAGGTAATTTCTTAATGCCCACGGTCTTTCTAAATCTTTTTTATAAGTTCTTTTCTTGAGTCTTTGGTATCGAAGTCTTTGGCTTTTATTTTTTAGCGAGAGAGAGAGAGAGAGAGAAAAAAAGGTAATTTCTTAATGCCCACGGTCTTTCTAAATCTTTTTATAAGTTCTTTTCTTGAGTCTTTGGTATCGAAGTCTTTGGCTTTTATTTTTTAGCGCGAGAGAGAGAGAGAGAGAGAGAGAGAGAGAGAGAGAGAGAGAGAGAGAGAGAGAGAGAGAGAGAGAGAGAGAGAGAGAGAGAGAGAGAGAGAGCGTCCTTAGGGTGGTTAGCAGTTACTGATTTATTTGTTCTTCCAATTTATAATAAATAGACTTTCAAAAACACTAGTACAGTTACCAATTAGGGATTACTTTAGGGATGTGAGACTATCATTAGAATAATTACCAAATGGTTAAGAAAAACTAACGATGCATAACATGAAAATAAGCAACCAACAGACTATATTAACCTAACGATGAATTTTTCCCGAGTTCCGAGTAACACTGAAATTTGTAAGATTGAAATTAAAGTGTGATTAATGATCCAGGCTGATCGATAATTAGGGGCAATAAATCAGGCCAGAGATAAGAGCACCTAGGGATGGAAAGTTAGCCACAAAAGCGTGACTGATTAAGCTTTACTTTTATATTTCATTCCCGGTAATTGAGGTTCATTAGCGAATCTTGTGATTACCCTTTTCTCTTGCTTTTGGGAGGACGGAATGAGAATCTATTTTCCCCTCTTTTATGACTTTGAGAAGATAATATTTTCTGCTAGATATTTTCGACAGAGGCGATTTCATTCCTTGTCATATGCGTTTTCTTTTAGAGAGAGAGAGAGAGAGAGAGAGAGAGAGAGAGAATATTGCCGGAGTTAGCACATTAAAGAAGGCTTTTTTGAATGGCCATGAATGGAATGGAAGAAGGCAATATTATATTCGACAAAATTAAATATCGATTGTTTTTTTTTTTGTTTATGAGAGGTTGGCGTGAGGAGGAGGAGGAGGAGGAGGAGGAGGAGGAGGAGGAGGATACTGGTGGCAAGTGGAGCTACCAAGGAATCAAACATCCTTTGTCTCAAAGCAAAGAAAATATTCTTTGTGACGTTAAGTATCTCTGTAGACAAACCGGGATTCGAACCCACGCACGCAGGAACCTTAAACTGGAGAAATGGACCTAGTTTCTGAAAAAGTTATTCCACTTGAGCAGCTAATATGGAAATGGTATACCAGCAGCAATCTTCCATTCACGGGAGTTCTTCCTCAATGAGAGTGGCTTTGTTGTTTTTATGACAATTTTCTTTTTATTCCATGGTTTATTTTATTTTCCTAAATTATTTCTGTGCCTATCCTTGCTTAGATATTGTTTCCCTCTTTCCATTTTCCTATCATTTTCCTTCGCTTTATCCTCGTCCTATTTTATTTCGACACCAGTCCTCTTATTGCATTTATTTCAGTCTCCTATGTGCCCATTATTTCGCTTTGTCTCTATACCTAACTCCATTTTGGTCTTCCCTTTCCATACGAAACCTAACAGTCGAGAGAATTTCTCCGATCTCCCTTTCATCAGGCCTCAATCTCAGTTTCGTATATTAGTTACACTGGCCCTCCTTGGCTCGTCTGTTTGTTTCTCCAACTGTTATTCCAGATTCCCCTCTTTATATTCCCATTTGGACTCTTCCTCCAAACCTTTCCCTTTGGTGAGAGGACGTCATTCCAAAATCCTTTATTGCAGTTTCATTCTATTTTAGGACCATCGTTCAGATTCCCGTCCCGACGCCACCTCCTCGCCTCAGTTAGAGTTATTCCTTTAACACCTGACACGATGCTTGCGTGAAGGGAAATATTCTCGACAGAAGCCTCTCATAATTCGGTTTATTAATATTAAACATTAACTTTCACAGGTGTTTTATTACAGAATAATTTTTTTTAAAGATGTTAACCCCGGTAAAAATTTTCAAAATATCTGAATACATAAGAGTTTCCTACGCTTTCTCTCTCTCTCTCTCTCTCTCTCTCTCTCTCTCTCTCTCTCTCTCTCTCTCTCTCTCTCTCTAACAGCTTACCAGACCCGGCAAAAAAAAAAAAAAAAAATGCAGGGAATAAAGGTCCTTCTGAAAGGAAAATATTTATCGACAGTAACCTTATCCGTAAAGGGAACGCGAAAATTACCACAAAAAACTACTCGGTCTTTTGAATGGACTAATGTGTCGCTGTCGGTTTCCATACGGAAAAATATATATTGCCTTTCCTAATTAAAACGCCCATTCATGTTTCCCATGTAATTTATATTCTCTTTTATAAGCCTTTAAAGTCCAGGAATAAAAAAATAAAAAAAAAAAATATGAACCTCAAGCTGAATGAGCCGATTAACCTTTTGAAACTATCCTCTTCTTTGAATGATGTGAAAGAAGCCGACAAACATACTGAACTGCAACCTCGTGTGGATTTCGACAAATACAATCTTTCTAAGGAAGACTTTACGTATGAAATAAACAGCTGCAAAAGAACAAAAATCTATATCTGAAAGTAAAATGACGGAGAGTGTCAAATGGAAGGATTACAAATGAAATTACTGAGGATAATTTTGTTAGAGATTTCTACAGACGAAGAAGTCGGAATACAATTTGCGTCATACTCTGCAAGCGTTGCATTCCCTCTTTAATGACAGACAGTGCTACAAATAATTCCCCCCCCCCCCTCCTCTCTCTCTCTCTCTCTCTCTCTCTCTCTCTCTCTCTCTCTCTCTCTCTCTCTGTAGTTTCCATTATGTAGTCCAGAATTTAATTACATTCCACGATGATCTAAACTATAACTGTCATTGTTGGGAGAAAGGATTATAACACTCCAGCCATTAGTGGCAACATGGTAGCCTCAGGAAGGGTTAACCTCGACTTTTAATAATACAGGTATGATTTATCTTCCCTATTCGATTTCCTATTAAATCATTTTAAACTTGACTCCACACCTCCTTACTTATTTATTAACACAAAAATTAAATAATCTATTATCTTTTACATATTTAATATCTAATTGGTTTTAAATTGTCGTTAATTTTACTACAGTAATGACACGAAAACAAATGAGTAAGAATATCTGTAGTGCTAATAGGGACATGGACATCAACAACACAAATAAAAAAAAAAACAAAAAAAAAAACGGAAGGCAACGTCACAAAGACAATCAGTTTTCTGGCACCTTGTGGGACTGCGTCGCATATTTTCTTGCAAATATTTTTGCGTCGAGGACAGAACTTAAAACAATTTAGCAGTTTAATATGCTTAATACAACCCTTTTCGTGACGTTTTTATATCCTAGAAAATTATCTTTCACAGGCTGTTGTTAGTATTCCTAACCTACTTTTATGAACAGTTATGCTTCCACTGCGTTCATTAATTTGTGTTATTGTCAGTTTTGGACTATTTTGGGCAGCCTTTCTCCTTCACTCTTCCTGCGTTAACGAAGGTGCTGATCTTTGCCTGGACGATGACAAAAATGGGAACGCAAGATGTTTAAAGCGCCGGAAAATATGCTCGTGTGAGAGCGCATCGTCTCACTTCAAGCCATAGGATTTGTAAACACGGAAGTGGATCATTACACACGCCTCATGGCAGAACAGGCAGCAGCGTGACCTAATTGCACCCAAACATATCTTGAGAACTGCCGCCTGTGATATAGTTATTGAAATGCTAAGAGCAAGATGAAGTTTAAAGTAACAGCAATACCACATTGATGTGGAAATATGAACAACAAGAAATATTACAAAGACATGCCACACGTAGATTCTGTTCGTATCTCGATTTATAAAGCAACAACTAAAGTGCTTGCCACGGACTTTCTACTCAACTGCAATGGGTCCGAAGCTGATTTCCACTAAAGTACTCAACAAATTTAGGCAACTGCACACCTTATGTACAATGAGGACTGGGAGGAGGGTCTGCCTACTAATCAGTGCTCAGAGCCTAGTCCTTCCAGGTCCCACATGGGAAAAGAGTAGGCTTGGGTGCTGATCTTACCTATGTACGTATGTCCAGTCTCTAGAACATCGTGCGAAAGTGCAGTGAACTGTTCCTTCCTTGCCTCCAACGCTCATTAGTGTCCTTTGAACCTTTAAACTTGTGAGATGATAAGAACAGACGTATTCCAGCTCTAGTAGAATGCAACAGAATATAACAGATATATGCCATCCTACTATCACCTGTTACATTAACTTATTCAACATTTATAGCTCAGTTTTCAAGGGTTTCTATTTATCGTTACAACCTTACTCATGCTCACATTTGCTTTCGACTTAACATTCTCGAAAATATTTCCAATTCTTTCCCTAGTCTCTTTAGCTCCTTTTTATTATCACTAATCAGTACCGTGTAACTTAGGACTATCAGTGATTCAAAATCTTTTCACCTGTATCTTATGTCCTTGCTCTGACTTCTCGCATCCATTCATCGACAAAGAGATTAAATAACCACGAAAACAGTTATGCAGTCATCTAAATACTACGACACACAATTTGCTTTCATCATAAAACCTTTAACTCCCACTTAGCTAATCTTCTGTACCATACAACCCCAACATATTCCACATTACATCTCTACCAAATCTATCACATTCTTTTTAAAAGTTCAAATGAGCCACATATATGTTTTCCATTTACTCTCAAACTTTACACATAACTTTTTCACAATAAATATTCAAGCTACGCATACTCTTCCTTATTAAAGCCAAAATTTTTCTTAGTCCATCAATTCTATCATCTAACCTACATCCTCAATCCAATCCCAACCATACATTTCCTAAGGTATGCAAATGTTATGCTCAAAACAATCTAACAATAACACATCAAATTTATCTTATATAAAGGAAAATCATTCATCTCACCCATTCCTTCAGACGATCTCCCTCATCCGGACATACCTTCCATACCCACATCAATCACTCAATCATACAATGACTATCGTTCTTGTGTCCTTCATATAATCCTGTCAAAACAGTCATGGCCATTAGCCATTTCACTCACCCCTGCCTCTCTTTCATCCTTCAAATTCAACTACTCTTCAAAATATTCACACACTGAATCAGGACTGCATTCTCTTCAGGTACACCGTTTCATTTGAATAATTTATGAGATCCATTTGCTCACTAATTTAGCTCTGCATTACTTTTCTATGGAACAACTTCTCCTTAAAGTACTTTGTCTGCTTCCTTTAACACACTTTCTTCTTCCCCTCTGCATGCCTCTAAAGGACGCTATTTTCTTCCATGCAGCTGCATCCCAAACCGTCTCTGTTTAATCCACTAAATCTTTTATTTCACTAACCCATCGCTCATTCCTCTCTCCCCTCTTCCTTAACCTCCTGCACAGCCTGCTGACTCTACGACTCCTTCACCGAATTCTGCAGAAACCTTAGACACCCGACGCAAGCAACCTGCAGTAGGTTAAACTGATCTTGGAGAGCCATAGAAGTGGCTGAACTAGCTCGGTTCAAAGAGTAAAATTGAATATATAGTTAATGGCATGCTTGGTTAAAAAAAAAAATTAAAAAAAAAAAGCAAATAATGTGCTGAAGTTTCTTCGGCGCAATCTAGTTTTCTGTACAGCATATAATGCTGTAAGAGCCCCGACCCATGAAACTTTCAGCTACGCCCGATGGTGACCTGTCCTATACCGTTGCCAGACGCACGATCACGGCTAACTTTAACCTTAAATAAAATAAAAAATACTGAGGGTCTAGGACCTCAATCTCGTATGTTTGATGATTGGAGGGTGGATGATCAACATACCAATTTGCAGCCCTCAAGTCTCAGCAGTTTTTAAATGGCGGACAGAAAAAAGTGCGGACGGACAGACAAAGCCATCTCAATAGTTTTCTTTTACAGAAAACTAAAAAAAAGTTATAAA
>JANJGK010000031.1:29274804-29309804 GCA_039081455.1 Macrobrachium rosenbergii | reverse complement strand
ATTTAAAAAGGGACCCTATTGTAAGTGGATTTTTTGGTATTAAAATGACTTGCAACATGTTAAAATGTTTTTCTATTGCAGACTTCAGATTACTTCTAAATTTATCGTCTAGGACGTATGGGATAGCTGCATAGAGTTTCTTCCGTGGTACTGTACTTATAACAGCCGAGTGAGATAGTTTCTTATTTAAGAAATTCTTGCAGTGTTTAAAGAAAACACGAGATGGAAACCAATTATCAGTAAAATATTTGTGCAAGAAAATTATTTCTTTATGATAAGAGTCCCAAGAAGAGGTTAGAGTATAAGCCCGGTGGAGGAGAGTAAAAATTGAATTTAGTTTAAAATAATAAAAACAAGCGCTATAAAAGTTTGAACCCAGACCAGTAAAAGTCTTTTTTCTAAAAACGGAAGTGTTAAAACTGTCATTATGTCGGAACACCAAAACATCCAAGAATGGTAATTGATTATTGTCCTCTCTTTCTAATGTAAACTTAATATTCGGATGTACTTCGTTAATGTACGAGAGGAACTGATCAGCATGAAAAGCTGATTTGAAAAGAACGAAGGTGTCATATGACTAGTTATGATGTTGAGTCATTATTTACAAATGTCCCAGTGGAGGAAACAATTGAAGTTATTTTGGATAAAATTTTTATCGAACCCAATGACAATTATTTTAATTATGATCGTTGTCTTTTTAAGAAATTGTTGGAGTTAGCAGTGCTGGACACTGCTTTTATTTTTAATGGTTGTTTGTACAAACAGATAGATGGGATGGCAATGGGATCACCTCTAGGCCCCACGTTTTCCAACATTTTCATGTGCTCCCTGGAGGAGCGCATGTTGGAAAATTGCCCCCTTAGCTTTTATCCTCTTGTATATAAACGGTTTGTCGATGACACCTTCGTTCTTTTCAAATCAGCTTTTCATGCTGATCAGTTCCTCTCGTACATTAACGAAGTACATCCGAATATTAAGTTTACATTAGAAAGAGAGGACAATAATCAATTACCATTCTTGGATGTTTTGGTGTTCCGACATAATGACAGTTTTAACACTTCCGTTTTTAGAAAAAAGACTTTTACTGGTCTGGGTTCAAACTTTTATAGCGCTTGTTTTTATTATTTTAAACTAAATTCAATTTTTACTCTCCTCCACCGGGCTTATACTCTAACCTCTTCTTGGGACTCTTATCATAAAGAAATAATTTTCTTGCACAAATATTTTACTGATAATTGGTTTCCATCTCGTGTTTTCTTTAAACACTGCAAGAATTTCTTAAATAAGAAACTATCTCACTCGGCTGTTATAAGTACAGTACCACGGAAGAAACTCTATGCAGCTATCCCATACGTCCTAGACGATAAATTTAGAAGTAATCTGAAGTCTGCAATAGAAAAACATTTTAACATGTTGCAAGTCATTTTAATACCAAAAAATCCACTTACAATAGGGTCCCTTTTTAAATTTAAGGATAGAATCTGCCCAATAATGCAATCGTCAGTCTATATAAATATACTTGCCCCAGATGTAATTTGGGGACTTACGTGGGATCGACTAAACGATTGCTGAGGGTCAGAGCAGATTCACATAAAGGTGTTAGTCACCGTACTGGTTGCAGATTGTCCAATCCAGAATTTTCTAATATCAGAAATCATTCAAATATATGTAATACAAGTATTGATTATTCTGACTTCTCTGTTTTGGGCCAAAGAAGTCATCCACACGAACTGCTAATTTTGGAATCGTTATTCATAAAACAGCTAGTTCCTAAGTTGAACTCACACACCACCTCTGTTCAGTTGTATCTGGCTTGAGCCAGTTTTCTTTGCTGCTTTCCTTTTCCCTTTTAATCATTCAGTCTTCAACCTTTTAGTCTAGCAGGTGCTTTTTATGAACTGTCTTGTTTTAATGTATATTTATATAGCATGTTGAGACTCTCTTGAAGTCGTTAGTTTTATTCCATGTATTTTAATTTGTAAATTTTCTTTTTTAGCCTTGATGATGTAACAAAGTGTTACGAAACGCGTCGGCAAATAAATACCACCTACAGATGACCGACTATCTCCTTGCCACCCTGTCCTGAGATATATATATATATATATATATATATATATATATATATATATATATATATATATATATATATATATATATATATATATATATGTGTGTGTGTGTGTGTGTGTGTATATTCTTATGATGTGGTTTTCTTAATGCAGTAATCTCCCTGTGTGTATTTGTGTGTTGTTGTATACTGTATAATCTTATGTTCAGATGCGCATATGCCATAGAGAGTTAGCGTAAGGTAAAATTGTTGTGCTCTGTATGGTTTGTGAGAAGGGACGGTAGGCGTGTAGAGAGGAGGGACAGAGGCTGACTGTTCTGGAGAGAGAGAGTGGTTGTTAGTCAGTATTCAAAACTGCTTAAGTAATGCATTCCATTGGGACACGATCAAAACACTGTGGGGTGGAAAATTCCATTACGAAAGTTGCCTAACGTCATTCAGGAATGTTATATGAAATGTTTTCCATTCTTATTATAATAACTAGAGATTCTCTTGTTCTGAAACTATGTAATAATAAGTATTATTATTAACTGTAATTCCACTTTGTCTCTAATTATCATTTTAAAAAGTTTTTAAAATAAAAACCTCGTCTGGGACCTGTCTGTGCACCCATAGGCTGTTCCCTGCTGCGTCTAAGACGCCCTTACAAGGGGCCCACACTCTGAGACCAAAGTCAAAGGGGAATGCGTTTCCCTCTCTCTCCCTCTCTCTCTCGCTCGCTCGCTCTTGTTGTAACGTAATTGATATTTTGGTAGACGATGGTCACTCATATCCTTTAACTGTTTAATTCCTTAGTAAATGTGTCTGAGTTATCTGAACAGTGTATTTTATTAAGTGTGTGTGTAACGGCGCCTGATTAAAAACACGAAGCAATTTGGTACCAAGGTATTGTAACAATTATTGGTTTTTAGTGCACTAAAAATATTTGCAGTGGTTATATGTAAAGATAACGTTTCACTTTTTTAATATTTTTTTTGTGTTATATGTTGTATGCTTTATCTTTTGAAGAATTTTATCTTTTATACATATATGTGATGTGTTTCCTATTGCCTTAATTTTTGCTTTACATTTTTTGATATTTAATTTTTTGCAGAGTATATTTCTGTGTCTTCTGTATCCACATTTTTATATGATTGATTTATTTCCCTTATTTTGTTTAACACTTGGGAATTGAAACTTTGCTACTTAACAATTTAAATCTTTCTTGAATAAGTTTTGATTAATTAATAAATTAATTTCTGATTTATTTTTGACTGATGATTAATTGAGATTTGATCCAATTTTGTTTTGTTTTCAAGTAATAATAATTTCCCTGAGACTGTTAAATGTCATGTATAATCTTTGAATTTAGAAATAAATTTTTGTATTTAAAATATTATATCAGAGTTTCATTCACTGACCCACCAGTAATTTTGATTTGAATTAGAGATAGCGTGGTAAGTGAGATATTTTCCTTCAAGTAATTGAAGTGAGCTGGAACCAGGGAAATAAAATAAATAGAAATACTTGAACTTTTATAATGTTAATGGAGTGACGCCCTTAGATTTTACCTCACACCTGTTTAACGAACTTAATCTGCTTTCTTTCATGATTGATAAGTTTTATAAGGGATCACTGTTGCCTTTAGAGAAATCAGTCGTTTTGTATGTGTGATGAGGGTTTAGGTGTCTGGCTGTTGTGAGGTAACTATAATTGCTGAATAAATGGTAAGTTTGGTAATCAAATATCAAGCACTTAGATACCAGGTTTGATTTGAAGAACAGACACCGGACACTCCAGGGTCACCATATATAAATGGTGCCCTAGACTCCGGGACAAGCAATTAGATACCAGGTTTGATTTGAAGAACAGACACTGGACACTTCGTCACATATATAAATGGTGCCCAAGACCCCAGGAAAACAGATCACAAATATCACTCTGGTGTATACTGGTGGTGTTAGGGACATACTTTATTAGGAGAGTGACCATATAGTTCTTTTATTTTATAAGGAGAGTGACCATATAATTGTTTTTTGCATTTTATTGTGTTGAGTTGCTGTCATATTGAATTGTTAATTCAGTAATTGAAAAAATGGCTCTATTCGACGTTCAGGAGTTTTTAGCAAACCCCTCCATCCAAGAGTTATCTGAAATCACTCTGACTAAAGCACAGTGGAGTGAGATAGCAGTAGCATATGGTGGTCAGGTGTCTGCCAACATGGTAAAGGCACAAATAAAATTCATTGCAATCCAAGCATTGATGGACTCTGGTAAAATAGATGAAGAATTAGGAGAAGCACAAGAATTGTTGAATGCAGCTGAGGCAGAACTTATAGATAAACATGGGCAAAAAAAAGAGAAAAGTGATGCAGAAGCAGAGCTTAGACGTCTAGAAGCAGAAGGAAATTTGATTAAGCTGAAAATGCAGGCTGAAAGAGAGAAAATGCAGGCAGAAAGAGAAAGAGAAGACAGAGAAAAACGAGAAAGAAAAGAAAGAGAAGAAGAGAAAGCTGCTGAAGAATTAAGAGAAACAGCTAGACACAAGAGAGAGATGGAAAGGTTGAAAGCTACAGCTGAATTGCAAGTAACACCTTCTAGCCCTACTCAAGGTGATTCAAACCCTGTATTTGATGTAGTAAGAGTGCAGAAGTTAATTCCAAAGTTTACAGAAGAAGCCCCAGATGAGTTTTTTGATCACTTTGAAAAAGTGGCTGCAGGAATGGGATGGCCAGAGGATAAATGGTCAGTCTTGTTACAGAGTGTTCACTTTGGTAAAAGAAGAAGTGCCTATTTAGCCTTATCAGCTGATCAGTGTAAAGAGTACAAGGTACTTAAACACAATGTGCTACAAGTTTACCAGTTGACCACTGAATATTATAATGAAAGATTCAGATCTTTGAGAAAGGATGACCAGATAACTTTCTTGGATTATGCCTACAAAGTGGTTGGAGGCTGCTAAAGTTAAAAATTTTGAAGATCTTGAAGAATTAGTTGTTCTTGAACAATATCTTAGGGGAATTCCTGAACATATAAGAGCCTATCTGAGAGAGAGAGAGGTGAATAAACTTGACAAAGCTGCTACACTTAGCGAGGATTTTAACATCATTAGCAGCAGAAGGAACTATAATGTCAAGTATCAGAATCAACGCACAGGTTTTAGGTCTCACCACAATTTCAGGAGCAGATTTAATGGGAATCCTACAAGTGGCAATACCAAGTCAATGCAGGGTAATATCCCTCAGCAAGCTAATGCAAAATCCTCATATAATAATGTTGCAAGGCAATTACAGAAGCCTAATGTTGTCTGCTACAAGTGTGGAAGAGCGGGACACTTCAGTCGGGAGTGTCATCAGACACATTGGCAGTCCAAACCAGTTGGTCAAGTAGTAAGAAATGACCAGGTGAAACAGACTACAAAGGACAATGTGGGGAGGAGTCAAGCTCCAATGAAGACTGACACTAAACAAGCTGAATGTTTAGCAACCAGTGGAAATGTAACTTCAAGCAGTGAGTGGCTGAGCAGTTTGGATCCAGGATTAAGTGTGCAGGTATCAGTCAAGGTGTTACGTGATACAGGGAGCAACCATAGTGTGGTAGTCCGTGGTGCTCACCCCCAGTTGGAGGAGAATCTTACAGGAGATTCTGTTATTTTGAAGGGTATAAGAGGAGAAGAGGTAACTCCTATATGCCGCTTACACCTGTCATGTGAATTAGTGACAGGAGATGTTGATTTTGCTGTAAAGGACTCACTGGCTGTTGAAGGTGTACATGTTCTGTTAGGGAATGAAGTTGGTAGTGTGCCATTTGTTCCTTGTCCTATAGTGACAGATAAACCACTGAGGATTACTCCAATGGTAGATTTGGAGAAGAATAACCCCCACCTGTTTCCTAGCTGTGTGACTACTAGGAGTATGAAGAGGACTATGCCTGTAAGTGAAGAGACTGAGGATTTACCCACTCAAGAAGGATCTTTGAGCTTGGAAGAGTTGTTCCAGGGAAATGATGTTTCCCCTGATGTTGACCAAGAAGAGGTTTCCCAAGAAGAAGCTGTCGTCCCTGAAGAGACTCTCAGTAGTCAAGATGTTCCTGTAGGTAAAAGTGAAATTACAGTAGCTGAGTTAGCAGATATTGAGAGCTCAACCCTTGAAGTTGGTCAGGTGACCAGAGAGAAGCTAATGGACCTACAGAAGAAGGATGTATCCTTAGCTGAGTTGTTTTTCGGAGTTGTTGAATTTTTCAGAGTTGTTGATCAAGAAGAGATGCAACAAACTCCTACCTGTTATTATCTGAAGGAAGGTTTGCTGATGAGGAAGCATAGACCTGCAGATATACCAGGAGATGCTGAATGGGGCGAATATCATCAAATTTGATCCCACGTCCATTGAGGAAGCAAGTAGTAGCAGTAGCTCATGAGTCTGGACATATGGGAATCAGGAAGACTGTGGGGAAGACCATGAAATATCTTTTCTGGCCTGGACTTCACAAAGATGTTAGCAAGTTCTGTCGGGAGTGTCATACCTGCCAGACAGCTGGAAAGCCAAATGAAACCATTCAGAAAGCCCCCTTGCAACCTATAGAAGTTAGAGGAGAGCCCTTCAGCAAGGTGATTATAGATATGGTTGGACCACTGCCGAAGACGAAGAAGGGTCATGAGTATCTGTTAACATTGATGTGTCCTGTGACAAGATATCCTGAGGCAATCCCTGTTAGAAACATATCTGCTAAGATAGTTGCTGAGAAACTAGTGGAGTTTTTCTCAAAGTTTGGGATACCTGAAATTGTACAAAGTGATAGAGGAACCAATTTTACTTCCAAACTGTTTCAGGATGGGATGAACTTGTTAGGTGTGAAACAACAGTTGTCCACTGCGTATCACCCAGAGACTCAAGGAGCCTTGGAAAGGTTTCACCAGACATTGAAAAGTATGCTGACTAAGTATTGTTTTGAGTCAGGCAGAGACTGGGATGTTGGTGTACAATTGATGTTATTTGAAATCAGGAATGCTTATCAAGAAAGCATGGGTTGTTCACCTAACGAGATGATTTTTAGTAGAGAAGTGAGAGGACCGTTGAAAATTCTTGCAGAAAATTGGGAAGAAAATCAAGTGGAAGTCCAAGGAGAGTATGTAAAGAACTTTAGGAAAAGATTGGAAGAGATTAGAAAATTCTCTTTAGAAAATCTGAAACTGAGTCAAGAGAAAATGAAAAGGAGATATGATAAGAAGACTAAGCTAAGAAATTTTAGTGTTGGTCAACAAGTGTTAGTATTTTTACCTGTCAAGAGATTTCCCCTTTCCAACAAGTTTCAAGGTCCTTACAAGATAATTGAGAGGTTAAGTGATAGAACTTATGTAATTGAAACACCAGAAAGACGAAGATGAAAAAGGAAGATACATGTAAACCTCTTAAAACCTTACTTCTCAGAAACCAAAATGGAAACTGTGTCAATACCCCAGATAACTTCAACTACAGAACACGACGATGGATATGAATTGGGAGCTGAAAGCAAGATGAATAATTCTTCAATTTTGGAAAATTTGGAGGATAAACTGAAACATCTGAGTGTTGAGCAAGGTGGTGAGTTGTGTGAAGTGATTAGAAGCTTCACAGAACTATTTGCAGATGAACTGATCTGATCAAGCATGAGATCAAGATCCAAGAAGATGGCACACCATTCAAACAGAGAGCTTATCGCCTATCACCTTATCATCGAGATTTTTTGAAGAAAGAAGTCGAATATTTGTTACAGCATGGATTAGCAGAACCCAGTTCAAGTCACTACAGTTCTCCATGTGTGTTAGTGAAGAAACCAGATGGCTCATTTAGGATGTGTACTGATTATAGGAAACTGAATTCCATCAGTGTGGCTGACAATTACCCCTTGCCTCTTATAGATCAGTTACTTGATAATGTTGGGAAAGCCAAGTTTGTCTCCAAGATAGACTTGTTGAAGGGATACTATCAAATTCCCTTAGATGAGAATGCTAAGTTGCTGTCAGCTTTTATTACTCCTTTTGGACTTTATCAGTATACTGTTCTGCCATTTGGTCTGATGAATGCACCTGCAACGTTTCAACGAGTGATGGATCAACTGCTAGGGTCCATAGGAGTAGGTGTATATTTGGATGACATAGTCATTTACTCTACAACCTGGGAAGAACATCTGAAGATCCTGAAGAAAGTTTTCAAGAAACTAAGGGAAGCAGGACTAACAGTCAACCTAGAGAAGAGTGAGTTCGGGAAGGCAACTGTGCAGTATCTTGGGTTTGAAGTTGGGAAAGGCATTCTCGCTCCAGTAAATGCTAATGTAGAAGGTATCCGTAAGGCTACCCCACCTACTACTAGAAAACAGCTACAGAGATTTTTGGGCATGGCAGGATTCTATCGACGTTTCTGCCCGAATTTCTCAGCTGTAGTAGCCCCCTTAACAGACTTAACTAGTCCCAAAGCTAAGTTTGTTTGGACTAGAGAATGTCAAGAATCCTTTGAGAAGGTAAAAGCCCTTTAAAACTTCAAAACCAGTACTTCGGGCTCCAGACTTCGATAAGAAATTTGTGATTCAAGTTGATGCCTCTGACGGTGGAATTGGAGCTGTACTACTTCAAGAAGTTGATAGTGAACTTCTCCAACCTCTATGTTTCATGTCTTCAAAACTGAAAAAGCATCAGAAAGTGTATTCCATGATAGAAAAAGAAACTCTAGCATTAATCACAGCATTGAAAAAGTTTGAAGTGTATGTAAACAGACCTAGGAATGAAGAGATTTTAGTGCTGTCTGATCACAATCCACTCACGTTTTTACAGCGGATCAAGAATCACAACCAGAGACTCACTCGGTGGTCTCTGTGTTTGCAACCCTATAATATTAAAGTACAGCATATCTCAGGTAAGAACAACGTGGTTGCTGATTATTTATCCCGTTGCGAATCGTTTGATTCAACCCCGGGATAACCAATCTTCTGGGGGGAGGAGTCTTATGATGTGGTTTTCATAATGCAGTAATCTCCCTGTGTGTATTTGTGTGTTGTTGTATACTGTATAATCTTATGTTCAGATGCGCATATGCCATAGAGAGTTAGTGTAAGGTAAAATTGTTGCGCTCTGTATGGTTTGTGAGAAGGGACGGTAGGCGTGTAGAGAGGAGGGACAGAGGCTGACTGTTCTGGAGAGAGAGTGGTTGTTAGTCAGTATTCAAAACTGCTTAAGTAATGCATTCCATTGGGACACGATCAAAACACTGTGGGGTGGAAAATTCCATTACGAAAGTTGCCTAACGTCATTCAGGAATGTTACAT
Source organism: Macrobrachium rosenbergii (assembly GCA_039081455.1). Lineage (NCBI taxonomy): Eukaryota > Metazoa > Arthropoda > Malacostraca > Decapoda > Palaemonidae > Macrobrachium > Macrobrachium rosenbergii. The sequence goes on along the minus strand of JANJGK010000031.1, from coordinate 29,300,461 downwards.
GAAACGATGTTTTCCATTCTTATTATAATAACAAGAGATTCTCTTGTTCTGAAACTATGTAATAATAAGTATTATTATTAACCGTAATTCCACTTTGTCTCTAATTATCATTTTAAAGAGTTTTTAAAATAAAAACCTCGTCTGGGACCTGTCTGTGCACCCATAGGCTGTTCCCTGCTGCGTCTAAGACGCCCTTACAAGGGGCCCACACTCTGAGACCAAAGTCGAAGGGGAATGCGTTTCCCTCTCTCTCCCTCTCTCTCTCTCTCTCGCTCTTGTTGTAACGTAATTGATATTTTGGTAGACGATGGTCACTCATATCCTTTAACTGTTTAATTCCTTAGTAAATGTGTCTGAGTTGTCTGAACAGTGTATCTTATTAAGTGTGTGTGTAACGGCACCTGATTAAAAACACGAAGCAATTTGGTACCAAGGTACTGTAACATAATTATTGGTTTTTAGTGCACTAAAAATATTTGCAGTGGTTATATGTAAAGATACCTTTTCACTTTTTTAATATTTTTTTTTTGTGTTATATGTTGTATGCTTTATCTTTTGAAGAATTTTTATTTTATACATATATGTGATGTGTTTCCTATTGCCTTAATTTTTGCTTTACATTTTTTTATATTTAATTTTTTGCAGAGTATATTTCTGTGTCTTCTGTATCCACATTTTTATATGATTGATTTATTTCCCTTATTTTGTTTAACACTTGGGAATTGAAACTTTGTTACTTAGCAATTTAAATCTTTCTTGAATAATTTTTGATTAATTAATATATTAATTTCTGATTTAATTTTGACTGATGATTAATTCAGATTTGATCCAATTTTGTTTTGTTTTTAAGTAATAATAATTTCCCTGAGACTGTTAAATGTCATGTATAATCTTTGAATTTAGAAATAAATTTTTGTATTTAAAATATTATATCAGAGTTTCATTCATTGACCCACCAGTAATTTTGATTTGAATTAGAGATACAGTGGTGAGTGAGATGTTTTCCTTCAAGTAATTGAAGTGAGCTCGAACCAGGGAAATGAAATAAATAGAAATACTTGAACTTTTATAATGTTAATGGAGTGACGCCCTTAGATTTTACCTCACACCTGTTTAACGAACTTAATCTGCTTTCTTTCATGATTGATAAGTTTTATAAGGGATCACTGTTGCCTTTAGAGAAATCAGTCGTTTTGTATGTGTGATGAGGGTTTAGGTGTCTGGCTGTTGTAAGGTAACTATAATTGCTGAATAAATGGTAAGTTTGGTAATCAAATATCAAGCACTTAGATACCAGGTTTGATTTGAAGAACAGACACTGGACACTCCGGGGTCACCATATATAAATGGTGCCCTAGACTCCGGGACAAGCACTTAGATACCAGGTTTGATTTGAAGAACAGACACTGGACACTTCGTCACAATATATATATATATATATATATATATATATATATATATATATATATATATATATAATATATATATATATATACAGTGTACACTGTGTACGTATATACATTATATATATAATATATATATGTATATATATATATATATATATATATATATATATATATATATATATATATATATATATATATATATATATATATATATATATATATATATATGTATATATATATATATATATATATATATATATATATATATATATATATATATATATATATAGAGTTAATATCTTAGCCATTTTCTGGAAAACGGTAGGATACACACACAAATAAATCCTACTCATTTCCAGATAAAGGCTTTGATATAAAGTCGAAACTGGTCAAGATTTCATTGTATGTATACACACACACACAAACATACATACACACATACATACATACACATACATATATACAGTATATATATATATATACATATATATATATATATATATATATATATATTATATTTAAACATAGAGAGAGAGAGAGAGAGAGAGAGAGAGAGAGAGAGAGAGAGAGAGAGAGAGAGAGAGAGAGAGAGAGAGAGAGGTTGCATAAAGAACTTGATGTTGTGAAATTGGCCAATGACGTCGGTGTGGAAAAAGTTTGCTGAAGAGAAACCTTGTTATGGAAGGAGGGATTGGATTTTCCCCTCAAGTTACGGTGTTTTGCCGAGCTACCGGACATTCATGGTGTTAGAAGACTTGCGTTCAGTATTCTCCGATAACATAAGAGCTAAAAATATGCAAGAAGGAGGAAACCATTCGTTTTAAAATACAAATGACATTATCTTTAGAAAACGAGAGTTGGAAAATATGAATATTACACAAGGCAGTTTACACTGCAAAAGCCTGCAACATCCAAGCTAATCTTCCGCTCTTTCTTAACCGGAGTCCGGATCAGCATCAAAATTTCATGGATGGCTTTCTCTCAAGGCCACGGTCGTCGTATCGCCCAAAATCCGACGGTACAATTCTGCCTCATCCAGTAAGATAACAGGCGAGCAAAGTGGTATGGAATCAGTTGCTTCCTTAGCGGAGGAAACTGGAATTTTCTTGGAATGATTTTGGGTTTTTCACCGAGTCCAGCTGCCGGCTTTTTATGCATTCTTTAATGTTTGAATACGAAAGCGCATCTCGAGACCACTGCACTGCGATAGATTTTCGTAACGCTGTAAGATACCACAAGAGAGAAGTTACGGAAAAACTTTTTCAAGATTCGTATTCAAATATTACGACAAAGAACAACAGTCACATCACAGAATTCTGTAACGTCATTCAGACGTATCTTGAACGCACCCTTGCACTACCTACACCCTGAAATTTTGTCTTATTACTCTATTAAACTAAAACTATAAATTTTCTGGGAATTTATTTATTAGTCTGAACTGTACGCCCTTCTCAGCTATCTGCTTCTCCTAAGCCCTAAACGTGACCTATGCAAAATCATCAACACATCACTGCAAAACTTTGCTAGTACTCTGCCACGAATAGCAATTTTCTGGACCATCTTTATATAACATTTCATTCTGCTTATCTAGACACATTTCACTTATTCTAGTACTACTGAAACAACCCCATTGCCAATACTGCATCTTACCCAATACGATACTAGTACTGGCATCAACTTCTTCCCCGCATTAAAAAACCAATATTCATAATTCATTTATATTTATCAGTCATAGCCTACATCACGTTTAAGCTCCTGACACCCATTTCCTCATTTAACATTGCTCTTGATGGCTTTCACTTTCAACTTCAAAGCTTCATAAACACTATCAATGTGGCAAACCTGTTTGAATACATGGCGGAGCAGCTGCCTTCAGGAGTCCAACAGTAGGTATCTGGAATTTCGATTTTCAGTGTTCGAGAGGTTTATCGGTTGATGACAATTGTCTGTCCCAGGATCCAGGATCCTGGTCTGTCCACAGAATTAACCAATAACTCCCCAAAGGTTGTACGTACTGGAGGGGCATCCTTTTTTTTTTTCTTTTCTTTTCTTTTTTTTCCTTCTTTTTTTTGTAATTACCAGACCGGAAAGTTTCCGAATTTCATGACAGTGAGTATTTGAATACTTTTTCCATGTATAAACGGTGAACACACTTTCATATTAGCAACGTTTTTGACGTAACTGTACTCTCTCTCTCTCTCTCTCTCTCTCTCTCTCTCTCTCTCTCTCTCTCTCTCTCTCTCTCTCTCTCTCTCTTATTTGTATATTTTGACGTTTGTTTTTTAGTTACATCAAATGAACACACATTAACAGATAATGGTTTTCAATGAAAATCTTTTCAAAGATTTTTACTGCTTAACAGAAGAAAATTTTTTATATCTTCAGCTAAACACGATTCCACGTGAATATATCGGAATTCAATATATAATGCAATAACAAAAGACTATCGCACATTAACAGTTGATCCGTTCCTATAATTTGAATACTTTTTCCATGTATAAACGGTGAACACACTTTCATATTAGCAACGTTTTTGACGTAACTGTACTCTCTCTCTCTCTCTCTCTCTCTCTCTCTCTCTCTCCTCTCTCTCTCTCTCTCTCTCTCTCTCTCTCTCTCTCTCTCTCTTATTTGTATATTTTGACGTTTGTTTTTTAGTTACATCAAATGAACACACATTAACAGATAATGGTTTTCAATGAAAATCTTTTCAAAGATTTTTACTGCTTAACAGAAGAAAATTTTTTATATCTTCAGCTAAACACGATTCCACGTGAATATATCGGAATTCAATATATAATGCAATAACAAAAGACTATCGCACATTAACAGTTGATCCGTTCCTATAATAATATTCTTTTCAAGTATTTCGAAGGCTACAAACTAATTACACAGCACCATATTACCAGTATTCTTGCCAAACAAAATCATCCTACATTTCTCGAGTGAGTTTTGGCTTACAGCAAAAACAGAGAGAAACAGAATATTCCGTCCTCTTCGTTTATTAGGGAGAATTTTGGGGACACCATTAGCAGAGTATCTTTGTTCTGATGCATATATGCACGGAAAAAGAATGACGAGGTTTTCAGCTTTTATTTAGGAATGCTTGTGCACGACTCTTCCAATTTTATGACTGTATTTTCATTCCATTATTTTTTTCACTCTACTTACTACCGTCAGCTTATTCAAAATCTATTTTATTTTTTGTTTCAATTGGCCTCTATGTTTTCTTATCTCCATCGGGCTTCTGGTATATTTCTGTTATAACCCTCTTTTCGCTACTGTCAACCAACCCACATCATCTGCAAAGGCCTTGAGCTTTCCCTTGACAGCCTCTTATCCTATCAAACGAACCCTCAGCCACATCTGCTATTTTCCACAGCATGCTTCGATCTCAGAAGTTGATGTGTTGTGAAAATGCTTCCTTTTTAAGGCATTTCTTTCATTTATATTGCTACGCAAGCAGCACCTTCTTTGGTTTCCTCATACTAAATATCACGTAGTCTATTGTGGCTCAGGTGGCAGCGCGTCTGGCTCACAGATGGATAACCCGTGTTTGACCTCGAATGAAACGAAGAGGCATAGATGGACGCGTTCCTAAAAATCAGCGTGCCTCTAATGACCTAATAAATGAATTAAATAGTAAAAATCAGCTTGCCTCTAAGGACCTAAGTAATGAATTAAATACTAAAGTCAGCTTGCCTCTAAGGACCTAAGTAATGAATTAAATACTAAAGTCAGCTTGCCTCTAAGGACCTAAGTAATGAATTAAATACTAAAGTAGCTTGCCTCTAAGGACCTAAGTAATAAATTAAATACTAAAGTAGCTTGCCTCTAAGGACCTAAGAATTAATTAAATACTAAAAATCAGCTTGCCTCTAACGACCTAAGTAATGAATTAAATACTAAAGTCAGCTTGCCTCTAAGGACCTAAGTAATGAATTAAATACTAAAGTCAGCTTGCCTCTAAGGACCTAAGTAATGAATTAAATACTAAAGTCAGCTTGCCTCTAAGGACCTAAGTAATGAATTAAATACTAAAGTCAGCTTGCCTCTATGGACCTAAGAATTAATTAAATACTAAAGTCAGCTTGCCTCTAAGGACCTAAGTAATGAATTAAATACTAAAGTCAGCTTGCCTCTAAGGACCTAAGTAATGAATTAAATACTAAAGTCAGCTTGCTTCTAAGGACCTAAGTAATGAATTAAATACTAAAGTCAGCTTGCCTCTAAGGACCTAAGAATTGATTAAATACTAAAGTCAGCTTGCCTCTAAGGACCTAAGTAATGAATTAAATACTAAAGTCAGCTTGCCTCTAAGGACCTAAGAATTAATTAAATACTAAAAATCAGCTTGCCTCTAACGACCTAAGTAATGAATTAAATAGTAAAGTCAGCTTGCCTCTAAGGACCTAAGTGAAATAGCCTTTGTTGGCCGAGTCGGTTGAGCTTTAGACCGTCATTCGATGGGCCGGAGTTCAATTCCCGCCGCCGGCTGATGAAGAGTTAGAGGAATTTATTTCTGGTGATAGAAATTCATTTCTCGCTATAATGTGGTTCGGATTCCACAATATGCTGTAGGTCCCGTTGCTAAGTAACCAATTGGTTCGTAGCCACGTAAAATAAGTCTAATCCTTCGGGCCAGCCCTAGGAGAGCTGTTAATCAGCTCAGTGGTCTGGTAAAACTAAGGTATACTTAACTTAACTTATGAATTAAATACTAAAGTCAGCTTGCCTCTAAGGACCTAAGAATTAATTAAATACTAAAAATCAGCTTGCCTCTTATGACCTAAGAAATAAATAAAACACTAAAAATCAGCTTGTCTCTAATGACATAAGAAATTAATTAAATACAAAAAACCAGTGTGCCTCTAATGACCTAAGAAATAAATTAAATAATAAATCAACGCGCCTCTGACGAACTAAGAAATTCATTAAATGATAAAAATCAGTGTGCAACTGAAGACCTAAGAAATTAATTACATGATAAAAATCAGCGTGCCTCTAATGACCTCAGAAATAAATTAAATACTAAAAATCAGCTTACCTTTAATGACCTAAGAAATGAATCAAATACTAAAAATCACCTTGCTTCTAATGACCTAAGAAATTAATTAAATAATAAAAATCAGCGCGCCTCTAATGACCTAAGAAATAAACTAAGTACTAAAAATCAGCGTGCCTCTAATGAACTAAGAAATGAATTAAGTACTAAAAATCAGGGTGTCTCTAATGACCTAAGAAATGAATTAAATACTAAAAATCAGCGTGCCTCTAATGACCTACGAAATAAATTAATTACTAAAAATCAGTGTGCCGCTAATGACCTACGAAATTAATTAAATACTAAAAATCAGCGTGCCTATAATGACCTAAGAAACAAATTAAATAATAAGAATCAGCGTGCCTCTGACGAACCAAGAAATTAATTAAAAGATAAAAATCAGCGTGCCTCTGGCGACCTAAGAAATTAATTACACGATAAAAATCAGCATGCCTCTAATAACCTAAGAAATGAAAAATCAGCGTGCCTCTAATAACCTAAGAAATGAATTAACTACTCAAAATCAGTGTGCCCCTAACAACTGAAGAAGTGAATTAAATACTAAAAATCAGCTTGCCTCTAATGACCTAAGAAATTAATTAAATACTAAAAATCAGCGTTCCTCTAATGACCTAAGAAAAGAATAAAATACTAAAAATCAGCGAGCCTCTAATGACATAAGAAATAAATACTAAAAATCATCTTGCCTCTAATGACCTAAGAAATAAGTTAAATACTAAAAATCATCGTGCCTCTAATGACCTAAGAAATTAATTAAATAATAAAAATTAGCATGCCTCTAAAGACTTAAAAAATGATTTAAATACTAAAAATCAGCTTGCCTCTAATGACCTAACAAATAAATTAAATACTAAAAATCAGCTTGCCTCTAATGACCTATGAAATAAATTAAATACAAAAATCAGCTTGCCTCTAATGACCTAAGAAATAGATTAAAAACTAAAAATCAGCATGCCTGTAATGACCTAAGAAATAAATTATATAGTAAAAATCAGAGTGCCTCTAATGACCTAAGAATAAATTAAATACTAAAAATCAGCATGCCTCTAATGACCTAAGAAATGAGTTAAATACTAAAAATCAGAGTGCCTCTAATGACCTAAGAAATAAATTGAATACTAAATATCATGGTCACTCGAATGACCTAAAAATCAGCTTTCCCATAATGACCTAAGAAATTAGTTAAACACCTAGCTGTTAGACGACTACTGCGAGTCGCCGCTACAGTGGAGACGAAGAAAGACAACAGGCAACTAGACGAGAGTTTTTATTGTCCTCTCCAAATGTCTACAGTCAGAAGGAGAGCTTTCACAAGGTTATCCTCACCCCACGTGGGTGACGCCATTCATAAGGTATCTACGACAGCCCGTATAATCCCCACGTCGTTTCTCCTTCAGTTCTATCAAAGGGCCTTGTTTAGTCTGTGTGTGCAAAGTACGCTTTTTTTTCCATTCACTTTTGATGACCTTATTCGTCAACTATTCCAAAGGAGACACTTGAGCCTTCGACCCTTTTCCTTTTATGATATTTGTACTGGTCTTCTGCATCAACCCTCCTGCCAACTTTCTCACTTTATCAGTTATAATAGATTTAACAGAAGAGAGAGAGAGAGAGAGAGAGAGAGAGAGAGAGAGAGAGAGAGAGAGAGAGAGAGAAGAAAACAATGAATGCATGCATGTGCATGACAGAACTCACAAGCAAGAGAGAGAGAGAGAGAGAGAGAGAGAGAGAGAGAGAGAGAGAGAGAGAGAGAGAGAGAGAGAGAGAGAAGAAAACAATGAATGCATGCATGTGCATGACAGAACTCACAAACAAGAGAGAGAGAGAGAGAGAGAGAGAGAGAGAGAGAGAGAGAGAGAGAGAGAGAGAGAGAGAGAGAGAGAGAATTAGTATATAAAAACACAAACAGCCTATTGCAGCGAAATTCTGTCCTCGAAATACTACTACAAAATATGATAAAACAAAATATCTTCATAAAATCCACCAGTTTTACCTCGATGGAAACAAACCAAATTTTTTCAAAGTAAAGTGAAATATAAAGAAAACATAGAAGCCATAACGCCTCATTTCCTAAAAAGAAAATCTGCAAAGTCAAAGAAGAAGAGAGACAAGAAACAAGACTGACCTTCGGGAAAGTGGGTCGAAGCGAAGGTCGGATGAGAGACGGAGGCCAGGGAGGTCCCAGCCATCGTTGCTACAGGCAAGACGAATGTAGCAGAGTCCTGCAAGGCCATCCTGTCGTGGGATTCTAACGCACGGACATAATAGCAATTCCTAACACGGGTCGTCGAGCAAAAGAGTCAGGTGCATAGTTCCTGAGCGAGGATTAATTTCAGAACTCATCCTTCAGAACTGTTCAGCGTTTCCGCACTGAATGTGTTTGAGCGTTATTTTAAATAATTTCTTTCATTTTACTTTTGTGTGTTCTAGAGTCCGGGACTACATTTACTTCATTAGTTTCCAAGGGTCAGTCAGTTCACTTGCGCAACGCAGTTTCACAGATTTCCATTGGGATCACAGTCGTAAACAGCTCAGCCATGCTGTATCTGCATATACAAGCACGTTTAACGATGCTTCATACTACAGTATATTAAATTAATTTCTGGGGAAACGCAGCAACCCTCACTGCATTTGGGAGAATCAGGAGTCCATTTACACGAGAATAATCAACATGCAATATGCAGTGTTTCTGTCGACAGTCATGACACAATTACCCACGTATGCAAGAAAATGGTTTCGAAATACTTTATCTACCAGTAAGGTAACCAATAATTATTTCTTGTGATGGCGCTATTCACAACGTACCTATGCACAGTTTGCTCTAATTAGTCTCAGCTGAGCCTAATTTAGGCTGTGACTCGTGCTGGTTGAATAGAATTAATTGGAATACTGCATGAATGTTACGTTTATCAGAAATTAAATCATGCAACCTGGATATCACTGCAGAGCTCCCTGACATGACGCAAGGCCCTTTGAAACTTCTGTGACCAAGCCTAATAAAATCTTCGCGTCGAATAATTCAGTTATATCTTCATGACAATCTTTCACTTTTTAACGAATGGCGTTTGTAAGAGTAGAGACAATTAGCTAAGACCGCAGCTGATTTTTCTTCCCTTTCAGGAGATTCATATCAATCTACTAATTGGGAAATCATCTAAGATAACAAATTCCACAAAAAAACAAAGAAACTTATATCTTTGTGTTAATCTACTAGTACTTTATTTTCTGGCTTCCCAACATGGACTCTTTAATGATGTTGATGTTTCTATCACTTATTATTTTCACCAAATGTCCACCATCCCATCAGATGCCGGTCGGTGAAGGAACACCTCCATTCGTGCAGTCTTCTTTTTCTGTGGAAGAGAAAAACAGACTGACGTTATTTCAGGTTTATATCGAAATAAACACAATATAATATGACGAATCAACGTTAATATTATCTGAAAAATCATTCAGTCTCTCTGAAAACCTATCAACTGACAGCCGAACATTTGTGGAATACCTGACAGTCTGGAGGGTGAACAAGTAAAGGGTGCGTCCATAACCAAACATAAAAGGAAACTAGTTACCTAAAAGCATCATCGAAAAAAAATTAAAAATTAACAATAGAAAAAACAAAAGAAAGAGGATAAAATAAGTAAAAGACGCTGCCTTACAGGCAAACTGAGGAAGCTGGGACAATCAGTATCCCCTCTTTGTTGCCTGTATTTTGTTAACATTGGCTCCTTCCAACGGGCGGGTCTTGCCTCAAAGCGCCCATAACCAGTGCTCTTAGCTGTGCCTTGGCCTTAGTGTTAAGAGCTCTCTTGATTCAAAGTGAGTTTAAGGACACTCTTTTTTACCTATTTATTTTAAAATAACAGTTAATATATCAGTTATATCTAATTATTTCTACTCATCTCTCCTCTTTCTTTTTTCACAATGTGGATAGCATTTTTCGGAAGGCTGTTATGCAAGCTCGTGGTTTTATAGCTGGTATACAAGAATACATGCTCATTAACAATAACAATGATTAACCCACCCTTTCAGCAATGAGTGTGGTCTAGAGGCCGTTTTTCAGGTACTCTCTCAAAATGATGTTCGCAGAAATAGTGTTTTATACAAGTACTTATTGTGTCTACGACGCTTAAACAAAGCAAGTCTTGCATTCATCACCTAAGGACCGTGCATACTCTTATGTCATGCTTTTGCATTTAACACCATTTTCACAATTTTGGCAACTTTCTTCTCGTTTTTTTTATCAACAACCCCTATAAAAATATGTATAACAATATAACAACATATGGATATAATTCATAAGCTAGAATTACTTCGTTTTTAAACAATTATTATTATTATTATTATTATTATTATTATTACTGTAAATAGAGTGTAAGGAAACAAGCCAGAAATGCAATAAACTGGCCTGGGAAGACTCTTCAGAAAAACTGTTCATACAAGGAAAAGGCCTGAAGCTTAAAGAAGAACAAAGTACAATTCTATGTACATGCAATACCTGTCAACAGAATGTAATACTAGCATTACGGAATAAATAACTATAGGTGAGGCCTGAGCGTTATATATATATATATATATATATATATATATATATATATATATATATATATATATATATATATATATATATATATATATATATATATATATATATATATATATATATATATATATAATCCAAGACGGGTCAGAGAAAGGCACTATCCATTTCCAATTTATTATAACACTAGCTGACCAACCTGGCGCTGCCTGGGAAAACTCCGAATGGCAGCTGGTAAACTCACTCTCTCTGTCTCTCTCTCTCTCTCTTTCTCTCCCTCTCTCTCTCCTCCCAACACCCCCTCTACAATCTCTCTCTCAGTTTCTCTCTCTTTTCTCTTTCCTGTTAAGATAGTTGCTTCAGTTACATTGCCCAGCATTTTTGACATTTTGTATTTCACCCTTTGTCACCCCCAAATTCCTATCAGGGTTGAACTTGGATTTAAAGAGCATCAGGAGCATCACTATTCATCTCAGCGACCTCGAAAACCATGGATTAAACACTAATATCTGTCATTTTCGGTTATATTTTCATATCACCCTCTTCCCACCCTTCTCAACCCCCCTTCCTATCAGGGCTGAACTTGGACTTAAAGGGTGTCGGGAGTGTCACTATTCATCTCAGCAACCTCTATAACTATGCATTACATGCTAATATCTGTCGTTTTCAGTCATTTTTACATATCACCCCCTTCCCACCCCTTCACACCCGCCCCTTCCTATCAGGGCAGAACTTGGAACTAAAGGGCATCGGGAGTGTCCTATTCATCTCAGCGACCTCAAAAACTAAGGATTAGACACTAATATCTGTGGTTTTCTGTTCTTTTTACATGTCACCACCCCCTTCCCACACCCCCCAGTGATGTCTTACCCACACAGTGTTCTTTTCGAGATAGTAAATCATATGTATATAAAGTCTGGTTGAAATTGCTTGATGCATTTCCGAGTGTATGTGGAATATACACAAACACACACATACACACATACATCCATTTTTACATATATAGATGCCGACATTTCATAACTCCTCATAGTTGCATTTTCTAGGTTGTCAAACCACGAACATAGCAATCAATAAACTAATACAATCAGAATTACAAATAAGATTTACAATAAAACATTCAGAACAAAATGACTAAAATCTTTACTAAATGAAGAAGCAAAAGACTGAACATTTAGTAAAGGTTTTAGTCATTTTATTCTGAATGTTTTATTGTAACTCTAATTTGTAATTCTGATTTTTTTTTTAGTTTATTGATTGCCAGGTTCGTTGTTTGACAACCTACCTTGAAGGAAGCTAAAAACAAACTACTGTACTCGCACTGAGTATTACAAAATACAAATAAAGGAAAAAATAATAATGAATAAACATACAGACAGAGAAGAAACAGTTTATAATAAAATGAAAATGGACAGTGCCTTTCCCTGACCCTGACCAGTTCTTCGAGCTATTGCTCCGGAAGTTGGAAGTACACACATACACACACACACACACACATATATACATATGTGTGTGTGTGTGTGTGTGTATGTATATATATGCATATTATATATACTGTATATGTATGGGTGTATATGTAATGGTCTTAAACTAAATCCCTCTCGTTGTGCTGGCACTTTCTTTCCTAAGATAAAAGGCGGCTCAGACGTGACTTTCCCCCGGTGGAAAAGACAAAAACAAACAAATAAATAAATATAAACGGGGGCCCGTTCAAATGAACGCTTGGAAGGACAGCCAAAAAAAGGCAAAAATGGTATTTGGTAATTATAATTTCGTAGTTTTTTTGTTTTATAATACCTTTCGGTATGAAAACGGAAACTATATTAAATATGACATCCCATTACATTTGAAACCATTTATTAATATTATTAACTTTTCCCGATGAATAGGTGGCTAAAGGTAATTTTTCGTAGACCTTGAGAATACGCTCTCTCTCATTTCCCAGACTAATTTGGCGCCAGCTGCAGACACGTAATATTATATTATATACAGTATATTATCCCCCACCAGCCAAAAGATGCCTTAGGGCAGGCACCTTCAGTAGAGACTCTCACCGTTAAGGGAACTAAATGAGAACGAGCTGGAGGAACAACTCGTGAGCCAGTGAGTATTAATGGAAGATGTAGTTTAGGCCAATGGCCAAGCGCTGGGACCTATGAGGTCATTCAGCGTTGTTAAGGAAACTGAGAATAGGAGGTTTGAAAGGTGTAACAGGAGGAAAACTTCGCAGCTGCACTATGAAACAATTGTTAGGAGAGGGTGGATAGCAAGATGGAAGAAAGATAATATGAATGGAGGTACAGTAAAAGGAATGAAAGGGATTGCAGCTAGGGGCCAAAGGGAAGCTGCAAAGCACCTTTAGTAATGCCTACAGTGCACCCCGTGAGGTGCACTGACGGCACTAACCCTCCCGCGGGGATGAGCCAATGAGTACCTAAGACAACAGCGCCATATCGCTTCTAATCCACTACTTGCACGCGGTTCCACACAGATACTGCAATTATTTACGGCTAAGCAGTGGCGTAACCAGCGTTAGCGGCGCCCTGGCCGGACTCTGAATCTGAAAGTGCCGCCCTATTCCCGTGCGTAAAAGTACTCAAGTGGTGAAAATGAAACGCACATTTTAAGCCTTAAAATCTCAGTCATTTACTTTATTTGATAAAGCTAAAACAAAAACAACACAGCAGACTTACAACGGAACCCTACGAGCTTTGCTAGAAGCGAATTCGCTAATAACATCATCAAAGTCCAACTGATTAGTAAATCTAGAATTATGCCAGACCAGACCTGCTTAAAAGATGCCAGAGTGCCGCCGCCCTTTCCCCCCCACCCCCCAGGACAGAGCCGTCCGGGGAAGACCGCCCCCTTCATTTACACCACTGTGCTTAAGTGAACTGTTTGTGTTGTGTGCCACAGATGAAGTTCCGTACTTAGTGATGCACGTGACACGTGACAGACAAGAACTGATGTGATCAGTCTCAGCATCCCAGTTCCCTTCGTTGCTAACACTTGTGTTATTAATAACTAATGTGCCTTAGCAATATGATTGAAAAAGGTATCACGAAGGGGCATAAAACACAGTTTACTAAGTTCAGTGCGCAACTTCCTTTCCGCTAAATCAGCCAAATTGAATTATTCTTGTCCGTGGTTGTAATAACCTTCAGCACGGAGATCAAGGCACATGAATTTTGTTTGTACATTAAACTGCATTCGGTAATCAAGTCCAGATACAAACGTTTTGCCCGCATATTCAACTATTCAGTGAGCAAGCCAGGATACAAAAGTTTCTCCGCATATTTCATTGCATTAAATACTCAAGTCCAAGTAAAGTATTGTCCGAGCGCTCAATGTATGCTACTGTCAGGATCATCTCCTGTTGGCAATTGTTGTTGCGCACTTCATTAACTATCCTCTAGGGATCACTCATTTTTAACAATTTCACGATGCCTACGGTAATTCCATTTAGTGCTGTATTTTTTCATGGTTGAACTTAAGATATTCATGTTTGCATAGTGAATTGTTTTATTGCATGCTCATTAAGCCCTTCCACGTTTGGATCTCTTGTGCCTGTGTGCGCGCCCTGCTCTGCTTTGCTTTATTCTTCCCCTAAAAAGCAGCGAAATTCTGCCAATACGTGGCCCTACGTTGTCAATACAATCGCATACAGACGCCCTAAATATGCAAATGCTATGAAGAGATACGAAAAGCCTAGAGTAAGCAGATTCCTTTGGGACATTCCGCTCACGCGCTCTCGCGAGTAGGCGTAAAAGAATAAGAGATTGGAATAACTAAAATAATTCCTGGAAGCTTCAGAAGGAAATAAGGTTCACGTCACAGGGAACGCCAATGCATCAAATACTCCCAAGAAAATGATGGAAGCTGATTCTTTAATATTACTTTCTTGCAACCCGGATATCCGAATCTGTTAGAAAATAACGAAGAGCATAAAAATTTTGCAAAATTAATATGTATAAGTCACGTTAACCTTCGCAAAGCCAGAAAATATTGAAAAAAATAATATTCCTTCATTCCACATTTGTTTCTCTTGGTATCGGAGTTAAGAAAATAATCCTTTCAGTTGAATGATTGCATCTTTCGGAAATTCATGAGACATGAAGCAAAAATAGCACCTTTCTCGTTCAGTATTAGTTTGTTGCTGGGAAGTTCTTGGCAGTGTTCGACAAAAATAAATCTCATTCGCTCAACCTCAGCGTATCCATGAAGGGTCCTTCAAAGGGAAACAATCAAGGAAAAAACTCAAAATCAAAATTTTCCTCAGTATATGAGCATAACAGTATATCAGCATAACAGACCAATGGATGATACGCGAGGCCCAACCCTTGCATTCACGCTTGGTTGCTCCTCCCGAAAAGGTGTCATGGCTGCAGGTGGGGATCCCAAAGGGAAATCTCACGGAATAACCCACAGCCAAACTTTTTAAAAGAGTTTCGACGCGTTTTGGAACACGAGGCCGGGGAAATACGTGAGATGTGAGTTATCAAAAGTTACTTCAGCACTTTAAATGTAAGAAGGCAACTCCAGTAACTGTATACCTTACTGTATATGAACTGATGAGTGGTGAAATTTAGGCTATAAAGCCAAGTTCAAAATGGAAGATGAAAAAGCAGGAATCGAAGTACAGTAAAAGGCTAAAAAGCGGGTGCAGCTAGGGACCGAGGGGGCGTTGCTAATTCTTTTCAGCAATTCCTGTTGTACACTAAAATCCGTTACATGTCACAGTGAAAATAATAACATGCAATGTGTATCAAAGTATTTTTCATTTGTAATAAACTAAGTTCAGCAACGACGTCCTGTAGTCCGAGGCTAATCTTTCTGGCCACTGTACTGTGGGTGTGCAGAGTGCATCTTGGTCCGAGCATCAGATTGGTACGTCACGTCTCTGGGATCGGAATTTGTTGTTGCAAAACACTTTTATTGTTGTCATATTTGATGGGATGGGCGCAACAATAATGACAAAATATCATTTAATTCCGGTTCGATTGACATGACTTTGAAGTGTTATTTTTCAAGAGGGAAACGGGAAGACTGCTGTGAAACCTTTCATTCTTTGTAAGAAATACACTTCCCTCTCCGAGGAATGTCCTCAATAAACCACACATATGAAGTCAAAGTTCTTCTTCAAATGCTTTACTGCAAAGAGGGAATTATTTGTTCACAAAGCCACATGAATTAGAGAACTGGAAGACTTACTTTTAATGTGCAGTGAACTACATAAAGAATGCCTTAAAATCTGAACAAAAGAGTGAAAACGGGGTTACAGGCTCCAACACTTCCAGTGACGGCAAAACAAAGAACCAAGAATGCAGATTTGTCCTACTCGTTTTTATTGACTGCATACCATTAGAGTGGTGACTGCAGAAATGAGAGAGTGATATCCCAAGTCTTTTAAAACAAGCCGAAATCACATGAAATGGAATGAAGCTAAAAAAAAAAAAAAATAAGCTTTTCGCATGTTCAAAACGTGGGAAGAAATTGGAAAGCAAATAAATAACAGAAATGAAGAGGAAAGTGATAACTAAACAGCTTATGTTAAACACAGTCAAATATAACGGAAGTTGACAGAGTGCATGGAGACCCAAAGAATGTACAGAAGTATCTGGACCTACGAATTTATCGAACCATTAACGACCTAATAGTCTGGATTCCGAACAACCTTTTAACAACAAGAATTTGCCCCGTAGCGGATAGTGCCGTCAGTGCACCTTACACGCGGTGCACTGTAGGCATTACTTAAGGTTCTTTGCAGCGTCCCTTCGGCTCCTTCTGCAACCCCTTTCACTCCTTTTACTGTACCTTCATTAACATTCTTTCTTCCATCTTACTTTCCACAATCTTCTAACAACTGTTTCATGATGCAACTGCAAGGATTTCCTACTGTTACATCTTTGGAACTTTTTGCTGTCAATTTTCCTTTCAGCGCTGAATGACCTCATAGGTCCCAGCTCTTGACCTCTGGCCTAAATTCTATATTCTAACAAGAATTTGGGATTCTTTCATAAATCTCATGTAGATACTCAAACAATGATGATGATAATAATAATAACAGACTGAGTATAATCGAAAGCAGTATGTGAACAAAAAGCCAAATTATTACAATAGTTTTAAGTCCATTACTAAACGTTAGGTTTATTAACGATTTAATCACTCAGGTTAAACAGAATTATAGTCTTCCAAGCTTACGATTTAGCCATCATAGTTGGTTAGTTTTTAAAATAATAATTTTTTTTTAGAAATATCCTTTCCTACGATAAAAAAATATATAATAAACACACACACACATTAATATATATATATATATATATATATATATATATATATATATATATATATATATATATATATTATATAAAATATATATATATAATATTTATATATGAAATATAAACCGTACTATGTAGTACTTAACATATATGTAAGGTAAAGTCCACAATGAAATTCGTGTTACAGAACATAGTATATTAAAAATATATATGTACAAAGCTTACTGTACAGCTTTCGCCCATCTGCTGTGGACTTGATCACTAAAATGAAGTTTAATACACAACTCAAGAAACAAAATTTGGCAGGAAACCATATATACAAACAATCATTACAGAAAGTAAAACTATTTAATCAGGCTGTTGGGCCCTTAAGTCAGTACTAGAATTCTTCGAGACCTTCTTGGCGGAAGGAACCTAGATTCTTACGCTGAAGAGCCAACAAAGTGATTTTGTTCTAAATTATGACTTTGAATTAGGGAAGAATTCAACTGACTAGGTATATTTCTGAAATTACGAATACATGCACATTTATAAATTTCTTTACTTACAATATTATTTTCAACAATGCCCAAGTTTCCATCAAAGGTATTATTTAACGAAATGAGGCCGCCTTCACTACATCTTATGGTGGGTCTGTCCAAGCATTTATACACAACTTGACCATACTTTACCTTATATATTTATATATATATATATATATATATATATATATATATATATATATATATATATATATATATATATATATATATATATACACACATATATATATATATATATATATATATATATATCTATATATATATATATATATATTATATATATATATACATATTATATATATATATATATATATATATATATATATATATATATATATATATATATATATACTGTATATATATGTGTGTGTGTGTTTGTGTACAAAGGGTTTAGTTAAGATGCAGAATATAATTACTCACCTTTTTTGCTATTGAATTTTCTTTGTTTTTTCTTCATTGGATTTGAACCTTCTAATTTAACCAAGAAATATTTTCATCGTAATGTCTTTCATTACTGAAATACACAGTAAAGTACCGTAACTGTCTTAAGGGTCAGGAAGTTTCTCTCAATTACACCAAGAGAGAAGATTCAATATTTGTTTGAATAGTAATAAGCTATAAAGTTATTTCTTTTTTTTTTATAACAAGCCTCCTGTTAAACCCTGGAGATGCTCATTCTCTCGTGAAGAAAAGCCAGATTTTCCCCTACGAGTGATTGAGCTCTTTTGAAACTTATTCAAATTTTCAGAAGCGAAAGCTTTGTTTCGTATCTACTTATAAAAAACTACATAAATAATTCACATAAAGATACAACGGTGTGGGGCTCGTTAATGAGCAAAGAGCGGACAGTAATTAGAGGCCTGTGTGAAAAGGTTTCGTTCTGGTCTGTAGACTTCCCACTTTGCCCTGGGAAACAATACAAAGCAGGTCATTTGAAGAAACGTTCTGAGCACTTGGGCACAGTGGCTGAATGTAATCACTTCCTGGCTAATACCTTTAACCTAATTCCAACCTTTCTCGTGCCGTTCGTTTACAGCATATCCCGAGTATTTCACCAAAAGATTTTGATGAATTAGGATGGACTGACTCATCGCAGCATCACTGGGGTTTAGTGGTTAAATATATTTCACTCTGGGTTACAGGTGTTTTAATGTTTCTCTTGATACAGAACACAAATGATCGTGAATTCTGATTATTAGTTTCAGTAAAGTCAAAAGTGACCATATGCAGCTGGCCCGCTGGTATAGTGGTTAGTGTCGCGGTATGCCACTCAGATGTTGCGGGTTCGCGTCTTCCCCAGGGCAATGAAAAATCACTGGCTCTGTATCATGATCAGTTACTGCTCCAATGTGGGGTCTGCGGTGGGAATGGCCCCTACGTGTTTGTTCCATGTGAATAGGTTTCATCTACTGAAGTAATAATAATAAATAATAATAATATTCATTTTGCTAGGTAAGGTGAAAATGAGAACTGGGGTGGTTACATAGCAGGGTTTCTGTGCAGATAGGTGGATAGATAGAGAGAAATATAAATAATACTGCTAAACTGAAGATGATTCGACTCCTCGTCGAATCATCATCGCTTCTTCACCAATCCCTGGAAGGTATTCAGTTTAATTCCAATTCGTTCTGTAAAGAAGGTCTGACGTCATCGGAGCTTTTCCAGGATTTACGAAAACCTCGACGATACAAAGATTTAACCTAAGTACGTGACAAATCGACTTAATCTGAATTCAGAGTAAACCGGATGTCAAAAATAATTTTTACTCTATAGATTAGCATCCGATATCCACAAGTTTTTTTTGAAAAGTCCTCATTACTGGGCTTCCTTTCCAGTGCCTGGAAATTTATCATTTCCTTTCAATTTATGAATACATCACAAAGTCCCACTGCTTATGATACGAACTGCTTTTGTTGCATGTTTCCGATGGTGGTGGCTTTTACTAAAAGATCGCTAGGTAAAAAGGTAGAAATCTATTAACCCATATAGTGAAGGGTTTCCATTTTTGAGAGAGAGAGAGAGAGAGAGAGAGAGAGAGAGAGAGAGAGAGAGAGAGAGAGAGAGAGAGAGAGAGAGAGAGAGAGAGAGAGAGGGGCAATTTGCTTTACAAACACCTAGAAAAGTTACACATTCAAGAGTTTATTGCATATTGTAATAAAGATTCTGAAAGGATTCCCTTTATTTTTCCCCTGAACTGAATGTGGGATGTCGAGAGCGCTTTGGAAATGTTCAGTTCGTTCCTAATAATGTTTTCCTTAACAAAAGAGACAATCTAATTTTGCCTTCAATTAGTACACTTTGGACAGCAATCATTTTTACTCCCTGGACATACCAATTAGTTCAATGTTTTTTTTTTTTTTTTTTTTTTTTTTTAAGACAGCGTGAAACCAATTGATATAATTGACTTGAAAAATCATAAACCATTCTGCCATTATTAGAGGAAATGCCATCTTTTCTTTTGAGTGTGTGTGCGTGTGTGTGCAGGATCTTTTCGAATAATATTCATTCGTTCAGAAATTGCGTTTTTTAAACTTACCCACGTCACTGAAATTAGCACAACTAGTATGCAACAGCGAAGAATCGAAAAATGAAAATAGCTGTACTTGTTGTGATATCAGAAAAGTTCCCTGATTTCCCACAAATACAGGTTGCAATTCCTCTGCCATAAAAATAAATAAATGGAGATATTTAAACTACCAGATAATTCAATAAACAGAACTTTCAGAAATAAGTAAAACTGTTTACTCTACTGATTCTCCTTGAGATGAGCAATGTTTGTTGTTTTATTGTTAAAAGCAAAAAGGGCAATTTATGTACAGTAGCTATACACATGATTATTGTACGTCACATTAAGTACCATCATCGTTATTTCTTGCTACTTTTATTTTCCTTTGAAAACCAACGAAATTTAGCAGTTTTAATTGTCAAAGGTCATATAATCACTATCATAATGAGCGGTTTTCAGATTAGCTTTATGATTTTCTGGTCGCTCATTTGTGTCAAAGACCTGATGGAATTTCTTTTTCAGTTTTCATGAACTCTCATTTCCAAAACAGAAATTCCCTGCTTTACACAATTCATTAAATATATTCTATTAAATTTCCATTTATTTCTAAACTATTCTTAAACCCGTGATTAACTTAACTGTTATATTAAGTCTAAGTTGATAGAGAAAATAGTTTGGAAACAAAAACAGGAGAAATATAAGATACGTCCATTAAGCCATTACACCTGGCGATTTGTCTTCCAAATTAACAGCATGAAAACTTGTAAGAAGCGATGCAAAAATAGACCTGTAGTTGAAATTATTCACTTCATTGTACCGACCAAATTCTGGAGAATTTAGATGTTGGGGCGAAAAAAAAGTAAAAAAAAAAAATGCGCCGAATTTTCTTCGGCGCAATCGAGTTTTCTGTACACCGTATGATGCTGTACAAAACTATCAGCTACGACCTCGCAACGCTCAGTTACTCCCCAGATGTGGTCGAGTCAAGATGCGTCGCACGCCTCCGGAAAGCGCTGCCAGACGCACGATCCACGGCTAACCTTAAATTAAATAAAAACTACTGAGGCTACACGGTTGCATTTTGGTATGTTTGATGAATGGCGGGTGGATGATCAACATCCCAATTTGCAGCCCTCTAGCCTCAGTAGTTTTAAGATCTGAGGGCGGACAGAAGAAGTACAGACGGACAGACAAATCCGACACAATAGTTTTCTTTTACAGAAAAGTAAAATGCCGAGACTGAGCAACCTTTCCTATGAAGACAAGGAAAGTTTTCATAAGACTTTCCTCCCGGTTTTATTCCTCTCGGAAATTTCTCTAGACCATTTCCCAACTTCCTCACCAAATCCATACAGAGATCCTTACAATGAACGTATAAGGGAGACTTACATCATTACGCACTACCGAATAACGCGTTAATTTATGACCTTGATTATATATGAAAATAATCGCTCGGAATGTACGATCTATTAAAAAAAAACTCAGATCTCTACGACAGAATGAACTGTAACAAGGTATTGCGGACAAAGTACTAATACTGCAAGATTTCACCAAATTTGGCTGTTCTCAAAAAACAAAGTCAATGACTTCGATATTTATGGAATAGTACCATACACAGATTTTCCATTAATGAAACTCTATGTATGTATTTCCTTTGTAAATACAATTACTCAAACCCTGGTTTGGATAATGAGATGGTATACAATCTGTTATATCACTAAAAAAAGTGTACTTCCTTAGAATTGTATACGAACTGAAATACAAACTACTTGCCGCGGCAAACCTAACAATTTTTTTTTTGTAATTAAAAAAAGTTGCCCGAACCACACGTTTACTACTAATATAGTCTAATAAATCTCCACTGGAATAAGTTTGACAAACGTGAAATAAAGTGTCGACATAAAAGATTTTTCTTCAAGTGTTCGTTTCTTAATAAAAAAAAAAAAATCAACTCTTCCCGTGGCTCTTTTCAACTAAACTGCGATGTTAAGTTAGTGCCTTTCAAATGTCAGAGAGAATATTATTCCCAATCCTCACGCCAATGCAACGTCAGAATTATGGTTTTCAAGCCAAAATGGGAGGACAGAATGATTTTCTTTATCATGTTTTGTTGAACAAATGTAATCTCAAAAGCCAATATTAGTAGAAGAGTGCTAGCAAAACATAATTAAGACCATGGTTTTACTGCCGTCTAATATTTGCTCCAAACCTGCTATAAAACTGCAATACAGTAACTTTATATGAATATATATATATATATATATATATATATATATATATATATATATATATATATATATATATATATATATATATATATATATATATATATATATTTGCATATTGAATTCCCTTTCTTCTCCAGCTTCCCTGAGTTTCATAACCAGAGGCTGCTTCCTACGAGGAAGGAAAGTATCCTGACAGGCGAGGGAAGCAGGCCTGATGAGGGCCCCTAGGGTGAGGGCCAAAGGCACCTTAGTGAGGCCTTCTTTGAAGGCATCCTTGAAGGGGAGTGTCCTCTCCAGAAGAGGAAGGCAGGATTCCTTGGAAGATCTGATAAGAAAATCATTGCAGCTTGATTTCCCATTAACTGAATGGTCTTTATTACTTTATTTGTGTGTTCCAGTTGATTAAAATTTTTTTTTTTTTTAATTCTTGTATTGTACTCTGCATCACTTAGTTTCTATCAAAATCCTCCCATGCCAAGAATTCATTCAGTGGAAAGTGTATTTGGTATTATTGCCATCAGTCTGTGTAGCACTTTGCGCTGGTTCATGCCCCAACCTTGGGAACTTGAGAAACCGTTTCTTCTCTGAGTTCATCGATGAAGAGGGTAATTATCGTCTTTCCTGGGATCTCGGAGAGGATATTTTGAAGTTCGTGAACGAAGCTGGTTTCTTGAAAATTTATAACGTATCGACAATTAATTTCTACAATTTTATAAATTTCTTGGAAATTTTATGTTTTTTATTCCCTTGAGGACACATTATTTATTAATGGCGATGATGACCATAGGTATTGCAACGTTGATTTGTATGAGGTTAATGAAACACCCGAAGAGAAGTCCTTAAGAAGAAGGACCCAGTTCACTACTGGCTGCCACGTTTAAATAGGGAGTCCTTCAACTGCCCTCCGGCCCCGCACAGCGTAGAGCGCACCTCTCGCTAATATGTATACAGTATATTTACACACACATACATACATACATACATATATATATATATATATATATATATATATATATATATATATATATATATGTATATGTATATATATATATATATATATATATATATATATATATATATATATATATATATATATATAAATATATATATATATATATATATATATATATATATATATAATGTCGTTTAATATCAGATACAATGAACCTCGGAATATAATATACATAGATAGATATAAAACACCCTCAATTTTCCTATATCTATGTACACTCGGCAAGGAAAGTGAGGATACAGTTTTTTTAAATCTTCGGACATATGTTGCTCAATAATGCGACATCTGGCAACTGTAGAAAGGGGAGGAGCTTCCGTCTTATTGCGTTTGTTTTTTGCTTGACCTCTTATAACTTTCAATCATATTCTACGATAATGAAATCATTGATACTTAAATGCAGTAGTAAGTTTCACAGTATTCGTTCAAGTTGTAATTTGCAGCGACAGTTCTGAGCAAAATAAAACTTACCAAGCAACCTTACACAAATGAATTTATGACACCACATTGAACGGAATGCTTGCATAATCAGAAACGCGATCTTCCATAATGAATTCAAGAGTTAAATTTGAGCTAAGTCCAACGAAAAGGAACGAATGCATTGTTATGATGAGAGAGAGAGAGAGAGAGAGAGAGAGAGAGAGAGAGAGTCTGCTGTTGTGTAAGCCTAGGCCTATATGTACTGTAGAGCTAATTTCATTATTTTTTTTTCTTTTAGAGACTGAGCAATACTACAGTATATTTGTAAAGTATGTTTTAGCAATGGAGAGAGAGAGAGAGAGAGAGAGAGAGAGAGAGAGAGAGAGAGAGAGAGAGAGAGAGAGAGAGAGAGAGGGAGTTGCTGTTGTGTAAGCCTAGGCCTATCGGTAGAGCTACTCATTTCTTTGTTTTTTTTTTTCTTTTAGAGATCGAGCTACACTATGTTGGTATAGTATGTTTTAGCAATGGCGAGAGAGAGAGAGAGAGAGAGAGAGAGAGAGAGAGAGAGAGAGAGAGAGAGAGAGAGAGAGAGAGAGACTATGGCAACGTCAAGAAACATCCAGTTACTTGTGTTTTCCCCCCGAAGCTCCTGCGCTGCCCTTCACATCATAGAGAACGCTCTTGCGGATTTAAATAGATTTGGTCAACCTACCCTAGGTGTCACAACATTTACTGCCATTAATTCCAGCTGACTTTTAACACCGTGAAATACAAACATGAATGTGTAAAAATTAAAGAAATTAGCATTACCTTGTATGATGATGCAATAATAAGCCTGTTCATAACGGAAAACGAGTAAATATTGCCGTTCTGATGAATAGTACTGCACCGAGATATCCACATACTATCTTTTAGATCTCTATGAACGATGTCATCTGAGAAATTCTGATTACTTCGTACATGCATGGTGTTTTTAAGTATCTGAACGTTTTTGTTTTGCAGATTTAACATATATGATATAATTTGCATTGTATTTTCATATTCTAGAGTAAATTTACCGAGATTATGTGTTTTCTGTAAGAAAAAAATTGAAATTCGATGAACGAAATCTAATGAAAACTGCATCTTTACTTTTCTTGCCGAGTGTACATAGATACAGGAGACTGAGGGTGTTTTATACATACATACAGCCCTTCGTTGGCCGAATCGGTTGAGCTTCAGACTGTCACTCGATGGGCCGGAGTTCAATTCCCGCGACCGGCTGATGAAGAGTTAGAGGAATGTATTTCTGGTGATAGAAATTCGTTTCTCGCTATAATGTGTGGTTCGGATTCCACAATAAGCTGTAGGTCCCGTTGCTAAGTAACCAATTGGTTCTTAGCCACGTAAAATAAGTCTAATCCTTCGGGCCAGCCCTAGGAGAGCTGTTAATCAGCTCAGTAGTCTGGTAAAACTAAGGTATACTTACTTATACATACATACATACATACATACATACATACATATATATATATATATATATATATATATATATATATATATATATATAATATATATATAGTAAAAATCGTTTATGGCGAATTCCAGGGGACTGTCGTCTGCATTTCATTATAGGCACCATTCGTTATAAAAGGAGATACTTGAAATGATTGGATTACTTCAC
>JANJGK010000031.1:29219804-29272304 GCA_039081455.1 Macrobrachium rosenbergii | reverse complement strand
ACAGGGAGAAAATATTCATTAAAAGTTTCCTTGTTTTCAAAGACAAGATATTTAAGTCTCGCCATTTTCCTGCCCTTTGGCCGACTGGATTCCTCTGCATCGTTGCCAGACCTTCGTGGAGGAAGAGAAGATCATGACACTCAACTGGAGGCTCATTCTGAAACGCTTCTTGCAGCGACTTGCTTCGTTGAAAGGGCATCCGTTTGGCGAGGAATATTATTCCCATCAATTTAACATTGTTTGCGTTGTATATACATTTACCTCTTATTAATTCAACACAGTATTTTGCTACAGACTCAAACAAGGTGTGGATTAAATTTAAAATAAGAAAAAAAAACAAGTAAAAAATGCGCCGAAGTTTCTTCGGAGCAATCGGGTTTTCTGTACAGCGTATAATGTTGTATGAAACTCTCAGCCACGGCCCATGAAACTCTCAGCAGCGGCCAGTGAAACTCTCAGCCACGGCCCATGAAACTCTCAGCAGCGGCCAGTGAAACTCTCAGCAGCGGCCAGTGAAACTTTCACCCACGGCCTGGTGGTGGTCAGTGTTGTTGACACCTAAAGCGGTGCCAGATGCACGACCATGGCTAACTTTAACCTTAAATAAAAAAATAAAAACTACTGAAGCTAGAGGGCTGTAATTTGACATGCTTCATGATTGGAGGGTGAATGATCAACATACCAATTTGCAGCCCTCTAGCCTCAGTAGTTTTTAAGATCTGAGGGCGGACAGAAAAAGTGAGGACGGACAGACAAAGCCATCTAAATAGTTTTACTTTACAGAAAACTAAAAATCAACATAAAAAATCAGCATAAAAAATGTGTTACATTTAGGACAGGAAAACTATTTGCTCTTTGGAAGAAACATTCAGTAAAATTAAAACTGAAATTCTGCACACATCCTTACCAGCAATATAGAACTATACTTCTGGACATGAGAGTCTCATAAGCACGCACGTTTGTTCTCGCAAGACGTTTTCTCTTCTTTCTGCAAATTTTGTTCTTTTGCCACTCACAGAATCGCTGACTAGGGCGGTTATATTATGACACTTATGATCAATGGAATTCTAAACCATTCTTTTTAGTCTAATGAAGATAACAACAATGCAATTCTCACCATAAGCGTGGTTATAAGCATTAATAATATTTTTCCTTCCAACCAATATTATGGGAATGTTTCTATCCGTGTATGCAACAAGGTCACTATCAGTACAATCAGAATCAGAGCTAATGGCAGTGCTGCCGAAAAGTGGAAATGTGGCCTCCGGTGTGAAAGTTTTGATGCACAAGATGATCGTGTGCAGAAGTGGGGACTTCATTTTACGGTCTGCCACACCAAGTGTGGAAAAAATTTCCACACTCTTTTTTAGGGGTTTATTGTGGTCAGATATATTATTTTCTTATATTATATGATTCACTGACCTATGGTCTCGGTCATTTGGGTACTTATATATATGTTTATATAATAATGACTGGATAAAGAACCATCAAAGAATGGTTGATTACCCCGAATAACTTAAATCTATTTGAAATTGTTTCAATAAATGTAAACAGTGATTGTGATTAACTTGGCAAGGGAAGTTTAGGGAAAATGGTCTTTAAACTGTGAAAGAAAGCATATATCATTTTATGTTTATTAGATTTTCCCGATGGTTGAATGAATTTAAAATTTAGGCGAGTGTGGAAGTCAGTGGTGTCCCTATAGTCTATTTTTTTTTAACCTGGCAAACTTGCACTTAGCTGCTGGCCGCTGATTGGATGGACGTCCTGTTGTCCGAATCTCAAAGTTTAGTGTTCACACTGTTTCAGAATGGTGATTATACGGTCATTGAGCGAGTTAAGAGCTAAGTTATGTAATGTTATGTAAATACCAGTTGTAATAAACGTAAGTGTTAAGAACTTGCATTCCAAATTATTATATATATTTAACAATTATGACACAACACTTACCGAAGCCGTAGAGTAGAAATATGCTTCAAAAGCAGGAACTTTAAGGTTTAATTTCTAGCTAGATTTTTAGCGCAATCATGCCATTAGCAGTTTGGAAATAACCAAAATGTATTTATTATGCATTGCTGAAGGTTCTCGAACGCCTAAGAACAGAAAACTATCGTAGAAATTTAGGCTTGGCGGAGAAGTTGAGGAGGTGGGAGGAACAGCTGCTGGGTTGACACAAGGTTGACGTCCTCGCAGCTGGAGGTTCAAATCTGGGTTGTGGTGCTCTTGTGTTCCTAAAATAATCATTACGATGTTCATATATCATAATGCTAATTTTTTTTTTTTATTTCAAAAATACTGCAGACGGAATGCTATTAATATTGTAGGATATGTATAAAGGAAAATTGAACATGAACTGAATTTATGAATACTTTTTTTTCTAGCTGGTGTGCTACCCTCTGCTATATAAAATTTCAGTAAATTGACTGTTCTTCAACTAGAGATTTTCAGGTGTCTTTGCTTGGTGTTTGAAGTTCGTCCATGTGTGCTTTGATCTGTATCGTCTCTTGTGGCCATGGCTGAAATAGGGGAAATAGATAGTGAAGCACTTGCTCGATAGCCGATTCTAAGCTGAATAATTCTGGCTGTAAGTGGTGTGTGCAGACAACTCCCTGGCTGTTCCTCCCACAACTCCATCACCTCAACTTTTCCGCCAAGCCTAAATTTCTACAATAGTTTTTTGTTCTTAGGCGTTAGAGAACCTTCAGCAATGCACAATAAACATATTTTGGTTGTTTCTAAACCTTTAATGGCATGATTGTGCTAAAATTCTAGCCAGAAATTAAACATTAAAGTTTCTACGTTTGAGACATATTTCTAGTTTACAGCTTCGGTAATTGTTGTTTCATAACTGTTAAATATATATAATAATTCGTTATGCAAGTTCTTAATACTTACATTTATTACAACCACAACCGGTATTTCCATAACATTACATAACTTAGCTCCTAACTCGCTCAATGACCATATAATCACAATTCTGAAACAGAGTGAAAACTAAATTATGAGATTCGGACAACAGGACGTCCATCCAATCAGCGGCCAACAGCTAAGTGCAAGTTTGCCAGGGGGAAAAAAATAGACTATAGCTAGCGGTATACTGCTAATATTTTCGGTCTTTAATCTTGTGATCTCATTCTTACTGCTGGTAAGAAAGGCATCAGTAGGAAGATGAACAATGCCAAGAAATGCCTAAATCTGTAGGACTAAGCAACGTAATGACAATATTTCTCTACAGGGTCATTAAGGCGATTCCCTGTACAAAGACAGCCATTTCAATAGAACGTTTCCCATCTTAGGGAAACTGATCTACTCGTTAATCATTACATACAAAGTTCTTGAATTATATAAGCGAATTTAAATGCACGAGTTGCTCCCGGTAACTGATTAGATAGAGGGGCTGTTTCACTGAGAGAGTTGATAGTCAGCTCAGTGGTCTGGTTATACTGTTTTAATAATAATAATAACAATAATTCACTGTGGCATGTCCCTGTAATTGTTTTCACACGATCTGTATAAACTAAGCCTCATTACTACTTACTAAATTGACGAAACATAAATAAAAAAATGAAGACAGCACCTCTTACTATACCTAACGGCATACTTACAACGAAGTCTGTCAATGTATAATTTCAACAGGCAGCCATTTTCTGTAGACGAGAAGACAGGCGTCAAATAGTAACTCCCTGGAGCAGTACGATGCTTAACTATATGAAACAAGTGGTCTTATTGCTAAAACGCTTCACTGACGAATTGTGTGTACATTACGAAGACAAAAGCAGGTTCTGATATAAAACATTTTCCATGGGAGAGAGAATGGTTTGTTTTAATGTCTAATTGGCAAGCGATTATAATTTGATTATGTTGAGCTCATTATGATTGAAATGAGTTTTCCAATGCGCTGTCGACACTTATCTATGCTGTGAAATATTTTAATTTCCATTTCGATTTGAATAATTTTGATCGTTTTACAGGTATGAGATATTTTTATTTATAATGACGCTCACTTATCAAGTAAAGGGCAACGGTTTTTTTTTATTTTTTTCAGAATAAGGATGCTATGAATAATAATAATAATAACAACAACAACAACAATAATAATAATAATAATAATAATAATAATAATAATAATAATAATAATAATAACAATAATATAATTTGGCAGCAGACCCTCTTTTAAACAGGTTCTATTGAATATTATTGCTGCTTCAGCTGCATTTATTTTGTAGAAGACTTTTTCTATTTTCCTTACTGCGGACTTCTCTTCAGTGGAGGTGCGTGCTAACAGCTCGCCTATATTTGTCATTTCATGGGGGATAAGTCAAAATCTGGATTTTGCTTCTTTATATATTCTATACAGTTGGTTCTATACAATTGTTGACGCGACGCGTTTCGACAGACTCTTCTGTCATTCTCCAGCGGGAGCTAGTAGAGGACTGGCAGATTGCATAGGTCCTTCAGAATTTATACACGGGCTTCAGCGGGGGTGTCATGGATGGCGAATTCTGATTGGTTGCAGTCAGCGAACTTCAAGCCAAATTTCTGCGGCGAAGCTCGATCCTGACAGATCTTCGCAACCTGGGAATGTCATTCATTCCAGCGTTCCCATTGGCCTGCCGTTGCGTGATGTCATGCCGGCTGACATCATCGGTAGTTTGGCTGCTATTGGGCTGCGGATGAATGATGTCATTATCTACTCTTTCTGTCGTAGTCGGGGGATTGTCTCGAAGGGCGCCTCGCTCATCAGGGGCATCTCCATTCTCAGGGTTGTCGTTTTCAGGTATTCGTTGGATTTGGTGGGTGTTCTGCATTATTCTTCTTAAATTCGTGGGTAGGAGCGATGCCTCCTGCGTCGACGCAGGAGGCATCGCTCCTACCCACGAATTTAAGAAGAATAATGCAGAACACCCACCAAATCCAACGAATACCTGAAAACGACAACCCTGAGAATGGAGATGCCCCTGATGAGCGAGGCGCCCTTCGAGACAATCCCCCGACTACGACAGAAAGAGTAGATAATGACATCATTCATCCGCAGCCCAATAGCAGCCAAACTACCGATGATGTCAGCCGGCATGACATCACGCAACGGCAGGCCAATGGGAACGCTGGAATGAATGACATTCCCAGGTTGCGAAGATCTGTCAGGATCGAGCTTCGCCGCAGAAATTTGGCTTGAAGTTCGCTGACTGCAACCAATCAGAATTCGCCATCCATGACACCCCCGCTGAAGCCCGTGTATAAATTCTGAAGGACCTATGCAATCTGCCAGTCCTCTACTAGCTCCCGCTGGAGAATGACAGAAGAGTCTGTCGAAACGCGTCGCGGCAACAATTGTATAGAACAAACTATAGAATATATAAAGAAGCAAAATCCAGATTTTGACTTTTCCCCCATGAAATGACAAATATAGGCGAGCTGTTAGCACGCACCTCCACTGAAGAGAAGTCCGCAATAAGGAAAATAGAAAAAGTCTTCTACAAAATAAATGCAGCTGAAGCAGCAATAATAATAATAATAAATTTTACATGCCATCAGGTGAAAGATATCAAATACAGCTTCTCGAATTCTCTTACTTCTTTTATCCACATTACTGTACAGCTCAGTACAATGATACTTCAGCAATAGAATGAAAATCGATCAAAATTTATTTGGCGACAGTGTGGAATACTTTGCTAATTTTATGCGAGGATGTCGTTTATTCAGAGAAATCCGATTAAAAACCGAAGTCAAAATATTAACAAACTTTGAATAAGTTGCTCAAATGGGATGGAATATTGGAGAAAATAATTCTTTCTTTTAATATTTCTTGTTATGAGCAAAGAAGGAAAGTATGCTTAGCTGGCTTATTCAACCCTTGCCATTCAGCTGTTTATAATAAAAGTCACTATTTTTCTTAAACTCTTCCATTTACTGAAAGCGTCCATGTCATTATAGAGAAGAGAAATTACTTAAATAAAAATATACATGGGTATGCTCACTTTTACTAGTCTAAAAATATTCAGCAGAACTTGTTAAATGAGAGAGAGAGAGAGAGATAACAATTAATGAGCTAAAAGCCGGAAGATCTCAGCTCACATAAAGATGGGCAAGAGATTAATCAAACAAAACAGCGTTTCCCAGGGGATATTTGTTTTCTCCTTTCAGCTGGGTCGTTTTTCATGCCCTTATTTAAAAATAGCGATGCTTCAGCAATTCCTCTTAAGGGAAATTGATCTTTCATGGTTTCTCAAAGAAACTTCTACCCACGGTTTACGTCCAACAATCTTTATTATTTAGCCAGAATTCTATGTCAGCAAATTCTTTGTAATGGTTATCTTTTCATTTTTTTATTCCTTTATTCGTTTGCCTACCTATATCCAAACTTTATCATTTCACAGCAGTTTTATAATAATTACTCACATTTCGTTATTCTCATCTTACCAACACTTATACTGACAATGAAATCATTCCCCGCACTTATACATGGATTATTCAAATTTCATTATTCTCATTTTACCTAAACCTATAGTTTATCTTATGAAAGGCAATGGCATCATTCCTCGCAGTTATACAATGATTCAAATTTCATTATTCTCATTTTACCGAAACTAATACTTCTTATTGCGACAGGCAATGACATCATTCCCCGCAATTATACAATGATTATTCAATATTCATTATTCTCATCTTACTTAACCTTATACTTTGTCTTATGACAGGCAATGACATCATTCCCCGCAATTATACAATGATTATTCAAATTTTATTATTCTCATTTTACCGAAACTAATCCTTCATACTGCGACAGGCAATGGCATAATTTTTCGCAATTTTATAATAATGATTCAGATTTCATTATTCTCATTATACCAAAACTAATACTTCATTTTGCGACAGGCAATGACATCATTCTCCGTAATTCGAACTTCATCACTCTCACTTTACCGTAACTAATATTTCATCTTACGATACGCAATGACATTATTCTCCGCAATTTCATAATAATTATTTCAATTTCACTATTCTTATTTTACCGAAACTGATGCATCACATTCCGACAGACAATGTATTCCCTCCCCGCACCATTTTTGGCCCGATTCAGCCACGCGAGTCAGATCCGAAAACTTAACCCTCTGGGCGGTTATGGGTAAATAGAATGGAAACGCAGGCAATTGAAGAAAGCCTGTCAGGAACGAGCATCACGTACGTGGCTCTGTCGCGACGTGAATTTCCAGATAAAAATGGGATACTGGAAAAGGTCTTTTATAACGGTTCCGTTCATTTATTTATTTATTTTTGTTTCCATTGGCTTAATAGCTATATCTACTTGAATATGGTTTTGTTTTCATATAAGACTTTTAATATATAATTTTTAAAAACTTGGGGAACGGTTACGAGATGACTCTCTCTCTCTCTCTCTCTCTCTCTCTCTCTCTCTCTCTCTCTCTCTCTCTCTCTCTCTCTCTCTCTCTCTCAAACAGACAAAAGTGGAGAATAAAATACAGAACTAAAAAAAGACAGTTGAAACTAGGCGATATTCCATTTCATTTCTCTTCATTTCTCTTGAAAAAATACAACCGATTCTCGCGTGGTCTACCTCAAAAAACAACAAACCGGAATCCGACCCGATGAATCATATGATGTTTGTAGAAAAAAGAGTTTCGGGCGGCTGCCGCTAGTTGGCGTTGTTGGTGGCGTTCTTCCCATGCTTATTTAAAAGCATTTAAAGCCCACACATGCTGCTGTTAAAAAACAAGCCAGATTATCACATTAAATTAATAATACAGTATTTATAAACCGAATTACTGTATGTCTGTTATCATAAAATTAAGAAAAATTTCCTAAATTACGTCGGAACTCGGCAGCTTGTGGCAGATATAAACAAACCAGAGCGCCGCCCTGGTGGTGTATCGCGGTACTAATTACATAAACATTCAATACTTATGGTAGATTTCATAGAGTCTACTGGAATAGTGTATCTGTAAAACATCTTTCAGTAAATATTTACTGAAAGATGTTTTACAGTGATTTTGTACACTATTCCAGTAGACACTGTATGAAATTTCCCATAAACATTAAATGTTTATGTAATTAGTACCGCGATACACCACCAGGGCGGCGCTCTGGTTTCTTTATATGTGCCACAAGCTGCCGAGTTCCGACGTAATTTAGGAAATTTTTCTTAATTTTATGATAACAGACATACAGTAATTCGGTTTATAAATACTGTATTATTAATTTAATGTGAGAATCTGGCTTGTTTTTCAATGTTATCATTATTAACAACAGTTTTCATGTGTACCTGTTGCAGTACATTCTGGTAGTGCCTATAGGCTACCTAGCCTAGCCTATGGCACTCGGTTTTTTGATACAGTAAGCATTTAAAAATGTAAAAAGTGCTTCTGATACAGTAAGTTATTCAACTCTGAACTTATTTAATTATAATTTGTGTAAAGTTTTGTATAAAAAGGCAAGGTTGGGGTAATGACTGGTGGTCAGGAATGGATTAATCCATTTTCAGTTATTTCTTATGGGAGAAATTAACTTAGAATTCGACAAAATCGAATCTCGACACTTCTTCTGGAACGAATTAGCGTCGAGGACCGAAGTTCTACTGCATATATATATATGTATATATAAGCGATGTCAGGCAGGGTGCTTACCCCATATAAAAATGGGAAAAAAGCACGTTAAAACGAAGAAGATATATATATATATATATATATATATATATATATATATATATATATATATATATATATATATATATATATATATATATATATATACGTTAAAATGAAGAAGATATATATATATATATATATATATATATATATATATATATATACATATACACATATATATATGTACATGCATATATGTATGTATATGTATGATAAAGAAATCCAGAAAATAGAGGTGACGTACAAGGATCTAGAGGTGGAAAAGGAAGAAAACCCCACAGCTGCACTGGGAAATAATAGAGAGGTTGGATAATAATTGTGTATATATACAATTATATATATATATATATATATATATATATATATATATATATATATATGTATGTATGTATTATATATAATGTATATTTACACACAAGTATTATCCAACCTCTCTAACTATGCCTTCCAAGTGCAATTGTGGGGTTTTCTCCCAGTTCCACCTCTAGATCCTCGTACTTCATCTCCTTTATTCCTGGATCTTTTTATGTGACTGTCCAACCACTCCAACTCCCTCTCTTACTCACTTGAGAGTTGAATGGCCGAAAGTGCCCAAGTGCTTGGCTTGACAGAGTAAATTTCATACATCATAAGTCAATTACCTGTTCAGGCTTATGGGCTGTTAATTTAAGAAAAGACTAAGCGAAATTAAATGCAAACAAGGAGAATGAGTTCGGCAGAACCTCCGCTTATGAGTGATGATATGATCATACACCGCTCCATTATGCGCGGCTTTCGTTTCACCTTGTGATGTTGAAATGACAACCTGGAGAGAAGTGTCTTCATACTTTTCCTCTTTTAATCTATTTCAGGAGCAATGACGATTTCCGATTCTATTTAAAAATCATGTAGACTGTTTCTAATATCTTTAGTGAGCAATTTCCTATTTTGGTCTGATGGGGATGCTTTTCTTAGCTTTTGTTTGCACCTATATCTTAAGGAATGTTATGTTATTTCCTATTACCCTATTTTTTACTTATAATAGGTATGTATTTCATAAACATTTGTGAGCCTTTGTTATCTGTATCACATTCATCATATTTCTCACCATTTTTTACAAACACTGTGAAGGTTATCCCGGCATTGTTGAGTCATGCAACGTATCTGAAAATTCTATAGCTGATCATTTAATTTCATTCTGAGAAATCTACAATATAGCTGGTCATTTAATTTTATCATCACTAGCTTATTTATTTTGATGAAACTCTTGCATACAACAAGTAAAAAATACGCCGAAGTTTCTTCTGAGCAATCGAGTTTTCTGTACAACGTATAATGCTGTATAAAACTATCAGCTACGCGCTTCAGTTGCTCCCCAGATGTGGTAGAGTGAGGGTGTGTCGCTCCCCTCCGGAAAGAGCTGCCGGTCGCACGATCTATGGATACTTTAACCTTAAATAAAATAAAAATTACTGAGGACAGAGGGTTGCAAATTGGCATGTTTGATGATTGGAGGGTGGATGATCAACGTACCACTTTACAGCCCTCTAGCCTCAGTAGTTTTTAAGATCTGAGTGCGGACAAACAGACAAAGCCGGCACAATAGTTTTCTTTTACAGAAAACTAAAAATTAAAACTCAACGTAGTGAAAACAGATATTATCCCCAAATGGAAGACAGCTTTGTTGTCTGCAGTGGCTGTTTCCAGCATCACACAGCAATAAACGTCTGACGAGCCAATCTCAGAGCTTCGAGACAGTTCGCTGCTCAGCTGAGACGCTTGGATGATGGTTGAGAGTTTTCTCGGAAAAAGTACTGTTTACTGGCTTTGCTCTGCGCTCTCTTTATTTTGCATCATTGCATATTCGGTCATAAATCAACTTCTAAATATATTCCACAATTTCCATCGTTTTCATGACCATTATTAATATTTATATGGCGTCGTGTACTCGTTCCTTCCAGTTCTCTCTGTTATTAGCTACTAAGTTTAGCTATAAACGAAAACAGCATAAATGTAGACGACTATATTTTGTTCACCCTTATCGCTCAACTCTTATTCATGCATAGTCACTGATTTTCCTTCATTTTTTCAAAACTCAGATTTACGTGGTTCCGTTTCGTCATCACATTTTTGAGCTTTGAAATATCTCACCTAGGTTCTGTCCCTATAGATGTTGCATAAAGTTCCCGAGTCGATTTCTCGATTATCTTTACATTTCGAGGTTCAAATGGACGGCGCAGCATTTTACGTAAACGACAAAGTTTCTTTTGTTTTTATTGGACGCCTAAACGATATTAATTTCATAACATTTTATCTATCTAAAAGGATCACCGAGTCTGTCACGTTATTTTTATCTTTCTTTTGCTATACCATAACACGAAGTTAGCTTTTAACTGAGAAAAAGACAGGCATACAAGCAGACACACAAATAATATACATACATACACACACACACACACACACACATATATATATATATATATATGAGAGAGAGAGAGAGAGAGAGTAGCTCTTGTAATTAATGAGACGGAAGTTATTACCCAATTCTTTCCTCTTTGTGAAGTCTAACAATAGACCCGAACTTGCCAGACATGCCCCAACTTCATCAAATCTTTATTAAAGAGGACTTTAAATACGCCTCTTACATCTGTGCATTTAATAGTCCCTTTCCTACGATCGATTAAATTAATCAAAGTGAATATATGGAATTGAGGCATTTATGTTCTTAGAGTACAATGACAATCTATCATTTAACTAAAAAATGAATGATTATCAGAACAAGAGCATTCAGAGACCATACATCCCCGTTAGCGTTGAGTAATCCATCCCCCACAAGGTCCATTCTCTAATAAAGGCTCCCAAAAACTGAAGACTTGTTACTAGCCTGGACCCCACATACGGTAAACATGTCTTAAAACTCAACACATAATGGAACATAGAATTTAGACCAAATGCCAAGCGCTGGGACCTATGAGGTCATTCAGCGCTGAGAGGGAAATTGAGTAGGTAGGTTTGAAAGTTGTAACAGGAGGAAAACCTCGCAGTTGCACTTCGAAATAATTGTGAGGAGAGGGTGGATAGCAAGATGGGAGAAAGATAATATGAGTGAAGGTACAGTAAAAGGAATAAAGGGGGTTGCAGCTAGGGGCCGAAGGGAGGCTGCAAAGAACCTTTAGTAGTGGCCACAAGTGCAGTGATGGCCTACTTCGCCCTACGGGATCCACACATAATAATCAGTGCGATCTTACTAGAAAAAATAAATCGAACCGAACCAAAAACATGACCTTGGAGGAGGTAATAAACCAGATAATGTTCAGAGGACGTCTAAAGTAAAGAAATAGTGATCAACTTGGGAAAAGGTTAATTCTCAAAAACCTGATCTGTAATAGCTCATCAGTCTAAAACATCCATCGCCAAAAAAGTTCACTCAAAGTAAGCGGTTATGGGGGTTAACTTGCTTCCAATTGCAAAAGAAGTGAGATTATTTAGTTTTAGCGCCCGGCAAGCCCCGTTTAAACGTATTTAATCTTGATCACCATCTAGGAACACGACAGCCCTAATTAGGAGAGTATTTGTAACGAAAAACACTGACCTGATGCTAGCAGCAACTAGATAAAGCAATTACGCACGCGGGAAGTCCAATTGCTTCACGGTTCCTCACTGAGACCTTGAAAAACACTGAGTTTTCTTTTATTCAAGAACATAAGAGATTTTTGTCAAAAGCTTTGTAATCACAAGGAAAGGGAATTCTACGTTCCCGCAATAAAGAGTTCAAGTGGTTTGGGGCTGCTACTGTGAATCACAGCATAACCACAGCAGCTGACAACAATACATGTCGATATGTGGGAATTTATGCAAATATAAACCAAGGCTTAAAGGTTATGAAACCGAAGCCGAGAATAACAATGCAGATGCCACTGAAGCAAACTAATGAATGCATAAATATCAGGAACTGGAAAACAGAAAACTCCCATTTGTGAAGCATAAGCAGTTGGCTGTACCAACAGTCAACGATCTGTGTACAGCTTTGACCTAATAAGGAAACTCTGTTTCATGACCAAAGTGACACGTGCTGTCGGGTGTAACGCAGAAAATTCGTGAAAGAAAACCAAGGGAAGTCAGGTCTCTTCAGCTGTACAATATAACGCACATAATCACATCTGACTTACCCCCCTTTAGTAAGTGAAAATGGAGTAACATTTATCTTATCCATTTATATTGAAAAAGAACGTTGGCATAAACATATATATTTCTCAGACACGATTAATGTAACCCTAAATAGAATAATTACTGTTGTAATAATGCTAAATGTAATGGAGTTTATGACACACGATACTATGGATTATGATATTTTTATAATATTGTAGACAATTAACAATAAAGATGGAGACGGTGGAAAATCTTGACCGTGCTGGGTGATCTGAAGCGAAAAGTAGGTAGTACTATGGTGCCTATATTTGTAGTAGACAAACACACAAAATCTAGAAAAAAAAATCTTTTTCAAATATGAGTAGAAAGGCTTTCTATTTTTGGAAAAATACTGCTCAAAATACTCATAAGAGCTTTTCGAGAAGAAGAATGGTGTATGTATGTATATATATATATATATATATATATATATATATATATATATATATATATATATATATATATAAAATATGAAAAGCTTATAGGTCACAAGTATTTTAAGAATTACAATACACAGTAGATGTTTAATTAACAAGTGTGGCAGGAAAACTTTCCAAAAACCCATGAGAAGATGTTTAGCTGTTATCTGACACGTTTCCTAATTAAGTAAAACTGTTGTGTCAGGTATTCTCAAGACGTGGGAACTTGCCACATGACTTCATGAGTGTGTTCATTGGAAATATGCAGGTTCTGGAGTAAGCGTGTGTATGTGCGTTTCTTTGGGCAGAGTCCCAGGGTGTGAAGGGATTAGTTATGGAAAAAATGATCATTCGAATACCAACACTGAACATTATTACAAGTCTTCAGTGAAGACTCTGTAGTTTGAGACCCATCAGTTAAGACTGTGAACATTGCTGTTTCAAGGTAGGAATCACATTCGATTTCCCAAACTGTAGATTGTTTTTTTCATTTATATATTGTCGCCTGTGTCAAGCATTTATTGTATTGTGTGTACTTTATAAGTAACATGGGAGGAATTCCCATATCTTTATTTTTATGCATTTTGGTTAATAAGGGATTTATTTGATTTCTTCAGATGTTTCACTTAGAAAGAGGTTGAAGATGTACTCATTGGGAATGTACTGGACTTTAACTTATTTTGACCTATTGTGAGTTACAATGTAAAGTCAATAATTAGTTAAATATGATAGACTGTAATATTACAAATTTTGGGGGGAACTCTAGTATGCCATTTTATTTCATCTCCTATTTCTTGCGATCTAGCTGTGGTAGATTTTGTCAAATACATTATTTTGGTTAAAGCTTGTTTCGCTGTAGACCTTAGAGAGAGAGAGAGAGAGAGAGAGAGAGAGAGAGAGAGAGAGAGAGAGAGAGAGAGAGAGAGAGAATGCAGGCGAGTAGGTACAGATATGCACTACCAGTAGCCTTTTTGATGCGGTCACTATTCAAGATACCAACAGATGGGACTTCTCGACTTTGTAGTAACAGGTAAGCAATGAAAATTATATATATATATATATATATATATATATATATATATATATATATATATATATATATATACACACACACATATATATATATATATTAACTTTATCACATACACAATTGTTCTGTGCATTAGTAGAATTACTAAAAGGACCTCATTCAAACTGGATGGTATTTAATGGAGTTTTTATTCAAAAAGTTACAAGCTTTCTTGGACAAACAGTCCACATTATCAAGTATCCGTACAATGAGCAAACGCATATCTAGAAAAATCATATACTCCACAGTAGCAAGGAAACGAAGAAAAAACGCAAGAGAACGCACGGAAAACGGACATCTGGAACCAGGGATCAGAGAAAGACCAAGGTCAAGAGAGGGTGGAGGTCACACAGGAAGAGCTAGGCGATTATAGGATTAAAAGTACCCAGCACACAGATATAAATATATATATATATATATATATATATATATATATATATATATATATATATATATATATATATAATGACTGATAGGTATACATAACCATGAATACACCATACATATATATATATATATATATATATATATATATATATATATATATATACACACACATACACACATTTAAATGAATGTATGCATGTTTATGTATGTATGTATATATATATATATATATATATATATATATATATATATATATATATATATATACATATATGAACAGAATCATTTCCTGTTTGTTGTATAAACCCTTATATATATTACCTAAAGTTTGGGAGATATTTTGGATTTCTGCAGATATTAACTTATTATGGTAAATTGGCAATTTTACATTTTCTCTGCAGACACTAAATAAGAGAAAAACGTCTTCGCTACATCACCAAATTTGCTCGCCACAATTTTTGCTTGCCATCATCATCTTCAGGTTATTCTCGAGTAAGAGACACCTGCTCTCTTTCGTGAAATATTGAAATTCCTTTCATAGCCTACCAGCGAAAAATAAACAACTTTTCTCTTCCGGGTCGTCCTTTTGTTGCAAAACGTATCTTACGCCTTCCTCACAATTCATCATTAACCTCAGAGAGAGAGAGAGAGAGAGAGAGAGCATTACCAAAAGGGAAGCAGGAGGCGGGAAATAATAACAACATGATGCAACGATGTCGTGCAGAGGACCACTGTGGAGCCTTCTGCTTGTCTCACGAGTCTTCCGGACAGATGGAATAGTAGTCTTTATTTCCTCTGCCAGTCTCTTTATTTCCTGTATCTTAAGAGAGAGACGAGGACGGTAATGGAGAAAGTCACGACGAGGGAGAGACTATGCCGGTGATGGAGGAAATACGCGTAGCACTAATCTTTTTTACATCGTATTATGTGGAGCCGCATGCTTGTCAGACAAAACACAAAAATAGTGCGCTGGCAAATATATGCACCAAGAGTCGGATACACGAGTTTGTGGTTGGATATTTCAACGCTAAATTTAACCTCGTTACTTGAAGCAAACGATCAAAATGAGGAAGGCAACAGGCAAACAGATATTTAGAAGATTTTTTAGGTATGTTTCCTTATTGCTTCAGTTAGCTCTCTCTAAATCTATCTGTATGTGTACATATCCACACATCGCATATATTTCAGAGGATACCGTAATGATTGGCGATAATGAAGAGAAGCCGTAGAAACTGAGAGAGTTCGAGTGTGTTTGCAATGGGAGAAAGTTAAGAGTAAATGTGGGGAGTAAGGTTATTAGGGTAAATACAAAACAGGAAGAAGGAGCGATAAATGTCAACGTGGACGGAAGAAGAGCACAGGCCGTTGGTTCGAGTTTGGGGTTGATGTTCCAGCGGATGATGATAAATTGAGATGTGAACTGCAGAATAGGTCAACAAGAAAGGCATCAGGATGTGTGTAAAAGACTGGTAAGGGACTTCAAGTGTATATGGAAGCCATAAAGTAGACCCAGGTCTACTCTATAGCAATGAAGTCTGGCTGTAGAATTCAAGTGAATGACAAACCTTGCAGCTGCAGAGATGATTACTGTTGCGCAGTATAGTTTATTACCCTATAATCAGTTACTGTGTACTGTTCTAACAAACATAACGTCCTTAAGTAATCAAAACTTGATGTGAAAATCTCAGAGAGAGAGAGAGAGAGAGAGAGAGAGAGAGAGAGAGAGAGAGAGAGAGAGAGAGAGAGAGAGAGAGCACATGAAATGTATTTTCGTTTTCAGATTTCCTTTGTATCCAAATATGGGATGTCCCTCCTAAGTGATAATTCGAGAGGTAATGGTTGACACAAATACTAAGACGAGCGCGTCCACTACTCATACACGCGCGCACACACACACACACACACAAAGAAACAATAAGTCACAGAAATGGTCATATCAAAGAACCAATGCTTCCTAAATAAAAGAGAAAATTTAGACGTTACTGAGAAAGGAAATAATGACTCATATATTGACATAATAGCTACACTGAAATTCCCTAAAACAGAATGACGCAGAGGGCTCCTATAACGAGCAGTAAAGGTTAAAAATGAGACCAATCCCTTTATCTCGGAGAGTGTCCCGAGAGAGAG
Source organism: Macrobrachium rosenbergii (assembly GCA_039081455.1). Lineage (NCBI taxonomy): Eukaryota > Metazoa > Arthropoda > Malacostraca > Decapoda > Palaemonidae > Macrobrachium > Macrobrachium rosenbergii. Next base: position 29,255,469 of record JANJGK010000031.1, on the reverse strand, counting down.
AGAGAGAGAGAGAGAGAGAGAGAGAGAGAGAGAGAGAGAGAGAATAATTGAAATGACATTCTCTTGCCTTCCAACATCCCCTACTACTTCATAATAACCATTTGAGAGATGTACATTCGGGAAATAATGTGTATCTTCCTGTCCTTGCGCCACGACCAGGAACTCGTTACACTTCTCGGAAAATGTTATTAGACTTTTAACAAGTTTCTTGGTTAATGGTTAACACCAGCCAGTGCTCTCTCTCTCTCTCTCTCTCTCTCTCTCTCTCTCTCTCTCTCTCTCCGAGATGGTCCCTGGTGTTTTCTACAGCTGTTGAATAATACTGAGAAGTTTATTGGTAAATATCGTTACAATTTGAATAATTTTTCATGTGATTAAAAGTAAGCTGAAATTTTGTCCGTAAAAATTGTGTATGAGAGAGAGAGAGAGAGAGAGAGAGAGAGAGAGAGAGAGAGAGAGAGAGAGAGAGAGAGAGAGAGATTGAATAATGGTACACAACGACCCAGATTCCTATGCTCTTGAAAAGCTTTTATCAAAGGAGCAAGGAATAATAATGGAATTTCTGGATCACTGCGGACGCACAGTACAATCACACGGCACATGAATATTATCAAATTACTTGTGATATAGGTTCTCTTTCAATGAGCTCCTAATGAAAACCTGAAATTACATGACGCAATTTCAGTGATCATAGTTGTATCATTTCAGGAAAAGCGTTTGAACTGCTGTTTCTTTAATTGCACGAAATTTTCCAAAGACTTGTGTGTATCGTTTGCATAACGTGGCTGGTTCAATAGACCTTCCAGAGAAAGAACTGTGATCTCATTCACATCAGAGCACGAATTCCGGTCCTATGATTTTCGTAATTGCGGAACGAGAGAATTTGATTTCGTTTGCTTATTTCATGGGTCGTTTTAATAACAGTATTAAAGTTCTGTTCACCATAAATGCCAATGAATTATTATTTTTAAAGCTGTTGTTAGTATAACTGCTAACAAAATCACAATGTCATAATTAAAAGTTGTATATTAAAAATCCATAATTATGTCTGTAAATCTTATTATTTGTAAAACTAAAAACAAAGGCTTTCGTACAACTGAACGTGCCTACCTCCTCAGTGTTAACGTCAGCACTAAGGAGGAACACTGTTCAGGTGTTCAGAATCTTTGTTTTAACTTTTATGAGTAATATAATTTACTGACATAATCGTGGATTTTTTTTATATTACAACAGTAGTATAGTTATTATTTGTACTGCTACTATTGTGATTTTTATCATCAGTGATTTATATCTCAAAGTTCATCATAAATGAATATGCCCTTCAAAGTAAAACGATATAGCACAGTGTTCAGTGCAACAGAAGTCTTATCATTCAAGGCCAAAAACTCTTGGTTGAACTGATCTTTTTCTCTTTTCATCTTCCTAAATACGAGGATTAACATCCATTCATTCTGACTTCTCAGTCTTTTGCCTCGACCATCACTAAGAGTCGCTATCTCATCCTCCTTTCAAAGATTTCATCATCCTACACCCTTTACTGCAGTTTATCCTTCCCATTCTCTCAACATGAACAAAAAGCCTCTTAACATTCTGACCCATCTTTTAACCAATTCAAAGCTTTATAGTAGATCTTCGTCAAGTTTCATTTCCTCGCCTCATCAAACCTAACTGTTCTGCGCACTTTATTCAAAAGCCTTCAAGTTTTTACTTACAACATCCTGTCTCATTTGCCCTTTATTCATCTCTATGGTTTCATCATCATCAGTATAATTTATTCATAAGGAACTTAATCATAAACAACTGCATGACATAACTAGACCCATATGTCCATGATGCTGCTGAAAATCATCAGTTCACCTTGTACATTCAGCAACTCAACTTTCAGAGGCTTTTCTGTTCTGTTGGATTTCTGCACATTATTGGAACCCGCAACCGCCCCTACAAAACTTGAGAGGTCTTTCGCACGTTTCAGCAATTGCAGTGAGAGCTTAGGTGCTCAAGTATCTGGCATTCATTCTGGAAAGGAAATTGAGAGGTAGGTAGGTTTGAAAGGTGTAACAGGAGGAAAACATAGCAATTGCACTATGAAATAATTGTTAGGAGAGGGTGGACAGCATAGATGGAAGAAAGATACGAATGGAGGCACAGTAAAAGAAATGAAAGGGGTTACAGCTAGGGGCCGAAGAGGCACTGCAAAGAACCTTTAGTAATGCCTACAGTGCACCCCGTGAGGTGTGCTGACGGCACTAACCCCCTACGGAGGAATAAAAGTAAAGGGTAAAAACAAGGCAAATGCCCGAGAAAAACACATAAAAGAATCTATTGCGTGCAGTCTACCGTGTAAGAGTTACAGTAAGCGTTGTCCCTAAGGAATAAATGATAAGTCTATGAGCATTAATATTCATATGAGGTTGACACGACTGACACTTATAAAACAGATATGTTTGACTTTCTTGTCAGAACTATCCGGCGTAATCTTAAAAATGAAAAATAATGATAACTTTAAAGTCCTAGTTTCCTGACAGTGATTAAAAACGAAACATATCAGTGACGCTCAAGACACGAAAGTAAACTTCCTAAGAATAAGTTTAAATGGGTAACGGAAAAAAGTATGAATCACTGAATAGACTTTGAGAGACCTCACCCTAAACCTTTATTGGTAGACGGGATAAGACAACAGGACCAGTTCACGAAACAGATTTCATGACAAGCTTCCTTCGTCCTCTTTTTGATTATGCTCGTTTCGTCATATCTATAAAGTGTTATATGTTATGATTTTTTCATTTAAAAGAAGAGACGGAAAAAAGTTTAATCAAACGATTTTATAATTTTAGTTTGACTATTCTGAAAACTTATAATGCTATGGACCTGCGCTTATTATTTTCCATTTATTTCTGCCGTTGTTGACTTTTGAATATGTAACGTCAAAGACCATGAAAAATAAATATTTGTTACTGATTGCAATGTCAATTAATTAGCCGTCCAACCGAGGGAATTTGCCCAACAGTGCTGGTATAAATATAACAATACCACCAAAAAATTCTTACAAGAACGTTATTGATAATATCTCATGCGGATGCAGACACTTTAAAAAGAGCTCTTGACTTTATAATTCTCTACGAGTATCTTGAAGTACTTGCAAGGATGCTTACTGCAAGGAAAGAAGGAAGAGATTAAAGTTAATGTTTACATAGTTTACGAGTTTGTTATATGAAAACACTCTGATTCCTCTCTGGTTTCCTAAGCACCAAGATCATCGATCTGCACAGTAGAGTCAATACTTTACCGGTACTTCTATTGTCCAGGAAAAGTCCAAGTAAATCGTTTGCTTTACCATACAGAGAGATGATCATGAGGCTTAGAAAACAAGTGAGGAATCAGTCTTCACAGAACAAACTCGTAACTATTAACTTCTTATCTCTTCCTTTCTTTCATTTCAGTAACTTATCACTCATTCTTCTCTCCTTCCAGTTGCCACGCGATGCTAGGACAGACTTGCGTATTATTTATTTCCCCTTATAAATGAATATAAAATAATACTCGGCAGCAGACAATCTGGCAAATCATGAATCATGCATGAACTCAAAACAAATACATTTTTAACCTTATAAATGCGTGTTACGGATGAAAATCTCTTGTTGTGAGTTATTTGTTATCATTATCACAAAAAAATGAGGAGTCATTCGAATGATGATGTGTTCTTGGAATCCCTGTTAATGTTGTAAAATCTACTCTCACATGCTATTTGTAACTAGAGAATAATAAATACAACAATAATGGTAATAATATCCACCATAACTTTTTCCACAACATGATGTTGTAGTTGGCACCCATAGATGACTCATCATGTCTACGCTTATCAAGTGTATTAATGACCACTCTCAGTGAGTGATAATATTCTAATACTCCACTGTGAGCAACCAACGTTGTAATAGTAATGCAGAATTAGATCAAATGAAAGTTAACTGGATAGGGTATAAGGAAATCATAAAGTTCAACCCGGGTAGACTTCGTCTGCCTCTCCGTAACAACAAATCGACTAATTTCCACTCGGATATACTGAAAATATTACAGAAGAAAATGTACTGTATATCAGCCAATTCTCATAACGCTTAACGGCATCCTTACTTCCTGAATTATTTATAACTGAATTACCAGAATATTAACTTTTTGATAAATTCATGTGAAATTTTTGTCTGTGGCTAATCTAGATACACCACATAGTCTTGTCGAATAAATCGCATGATTTTTAGTTTTCTGTAAAAGAGAACTATTGAGATGGCTATCTGTCTGTCCGTCCGCACTTTTTCTGTCCGCCCTCGGATCTTAAAAACTACTCAGGCTAGAGGGCTGCAAATTGGTATGTTGATCATCCACACTCTAATCGTCAAACACAACAAATTGCAGCCCTCTAGCCTCAGTAGTTTTTATTCTAATGAAGGTTAAAGTTATCCATAATCGTACGTCTGGCACCACTATAGGTACAAACAACACAGGCCAACACCGGGCCGCGGCTGAGAGTTTCATGGGCCGGAGCTGAGAGTTTCATGGGCCGTGTCTCAGAGTTTCATAAAGTACTATATGTTGTGCAGAAAACTCGATTACGCCGAAGAAACTTCGACGCATTGTTTACTTGTTTAAGATCCTTTCGTGCTCTCAGTCAGCAAGCAGAAAATCAAGCTGTTTCAAAAACGCGATCAAAAATCGAAAAATTCATGAAAAGAAAAGAAAAAGGTTTTTTCCTCAACTCTAAATCCAAATGACACCACTTTTCTCTCCTCTTTTGTGCATGTCAAAGGGGAGGATACGAGTCTAGGTTCCCTCCCTGCAGCACAAGGCAATCAAATGCAATTAGCAAGTATAGTGCAATCAATATCAAAAATATTCATAGAAATATTTCCATTCGTTTGACATTTTCATGTTACTCGGTCATACTTCATGTCATCAAAAAGATTCAATTTATTATACAAACAAAAGATTTGATATTGCAGCCCATGAGGGATTCTCGGGCAAATACTTTCATAACACGAGAATTATATATATGCAGTATATATACTGTATATATATATATACATATATATATATATATATATATATATATATATATATATATATATATATATATATATGTGTGTGTGTGTGTGTGTGTGTGTGTGTGAGTGTGTAAGTTTATATATGTGTACACACACATGTATATACAGTATATATATATATATATATATATATATATATATATATATATATATATATATATATATATATATACATATATATATATATATATATATATATATATATATATATATATATATATATATATATATATATATATATTGCAACGAAGGAAACTTCTTTTCAAGCAACCTCACCCGTTTTACCACAATAACGTAACTGAGAATACAATTCGTTTTAGTTATTTCTTAAATAGAAAGAACTGTGGGTTTCATTCGCATCTTCATCTATTCACTCCTCCATTTCCCAGATGGTTGGGCCTAATCCCTCTCCCTCTCTGTTCAAAATGACTACCTGAGGGCCTTAATTCTGGGTCTGACCTTCAACGATGCCCTCCTCGCCGGCGCCGGACAACGGGCAAGGGAGGAGCCAGAAAAGAGAAAGTTCGCACCACACCGGTCGGGAATGGTGACCTCTCCACAAGGCCTGGATGAAGGCCCACATGTTCGCTGTAGAAAACAAGGCGGAGATTGACCTTTGACTTTTCTGATAGAGAGCAGGGAAATTACTTTCATGCCTAACATTGGTAGCTCCATAAACAATACCTTTAATTATGTCAACATGATTTTGAGGAAGATCTCAATATTTTTCAAATATACATAGGGACAACTCAATCGTTAAAGCAGAGGGTCTATCCGATATAAAGAAGGATAAACCATATCCGAGTGTACTCACATTTTCACTTATTTGTTTACTTGATAAGTTTATAACACAATCATTATGTGCCCTATTAGTCCAGTCACTGCTATCAATAAGATTTTTTAGTTTTCTGACGAGTTTCCTTGCTAGGGCATCTGTAGGCCTACGAAGTTTCCCACAAATTTCTTGTTGCAGCGAGTCCTTCCAATCAGCCAGGATAGAATGATTGAATGGAATTCTGGCTTTTTTTAATTCCTTAAATTTTTCCTACCCCTCTTGCTTTGCAGCTGCTATGTGGCATTTTAACATCATGGTACTGAATTCATTGAATGGGTGATGGTCATATCTTCTTAAACGGCGTGGTAGCAAGGATTTAGGGAACACTTGTTCAGACAGGCACTTCTTCAGGAACTTGAGCTGAATTCTGGTCGAATGCGTAGCCGAAAGAGACTTGGAGAAGGTAGTAACAATGCAACTCAAAAGAGGAAAAAGGATAGCGAAAGTAAACGTGGCCCTCATTATGTATAACTGAATCATGAAAACATGGAACATGATGAATATATAAATAAAGACAAAGTGCTGCAAGGCCTTTAAAGTGGTATAGATATGTTTACGATATTTTAGCTGTTTTACCTGCTGATATTGATGTAAATGATTTAATCTCTAATTTGAATAACCAGGGTACCATTAATTAAGTTTACTTTAGAATTAGGAAAAAACAGTTGCCTCCCTTTCTTAGATTTTTAATACATGGAGAACCATTTCAATGCAAATCCAGTATTTACAGGAAACCAATCAACAACTTAACTTATATCCATTTTTATTCAGGCCATCACCTTAATATCAAAATATCAATTTTTTCTTCCATGTTTTTACGAGCTTGTGCATTGTCAGTCCCCAGTATTTGGATCAAGAAATGGAATACATAAGAAAAATAGGGACAGATTTATGTTATCCTTCACATATACCAGATATCTGTTATAATAAAGCCCACAAAAAGTTTTATAGTGAAAGTAACATGGAGAAAGAAACCCCTAAGAACATTCTTAGCTTGCCTTGTTTTAGTGGTTTTGAAAACATAAAATCACTGTTAAAATCTTTTAAAGTCAACCTCATTTTTTCCTATAATAACACACTAAAAGGAATGTTAAAAAGAAATAGCCCTAAAGAATACAAGAACATAATATACAAAATTCCATGTTTGGACTGCCACTCTTTTTATATTGGCCAGTCTAGCAAAGATTTGGATGTATGTATTAAGCAACATAAGTATCCTGTCAAAACTGGGCAAACATCCAATGCTATATTCATTCATTCAAGTGAAAACTCTCACTGGATAAATTGGACTGAAAGTTCATTGAATGCCAGATCGAAAGATTTCTCTTCAAGAAATCTTTGGAATCCCCTATTACACAGCTTACTTCCAACTGTAATTTTAACCTTAGCCCTGGCTTGTATTATTTGGACCCCTGTATTAGAAAAATGTTCAAGAACTACCTAAAAAGATAAAATCACTGACTTAATTACAAATTAGTTACCTTATATATATTTTTATGTATTCGTATGTTTAATTTTTTATTTGTAAAAATGTTCATCTTGCAAAAATTTTTATTGTTTACAAAAAAAAGAGAGAATTACTGAGTTGTACTTTTATAACATTTTTTGGTGGTCAGTCACCTCCTTATATAATCTTTTAATTATCCTGTCCCTGCTTCTGAACTGTTGATCCTAATCCTTTGTAAAACCTCTTAAATATTTAACCCTGTTTTGGCAGTTCTACTAATTATTCAATTGTGTTGGATTCCAGGTACATATTGTTTCCTTTGTAATCCCCATCTGTCATTTATATGAGCTTTCTTTGTGAAGTTATTTTTATATTTCTTCAGTCTGCTAAGTACGATAAGTAAAAAAGGCCTTGCAGCGCTTCATTGTTTCTCTTTCCTTCGTGGATTTTGTCTTTATATTTATATATTCATCACGTTCCATATTTTGCGGCTCAATTATGTGTGCACGCACGCACGCACACACACACACACACACACACACACACACACACACATATATATATATATATATATATATATATATATATATATATATATATATATATATATATATATATATATATATAAACAGGCAGCATTACCTGGAAAGTTGATAACAATAACCTCCTTCTTTGGGATTCGAAACTCCTACCACTGGAACAGTAGCTCGACGTTTATTACATTTAGTTACTAAGGGCAAACAGGAGAGGAACTAAATATACAACATTTGCTTGGAATCGCAGCGGGTACCACTGCACCCACTTCCCATCCCACCTGCAATAAGTGGATACATTTAGTCCTCTCCTCAATGCGCCCGAAGTGGCGTACCCTTTAGCTGTTGGTGTAAATTATTACCAAGGTAAAGAGTAGTCTATATTAATGAGTTATTCGTGGCCTAATATTCTAAAACATGAAAACGTAATGTGTAAAATAGATAAACTATCATGCATCATATATACTATATATATATATATATATATATATATATATATATATATATATATATATATATATATATATATATATATATATATATATATATATATACATATATATAATATATATATATATATATATATATATATATATATATATATATGTGTGTGTGTGTGTTTGTGTATGTGCTATTTGGGCATACTTTCTCTTATGCAAAGTCATTTTGAAGTCAATGGCACTGTTCGCAGTATCATCTTCTTAACAAGACTTGGAATCAGTCTGTACTTCTTTTTCTCTTCAGGCAAGCTTCCAAGGAAAAAGGAAAAATTATTCACGTTTCTTTCCATTCCCTATTTAAGTCGACAGACCGTTTCCTCGCTCATCGGCGACATCTTCAGGACTAAATTACAAACTGAAATACAAGGTTTTTATTACCACAGGCGGACTTTGCGGCTACATTTAAATTTTAAACATGACATCACTAGTGTGCCGAATTTCTATTGGTCGGTGGGTCTCACTGTCTCGCTGGTGGTCTCTGCGACAACAAAGGCATTCCTGGTGCTCCATAAGATGCGCTCTATGCCGTGGCCTGCAGCAAAGGGCATGGGCAAGGGTGTGATTCCCGTCTCTGGCCGATAGTCTTGATTTGCTTTGTTGTCGGTAGTCGTGTTCAGGAGTGTTCTGTCGCTCATGTCTCCCTTTGCATTCTCAGGGACCCAGCTTCTCTATGTACGATCTCTGTGCTTTCTAATAATTCATCCAGTGTCAGTTTACGGTCGTGGTTGTATACATAGTGTTGGAATATAACCCCTTTGTTGCCTGGGCTTGCGATCGCCTGGGTAGAGTGGTAGTGGTGCGACCCTATGTAGCAATTGCTGAGGCCTGCAAACAATGCCATTGACTTCCATAAGAAATATATATGTGTGTGTGTGTGTATGTGCATAACACTGAGGTTGAAAATATCTTCATGAAGAAAGATGACAAGATGATAATTGCAAATTAAAAAGATTTAAAGATCTTTCATAAAAATTTTAAAACTCTGGGGATTGAGTCAAAATACCCATAAAAATGATTGCCTAGGAGTAGCCGAAGAAATAACTGAAGGCTTACAGGGAAAAATACTCAGAAGTGAACAAATGAGAAACAAGCTAGGGAAATTCTTAGAGATCACAACCTCCACCAACTCTAAACCCTGCGAGTACATTTTTCGGCGAAAAACAATTTGATGTCCTAATTCAAAAGAAATCTTACAAGTCATTAATACAGAACGTCCAGTCAGACGTCCTTTGCAGAATACCAAGCAAAGATTAAACATGGTTCTCAAAACCTACTGTGATGATGTATATGGTTTTATTTAAGCCTGGGATATTTGAAAAGGTGCTAAAGTATCCACACCCCAAATAAGGTCGACTTTCCTGTCTTTCCCAAAATCTAAGCATTTCTCAATCACTAAACTCTACACCAAGAAAATTTTAATTAAAAAAACAAGAATAACATTTCACGTAATCTTGCTACCTGAAAAGCGACCACAGGGAAAGTGGAAAGCAAAACAAGCTTGCAAACAGAATTAAAAACATAGCCTCCTTGGCGGAGATGAATATGACTGCATATTACATCGTTGAGAAAATCCAACAAGCTGACGGGCTAAAGTATGTTACGTTCTAAAAGTATTCTAAAGTACGTAATAAAATATGATCAAATATTCAATACTTGCATACATATTTGTGATGCAGTAGACAAGCATAAATGCTGTCTAAACAGATTATAAATATTTTACCAGGGATACTATAGCCTTTCTTAACAACTGGCAAACGTCAAATTTTATAGCCGGTATCCCCGTAGGAAGGTAGTGACGTCAGTATACCTCACGTGGTTCACTGTAGGCATTACTTAAGGGTCTTTCCAGAGTCCCTTCGTCCCCCTAGCTGCAACCTCTCTCATTTCTTTTACCCTACCTCCGTTCATATTCTCTTTCTTTCATCTGACTTTCCACCCTCTCTAAAAATTGTTCACTAATGCAACAGCGCGGTTTTCCTCCTGTTACACCTTTCAGTGCTCTTTACTGACAATTTCCGTTTCAGCGCTGAATGACCTCATAGATTCCAGCGCTTGGCCTTTGGCCTAAGTTCTATATCCTATTCTGTTCTATATGATCAGGAAACTTCAAAAAGTGACGATTCATTTTACAAACTAAAAAGAATTCTTATCCTGCTGAACAGGAAAATAACACAACACTTGTGATTCTGGGTAATCTCTTTCTGCTTCATCCATGAATTATGATCCTTATTAATAACTTCCGGTAATTAGTCATTCGTCTTCCAAGGCGTTCTTAATCAGCCTCTTAAAGACAAGGATCACTATGCAACACGTTGTGACGGAACCTCAGATTAATCAATCCAGTGCCTTCCCACCGATACGTCTGAACACTTAATGGATGTGCCTTAAATCAAAGTCGATTCAAGAAACATATTAATTGATTACTATATATATATATATATATATATATATATATATATATATATATATATATATATATATATATATATATATATATATAAATATATATATACACATATACACATATATGTATGTATGTGTATGTATATAAATATATATATATATATACATATATATATATATATATATATATATATATATGTGTGTGTGTGTGTGTGTGTGTGTGTATACATATATATGTATACACACACACACCGCATATATATATATATATAACTATATATAGTATACGTGTATAAATACATATTTATATACATGCCTAAACTCTCATTATTAAGGAAGACAGTGTATGAGTTAAGACGGCTAAAAATTCTGAATGCCACATTTTTGCATGATCTCATGGGTAAGCCTTCTTCCGATTATTCTTTTCAGAGATTTTGTCTCTTTTGGGCGGCCTTACCTTTATGTTTTGAAGGTCGACTGTAACTTTCTTGTCGCCCTCGTTTGAGTAGTTACTTAGATCGATTTTTTTTCTTTCTTAGGACACACTCTTCCATCACTTAGCCTTGATATATATTGTTTGGTTTGCTAGATCTTGTCTAGTTATTATTTAATGTATTTCCATCTTCTGCAGTGAGTTAATGCCTCGATAACGTTGGTGAAGATGGCCTTTCAATTGTATGACACTATTCACTCTTCTCTAGTCGTTAAACATTTACAAATATTTATGTAATGCAGTATGCCCAAGCCAAGAATTGTTTCTACTTGACGCAAAAATCAAGGACAAGTGAACATTTTCCCACACTCATTTCTGTGCCACAACCGAGAAAAGAATTCTAATGCAAACTCTGATTAAATGAAAAAAAAAAACGGCCTAACGTTCCTGACGGTTCAGAAATTAATTAATGAAATAAGGGGGTTCAAAGTACTTATAAAACTTTTTTCCTCTGCAGCTAGTATATCCAAGTTAACAAGTATGATCCTAAAATGAAGTCTTATTTTCACATTATCTGGCGAATTAAGTCTTCTTTTTCTGACAAAAAATGGCATGTAGTAGTAGTGTATAACAAGAACATTTACTTGGACACATCCTCACAAAAATTCAAGGAGTGTTGGAAAAGAGGGGTCTTGATATTCCAAAATTGTTAGCAAGAAAAGGCAGTTTATGAAAATTATATATATATATATATATATATATATATATATATATATAAAATATATATATATATATATATATATATATATATATATATATATATATATATATATATATATATATATATATATATATATATATATATATGGGAAAAAATATAAAGAAACGAATTTTAGAAAGAGTGATTTTACGTAGCAATTAAGTGGGCGTTGATTTTACATCATAATTGGTAACAGAAGCAGTCAATTTAATTGATCAATTATATTTCACCAAAACTTGGAAATTCGGTGACAAGAACGAAATTCTACACCCTACAAAGAAACACGAATTTTACTCGTCAGAATTCCCTTCGCTTTATTCAGCCCAAAGGTAAGTGGAATAAAATAGAGACAGACCAGTAATATAAAATGTGGAGGAAAGTGAGAGAAAATAAAATGGAATGGAAATGAAAAGTAACAGACGGGGAGAAAACTGGACACAAATTTTACTCTGTATATTTATATTCTGGATATTGAGATGGACCACGCTTCCTAATGAGAGTTCTTGAAACGACAGGGACAAATGAATTGGGGGGGACACGCAGAAAGGCTCGAGTTTCGTTCAGTAGACAAGACCAACTCAGGACTTCCATACAGTGTCTGAGAGAATGGGAAACCTGACAAGTGCAACGCTTTAGACTGACTTCACTAGTGTGTGAAAGATAACGATGAAAAATGTAAGATTTTTTTTTACTTATGATGACGTAAGAAAAACAAGTGTAATTTCCATTCAGCTTCTCAGGATACCATGAGCTATACAGTATATGACCTGTTCAAAACCTGACATATCTAGCTTTAAAAAACATAAATTCTTTAAAGTTTTTTGCGTTTTAACAAGTTTCTCATTCGTTCCTCCTGCCTTATTCATGAGTTCCAGAGTAACTCTAGATGAAGTGTCAGAATTTCTCGTCTGTCAATCAGTGACAGCCCTGAAAATTATTAACGTCGGAGTACGTGCCAGGAGGCGACAGTAGCTGCGGTGTTTACAATTGATCAGTTTTTAAGCAAAAAACGATAAAACTTCAGAGAGAGAGAGAGAGAGAGAGAGAGAGATAATCTCCTCTCTTATGAAGGTTTATATTTCTCTTTCCGGAATAAACAAAATGTGTGGAAAAGACGCTACTGAAAAGAGCAATCGGCTGGTTAAAACTTTTTTTTTTTTTTGCAATAGTGTTGTCCGTGTCATTATTCAGGTTCACCTGTCACCCCTATTTTTCATGTGCTATAAAACTCCGATCAAATATAAATCAAATATACAACAATCCGATATCTGGCTCAACATTCATTTGTCTTCTATTATTTGTTTGTAAAACGGGCATACTTTTGCTCTTATAGCTATAGAGAATAAATATGTCATAAACAGCAGAAACTATGTAATTTTACAGATTCAGCAGTTTCCGGGTTCTAACTGTGATAAAAATTACACGGCTGCCAAAAGTTATGGATAATGTCCTTTGCTACATAAGAACACAATACTCCATGCATAGGATTTACCAGATGCACAAGTAAAAGATCCGCCGAAGTTTCTTCGGCGCAATCGAGTTTACTGTATAATCAAGGCCACCGAAAATGTATCTATCTTTCGATGGTCTCGGTATAATGCTGTATGAGCCGCGGTCCATGAAACTTTAACTACGACCTATGTCGTTGCCAGAAGCACGATTATGGCTAACTTTAACCTTAAATAAAATAAAGACTACTGAGGCTAGAAACCTGCAATTTAGTATCTCTGACGATCGGAGGGTGATGATCAACAGCCCTCTAGCCTCAGTAGTTTTTAAGATCTGATGGCAGACAGAAAAGTGCGGACAGAAAAAAGTGCGGACGGACAGACAATGCCGGCACAATACTTTGCTTTCACAGAAAATTAAAACAGCGCAAATTGAAAGAAAGATGAATAAGAGTAAAACAGGGAAGCTAACAGTGTAGTGATGAATCTATTAGAATACTAAAACTATCTAAGATTTAATGATTATATTACGAATATTCATTATGATATGTATCCCATATCAGTACTATAATATCCACACACATCACAGCGTGACCTCACGGAAATGTTGGGTAATATAAAGGGATTTTTTCATGCAGTATCTTTGTAACAAAGAATAGCGTTATCAATACAAGCACAAGGTTAGTCAGTTCCACTCTTCAAAACGGCAATTCAGAATACAATCATGGGTTGGAAAAAGCCATATACCATACATACATACAGACTGCTTCGTGAGTTTATTACAATAGAAAAAACCGGTTTCCATGAAAACAACTGAAAGACTTCCGGAGATTAAAACGGACAAAAGGCTTAATCGTGTGCAATGGGCAGTCACTACAGAACAGATCAAAAGAGGAAACGTTTTGACTATGTGCTGTACATTGAAATGACACTTTCCGCTTCCAATGTCACTGAATGTTAGCTAAATGTTGGAAAACAAATGCAGTCGATTAACCTTCACCAAAGGTTAGTTTTAAATTTAACATCAGGGAGAAAAGTGGCAAGCAAGTCATTACCAATGTCTATTTTTTCCGACGCTTTAAAAAGCCCCACGGTCTCATCCCTAGTGATACCTCAAACAGAATAAAATATCTATAAGAGAAAAGAGAAGCATGATAATCCATCAAATGTAGGTATGATAAGCCTCCGGAAACTGACGGATTTATGAATCTTAATAGCTCTAAGTCCTTCCTTCTTTACCAACAACTTTGTCATTGTCCTACTACTTCCGTTCACTTTATTCGCACCAACTTACTATACTCCTAACTGTTGGTTATGTGAGCAGCAAGTCATTTCTGACCATCAACGCGATTCTGAGCAGCTTTTTTTTCGCACTCTGTATAGAGCCGCCTAATGACCCTTTTCAATGATTAGGTCATTTTTTCAGTTTTGTTTTTAGTGTTTAGCAGTCTCACTACTTTCTTCATGTCTATGAGAATGTCATCTTCATGTCTTTCTAATGGAAGTGTGAACGTCAACAGTCGACCAACTACCACACAACAAATTTATTGCTCAGGTCCGTTAAGGTAAAACAGATCATAACAGAATGCGTACTTATTACTCTGTCTTTGTGTGAAGGTTACATACTTTGTGTGTGTATGTATATATATATATATATATATATATATATATATATATATATATATATATATATATATATATATATATATATATATAATATATATATATATATATATATATATATATATATATATATATAATATATGTGTATGTATATATATATGTATACATATATATATATATATATATATATATATATATATATATATATATATATATATAAGTAAATGTTTGAATATTAGTTTGGCATCTATAGAAATCCAAACCGCTTGACAGACCCAGACAAAATTTTGCACACGGCCTCTATATCACCCCAGAAAGGTTTTTAACTCAAAATCATACTTCTACCCCATGACAGACATACAAACAGAGACAAAACAAATGAAATTCTCGTTTTTACGTCACCTTTTTCTTCGGTTTTCTGGGTTTATTCCCATTTTTCACCTGACGATTCACCTTTTTTTTCTGGCGCTGCCAGAAGTATGATTAACCTACAAAAATAAATCCCCTATAACATCAATTTTCGATCAGAATTTGCGTGGATTTTTATCAAAGTTTATGATAATAATTAATATAATTGTTTGTTACCTCGATAAAATCTACGTTGAAAACCTAAATCGATAATTTCATTACGTAGTAAGCTAAGCCTCTGCCTCTCTCTCTCTCTCTCTCTCTCTCTCTCTCTCTCTCTCTCTCTCTCTCTCTCTCTCTCTCTCTCTCTCTCTCATTTAGGAAAATAAAATGATTGTTTATGGTTATATATTAGAATGTTGTATATTAATTTCTATCTTTTATCAACGTGTATTTATTCAAAACAATAAATAATCATTTGGTTAACATTCCTCCAAGAAGGGAAAGATTTTGTTTGAATCATGACTTCGTTATGTACGAATTGACCAAGTCTGTAACTTTACACAAATTGAGATGATATGTCATTATACCTCAAATGATTCCATAACTCTAATACCTAATTCTTAGCAAGAGCAAACAACGCGTCAATTCATACCTTTTGCTGATGTAATCAAAGTCAGTAAGGTATAGTATTCTCATCATTTTGGAAAATAAAATTGTTTATGGTTATAAATTTGAATGATAGATAGTCATTTCTATCTTTAATCAACGCGTATTCATTCAAAACAATAAATAACCGATTGGCTAACATTCATCCAAGAAGGGAAAGGTTTTGTTTGATTCATGATTACGTTATTGTACGAATTGACCAAGTTTATAGATACCATACGTGTAACTTTATACACAATTCTCCGTAAAGGAATTTGACGTCATTGTAAAGATAATGACAATTTATTATGTTATGTTTAAAACGTCACTAAGACCAGTATAAAAAATACATATCACGAGTTGAAGTTAGCCATATAGGAAAATGTTTTGCCACTTTCTTTTTAATATGATTAGGGGGTGGAAAGCTAACTCCTGCAGCAATTCACTTAATAATAGGAAAGGAGTAAAAAGGCATAACAGAGTATAGACTCAAAATTTCTTATTAAAAAAACAAGGCGTCTATTCTCAAACAATATTAATAAATGAGTTTAAATTAAAACTGAGGTGTTGGTTCAGTTTTTTACCAATTGGACAGCAAAGTTTACTTTCATTATAGTAACACATATCATAAAAAGACATCATTGGCCTTGGCCTATAACAAATTGTCAGTATCACATGAAAATAATGTTTTAGATATTATTGTATGATTTGGACTTATAACGGCCTACAAATAGCATTGAAGGGCATAACAGTGAAATGGATAACGCCTACAGTGTACATAATTTAATCATATTTTGATCAGAGCATCTGAGATGCTTCCCAGATGAAATACAGCGGCAAACTGTCGCGAAATTGGCGCTAACCTGTCCCCACGAGTGAGTGGAGAAGAAGATAAGAGAATAGGGGGAGAGAGAGAGAGAGTGGGTTTATCGAATGTCATTCAGAGTTTTTCCAGGCAGCGCCGGGTTGTCAGCTAATATATATATATATATATATATATATATATATATATATATATATATATATATATATATATATATATATATGTATGTATGTATGTATATATATATATATATATATATATATATATATACACATATATTACATAAATATATATATATATACTCGTAAATAGATATATATAGATATATAGACATAGATACATATACATATATATCTATATATCTATATAAAATATATAGATATATATATATATATATATATATATATATATATATATATATATATATATATATGTATATGTGTATATACGTGTATATATATATATATATATATATATATATATATATATAGAGAGAGAGAGAGAGAGAGAGAGAGAGAGAGAGAGAGAGAGAGAGAGAGAGAGAGAGAGAGAGAGAGAGAGAGAGAGAGAGAGAGAGAGATAAGTTGTGGAATCTTAAGTTTTAATGCCTGAAACGAAAAGAAGGGTTAATGAATATGACTTTTTGTAGTCTCTTATGAATATAAAAATGATCGAATTCTTTCATTCATTAAACATTGTATTTGCATTAGATTTCCAGCAACATAAGGTTTGCAGGAAATGAAGCATCCGCATAAAAAATGTAAAAATATCGGAAGAATATAGATTTCAACTTCAGAAAAATATTTCTGAATAAGGATTCGGGAAAAATGATTGTGAATCGCATATCCGGTGTTCGGAAAAAAATACATTTTACTTCAATAAAAAAAGGCAATTAACCATTTGGTGAAAAAATGAAAAACAGCAGATCTTTTCATTTTTTCAACGATTTTTTTTTTTTTGTATCTACAACATATGGTTTAAAGAGAAACTTGTGCAGACTCCGATATTAACAAATCTGCACACATGAATTTCAGTGTTTGTGATAAAAATGATAAAGAAAAATGCTTACTGGTGCTGATGGATTTCTCGTTTAAGGTGATAACAAATTTAAGTTTAAAATTAAAATGTACAGTAATTACGAAAATATGAAAATAGTTCTTATAAACAGTTTCAGATTTTTTTTATTATGAAACTGCATCAGGCGAGGTTCCATTGCAGTAACACTTCTTAATTAGCAGTTAATTAGAGATTACAGTTGGATATC
This sequence comes from Macrobrachium rosenbergii, assembly GCA_039081455.1. NCBI lineage: Eukaryota > Metazoa > Arthropoda > Malacostraca > Decapoda > Palaemonidae > Macrobrachium > Macrobrachium rosenbergii. Next base: position 29,237,311 of record JANJGK010000031.1, on the reverse strand, counting down.
GACTAATATACTGAGGCTTTCCAAGTTTGCCAATGCTCGTTGTTTTAATGAATTATGATACAAGAAAAGGAAAGTGTTTAAATGAAATCATAAGTTTGAAGAATGCCGTTACTAAAAAACTGTAATGAATGTCTTGTTGCCCTTATGCATTTCGTAATGCTCCCCAGTGTTGTTATAGTACCATTTCATGCAGTTTAGCTTCAAGCTAACATTTTGCTTAAAGATTAGAGCTACTGGTAAACGTCTGTTTCTCGTTTCACTTTAACAGCTGATGTATTTATGAATCTAGAAGTAATTTCGTTGTCACCTTAAGTGAGAAACTAATTAATATCATAAACGTTTTCTTTCATCACTCCTTTTACGAACACTCAACTTTATGTTCGCAGATAATCTCGATGCCTACACAAGTCCCTCTATGGCATAATATATTGTAGTTAAGAAAAAGTAGTTGGAATATATAAAGAATTGTTGTGCTAAATATTTTCACCATCTGGTTAATTGAATTTTTTACTGATGCAAAATATATCTTTCCAAACACTGAATGTGGAATTCAAATGAATTTTTGCAGCATCCTTATTGAGGAATATTTTTCAGTATTTAAAATCTATATCCTCCAAATATTTTTCATTTTTTATGGATTGCGAAATTTTGATGTTGGAAATCTAAGGCAAAATAATGTTTGACGGATGAAACGATTCGATGAATTTGATATTCGTACGAGACTGCAAAAGTGATGCTCATTACTCTTCTTCCTTTTCGCTTCAGGCCTTCAACTTTTGACTTCCAACACCGACTTAACACGACTTCAAGTGTTTGTCAGTCAGAGAAATGACATATATCTTAGCAAAACTTTTTCATGAGTAAGTATTCGGAATAACGTTGTGAACAAACTCCGTAGGTAAAGTTTCTAGAATCAGCTTAGCTCTTCACCAGGCTCTAATCAAATTTCGGCTCAAAACCTTCGTATAATTAAACTGAGTAACAACACCGTTTTTTATACACTGATCATTATATCTACATCTCTCTCTCTATGTGTGTGTGTGTGTGTGTTTAAATATATAATATATAAAATATATATATATATATATATATATATATATATATATATATATATATATATATATATATATATATATATATTATGTGTGTGTTTAAATATATATATATATATATATATATATATATATATATATATATACACATTTGTGTTTTATATATATACATACATACATACATACATACATACATACATATATATATATATATATATATATATATATATATATATGTGTGTGTGTGTGTGTGTGTGTGTGTGTGTGTGTGTGTGTGTGTGTATAATGTCTGCATGAGAAACAATCCTTTCGTAAGACGTTAACCCATTATTGCTAGAGATATTATTGAAAATCCCATAATGCAATAACACAATAGGTTGTATTCATGGGAATGAACTATGTTTATCAAAAGCACTATAAAACAGAAAAGAACAGACATTCATAAGTTCCACAGAATTCATCAAGCCATATCTAGAAATAAATTGCACAAACGAGTCCAGTCATGAAACCTTTAACAGAGGACAACCGTTGAGCTCAGAGCATGAATCATAGTTACAAGGTCACCAGGCTCATGGACTCCAAACACGGCGAAGTTCACCGGCACAGCTCAAGACGAACATCACAATAACAAGAGAGCGTAGACTTCAGCCAAAAGCTAAACGTAGCCGAAGAAACAAAATACTCTCTTCCACAAATGACGTAAGGAACAGAAACGATCACCCGAACCCAATAGTCACAATCTTTGAGGGTTCACCGACGTCTAAACGCAAACAACTCAAAAAGCTTTTGCCATTTCATAAAATGCAAGGTAGATGAAATATTCTGGTAAAAGGGAGAAGCCTGAGCTTGACACAGCTTCTCGGTAAAGGAAGATGCTCTCTAAACACTCTCCAGGCTGCCAAATAACTTAACGTTGCAGTAAATGATTAAACAAAACACGACAATATTTTTGGAGATACGGCAACCGAATTTTCGACGAAAGTTGAGGTAGAGTAAAACGATCCTTGCTAAATATAGGAAGTTGCAATCATCCGATTTTTAAATATACTTGAGCAAATATCTATTTCACTTCTGAGAGAGAGAGAGAGAGAGAGAGAGAGAGAGAGAGAGAGAGAGAGAGAGAGAGAGAGAGAGAGAGTTCTTTAGTATCGCAAAAGTGAAGTTTCGAAGGAAACTACCTGTTTAAATGTGCTGGCTCTACTTTCATTTAGATAAGAAGGGCAAAACAAAAATCAAAATAAAATTTTGAATGACGATACTGGATCTAAATTCAATGTAAACGACAAAAGTTCTTATCATTCATAATACTCATTTTTTGTTAATAATACCTTAAAGTGAATTCAGTTTCTGATCTCCCAAGTAGCCCTGTCGAAATATTACTCTGATGAACAACGTGGTAAGAGAGAAACAATCAAAAACACCAAACCTGATGTTTACAAAATACTCAGATAAAAGAATGGCAGAGCGAAATCTCGAACAGAAACTTTGAAACTAAAGGATCACTCCTCGAAGAAATACGAAAATGGAAAAGAAGTTTCCTGTGCGGAATTACAGGACGACGAGAAACATGCTGAGCACGTGAGCTGAGCTGAAAATTTATATCTGGGACAATCGAGTCGCGTTGGAGAACTTTGGTAGTTTTTCTGATACACTCGTAAATTCGGATGATTTCCAATTATTGATGCCTCTGTTCAGGTATTTCCGTCTCTGACAAAAGAGATGCTACTTCGATACCCCTCTTAATATTAAACAGAAACACTGATGGCAGGTGTACAAAAAGCTATTGGACAAAAACGTGCGTGTCAAGACATCGATTACTGACGACGCCATAGTGCCCTGTCACACCAGCGAGACCAACTGCATGGAAATCTATTGAATTCAGAACAGTGGGACATTACTTCAGTTTCTTTTATCACAAATACATTTTTAATCCCTAGTAATAAAAACAATTATGACTGAAGGCCAATCAAATATATCGTGTTACTTGCGGAATTAGAACGTAAAAGTTGAAGGACAGCTGCGGTTAAACAAGAAGACGGGGAATCATCATCGACTTCAAATTAATCGAGGCACATCTTATTCCGACCAACAATGCCTACTGACTTGAACATAATACGAAACACAATGAAAAACTGACATGTTCGTCGATTTACACAAAAACTGTATCTGGTGAATTTCTTATTTTGTCTACGCCTCAGATGCACCTCAACTGTTTTGTATACGAGGACGATTCTAATCTGAATACAAAATTATCACTACATACGAAGTCTCACGCTCAAAAGAGCTCTTTTAAACTTAGGGACTGTGAAACAGCATAATGAGAATTCAATTAATAAATAATCTATAGAATGTTTACTCTTCGTCTGAAGGGAGTCACTAACTACTGATTATGGATAAATGGCCCTCGATTATATTTTTATTCTTATAAATTGACACCACAGATAATTAATAAGAAGCCTTTTATCAATCTGATATTTTATGTTACAATGGATGTAAAAGTAGAGGCAAAACCACAACAAGTGTTGGAAAAATGGATTTAAGGCCACGTGACATCAGCTATTAATAAATTACAGGTATTTTTTATAACTTAGGTCATGTGGGGTTAACAAATTATATTTGTTGTTTAAAAACAAACTGGGAAATTGGCTTCTCATTATTGATCCCGACAAGTAATTAAGCAAAGTAAATAGTGTAAAAATGCACCTAACACCTTTACCTTTAAAGTCAATGTATTTAGATGACATTATTTACAAATATTACTTCACATAAGCTCATAGGAAATTAAATTTGGTGCTTTAAAAATTTCAGAAGCAGATTCTTTATCTGCATTTCCTGAATTAAAATATATCGAACCCAATCAGCCACAAAGCATTAAGAGGCAACTATACTTTTCCAAAAGCAGTGTCATATCTTCACATACTCCAACTTTTATTTTGCATCTAGACAAAGTAACCAACACTTGTGGCTAAGTAAGGATGAGTTATTAAGACAGCTCTCGGAAACGTTTGCAACTGATGGCAATACAAGTTGTCATCATAACGGGAGCGTCATCAGTGTTATATGACATTCCAAGTAAATGTTTCATTGATGACCTCAAAAACAGAAACGTTTCAGAATCGGGACAGACACATAACATGCATATGACATGATACATAGGCTACAGTCCTATGTCCAGGTTTACGGAAAATTAATATAAGTCCTTTAAATGTAACGCTAGAATTGATAAGCACACTTACGATATGAACTGTATTAAGTGTGCGAGCTTGTTAGCGCCAGCTACGTGCGCTGGAAACGGCGCTGCTGTCTCCCCTACCCTCCTGATCCCCTACCTACCCCCACCCAGGGCGGACAAACATGTTTGCAGGAGGAGGGTGGATGTCTCCCCAACCCTACTATTCCCCAACCTACCCCGCCCCAGCCCGGGCCGGACAAACCAGTTTGCAGGGGTGGGTGGCTGTGTCACTTCTCCCCCACTGTAACCCGGGAGGACAAACAAGATCCACACGGATTTTATTGTTATAGAAGATAGATAACTCGACTAAACACATTAATCAAATGACTGGTCTCACGCGACATCATGAGCACCATTTGACGCCTTAATTGGTGGCTTGGCCCTGAGCCTTCAATGTCTCGTCTGTGGAGCGAGAGGAAGTTTTAACTGAACGAATCTAAATGTCATCCAGAAGTGACTGCAAGTCACTGGAACCAAGTCTCAAGACTCTCATCATGGCATAATGACTAACAACATCTAATAAAGCAGAAATTGTCGATAATGTATTCACTTTGGATTAGGACCTCGAATGCAGTACTCTCAGAAAATGCAACTAGAGTTGCCTTCAAGATGGCTTCGTAAACAATACAGCTTTACTGTAGACATAAAATTATAAAACAAAGTATATATATATATATATATATATATATATATATATATATATATATATATATATATATATATATATATATATATATATATATATATATATATAGATATATATATATATATATATATATAGATAGATATATATATATATATATATATATATATATATATATATATATATATATATATATGTGTGTGTGTATGTGACCGCTCATCAGCTAAATTAACCGAAGATGGGACTGGGCGTGAAGCTATCAAGCTCATCCCAAAAGACTTTAAACTGCTAGACTAACACTTTCTGGACTTTCTCGACATAAAAATGGAAATGGTATAAATGGCATATATATATATATATATATATATATATATATATATATATATATATATATATATATATGTATATATATATATATATATTTATAAATATTACTACTGTTTGCCCTCGATGTATTTAGGTGTAGGAATATGAGACAGATGGCGTCCCTGCATAGGCTGGGCAGTTCAAAATTGCTATGGCATTAGGGACCTAAGCCTCAGAGAGGGTTTACACTCAATGACCCCTAGTAATGGTGGCCTTAAGCTATCTTCCTCTCTATTCTATGCATTCGGCGATGCCTTTGTCAAGGTCGGATTGCCTAGGGCGGTATGTCAAGAGACCACCTCGTCTGGCGGTCCCACAAGCGAGGTCGCAGAGAGAAACTAACAACGAACGAGGAAATATGCCGCGTGCGTGCCGGAACGGTGTCCCTTTGTTCCCTCACTCCACTTTTACTCCTACGTCTATATTAATTAGTGAATTGGGAAGACTGCCAGAATCCCGACTCCTGAGGTCATCGTATGCGCAAACGACTCGACGTTCACAGTAAGTCCGATTCTTGTTGAAGCTTCGTCGATTGACTAGTAACTTTTTCTGTATTTCAAATTTCCTTTGTCTTCTTCCTTCAGCCACCACTTACGGTATATGTGTTCACGAAGTCTAGATTAAGCCAAATTATTATATTGTTAGCTTCAACCCCGTTATTCCAGTAAAATACCTAGGATTTAGGGTAAGCAAATCAGTTTAAGTCTCGATGCCTTCTTATGCCTAGCGTCCGAATGTTTGGAGGAGCCGTTGCGTTTGAAAACTAAAATCATCTTAACGAGTAGAGATTCTTGTATGACTCCGCAGTTGGAGGACGTTTATTATCAAGTCTTTATTCCTTGAATATTCTTTGTTAAGGTTAATTACCCTTAACTGGCGACCTTTGGCTAATTAACGACTGTCTTTGAGGTTAACTTTTGGCTTCAAGTGGCAGGTAACGTGTATTCTTGGTCTGCAGGGCCGTGAAAACTACGTAAATTGAACAATAAATGATCAGCCGAGACCCTACACGTAACAATATATATATATATAATATATATATATATATATATATATGTGTGTGTGTGTGTGTGTGTGTGTGTGTGTGTGTGTGTGTGTGTGTGTGTGTGTATTCATAAGGCTACGAATGTTGTTTAATATCCAATTAACGCTACTTCTGGAATATCCCCGATGGGGAATTATCACCGAAGGCGAATTTATAAGTGATAAATGGATCGGTACTTCCATTCACCACTTATAAATTCCCCTTCGGTGATAATTCTTCATCGGGGGTATTCCAGAAGTAGCGTGAATTGGATATTAAACAACATTTGTAGCTTCATGAATGTATATAAATCACAATGTGATAAAAATCTTATTTATATATATATATATATATATATATATATATATATATATATATATATATATATACAGATATATACACACATATATGTATATGTATATATATACAGTATATGTACACACACACATACATACATATACATATATATATATATATATAGGCCTATATATATAGATACATAGATAGATAGATAGATAGATAGATAGATAGTGTGTGTGTGGATGCATGTGCGCCTGTGAGCGAGTGTCTGCATAAAGGATGTGCATTTGTTTGATTACTCGCCCATTACACGGGAAGGGGCATGCAATGCAATAATGCAATTACTCTGGGATACGGAAGTGGAAGGAGCATGCAAAATGTGAGAAAGGCAACAACGTTCTGTTGCAGACAGGAAAATCCCCAGACTGGTGTAAGTAATCATATCCTTACCCATTATCTTTATTAAACGTGTAAGCATTCACTTGGAAGAAACATAAAAGGCCTGTAACTTAAAAGGAAAAGCAAGGATGACGACTTTTGGAGCAATTTAAAAACAAAAATAATTGAGTAAAGATGTGTCGGCGAAAAGATAAATCATGTACATACACAGAAACATAACTTATACAGCTATTAGAGCGTATCGGCACTGCACGCAGAGTTTGGAAAACAGTTTCGTAAATTTACAGTTAATGGAAAGAGAGGCTTTCGGCGCTGACTCTTGGAACAACATGGAGCCTCAACAAATGTTTTATGTTAACGCTACGCAAAGCAAGTAGCCCGCACTACCTTTTGATGAGTCATTTGTAAATGCAAAAGCAAATGCTCGTTTTTTAAAAGTAAAATACCTAACGACGATTACCTGAATCTTAATCACCATTAGTTGGAAAAGAATAAAAGGAACCACTTAGAGTTATCTCGTCTAAAATCTGAAGATCCCAGGTCGGTGTGACATCCACACTGGAAAACGAAATTCCAAGACTTCCAGGAAGGGTCTACCATTAATTCCTTCATATTTCAACGAAACTGTCCATAAAAACCTATAATTTGGCCTCCGAGACAGAAAGAAACACTGAATGAGAAAAATAACATGAATTGGTGAAACCATTCGAATTTATTAGAAATATTCTCTCTCTCTCTCTCTCTCTCTCTCTCTCTCTCTCTCTCTCTCTCTCTCTCTCTCTCTCTCTCTCTCTGTGTGTGTGTGTGTGTGTGTGTGTGTGAAAATGTTTCTCAATATAAAACACTGAATATTATGCAAGTAAAAAAAAAATACATCCTCTTTCCATTTAATATATTTGTGCGTTTGCCTAAGGTTTCCTTAGAATCCCTACGAGATTATCTGTGAATCTGGAGGCCTTTCAAAACAAAATTTATTAAAATGGATATACAATATTGGAAATTCGTCATATGTATCAAATCATTTCTATTTCTCTGCCGGATGATATTTTAAATTAAGCCGGTACTTACACAAAGGCCAGTAAACATAATATGGTTGTATAAAATGAAATGAGACACTTCTGTCTGACCGAACTCCTAAGTGGTTGGTTCTACAAGGCACTCTATTTAACAATGTAAGTCAGTAAATCTTATCTAAAAAAAAAAAAAGCTTGTATACAAAATGAAATTAAGCAATATCCTTTTGAATATTCTCTTCATACTTTCCCAAACAACTCTCATCATTTTTTCTTGTTGCTATACCATCATCTAAGGGATACTTATGCCCCAAAATGTTGTCGCGTTCTGTTCCAAAATTTAAATTGGAGATAAGTTGCTTGGCGCCCTTAACTATGTAAAGAAAGATTCATCGCTTTCTAGGAAGCTGTGGCCAGCTTATGATTCTCGCCTTTTTCTGTGTCTGTGAATTTACGCCAACTTTCTAATATTTACTATATGGAAGCGAATTTCTCTTTTCTTGTTTTATTCAACCGTAAACTCTGTACTGATTGTGTTCACTTACATGATGAGAGAAAACGTTTTACCTCTTCCTTATCAAGAGTTCGTAGACAAAGGATAGGTTTTTTGTGGGGCAGATTTTGTGCTCTCATGTCGCGTGACGTTTGCGTTGAGCTTTGTGGATTCCATTAAGCATTGGCACTTCTCATGGTAACATTCATACCGACGACAAACAATTGACAGTGGTTTCGTAATTTTTCCAGTGTCCTGTGGTGAACTTTGAGCGGCTTTGTAATATCGGGTCAACGATATGAGATTCTGATTGGAGGATGCATTTTTAACTTTCATTCAATTACTGATGCTAGATATAAATCCGGAAACCATTGTTTAATGAGCTTTAACATAACTATGGGTTCACATGACACGGAAGGATTTTTTTATAATATTTATCACTGCATCGAACAGGGAAATTGTAATTTAATTTTTATGTGCGCGTTACATCAGACAGTCATAAGTAGGAAATTTATTGGCAATTAAAGGTGGTCCACCAGTTGTGAATGATATTTGAAAAATCTTATGTTTAGAAAATTTTGAATGTCTTCTGTTTTACATTGCTGAGATGCTTGTGATTAGCCATGTAATTCATTTATCAGATAATACGTTCTTCAAGTTATTGTCAGACAATGGAAATGCACGTGAAGGCAATCAATCCATCACATGGGTAAATGCTCAAAACAAAATAGAAACGGAGTAATCAGTGGAGCTCTTGAAGCTTTGAGCCTGAATAGGCTACAATGTTTTGACTTTCAATATTCGGAAATAAAAAGGGAAAAAAAGTTAAACTTCCCAACCTAAGATGGTTAAGAACTGGAAAGAGTGCAATAAACTGATATTTGTTAAAATAATCTGGTATTAGTATATGGCAAAAATAAAAAATCTGACACGCACTTCAGATTGCTGGTCTGTTGTAAAAAGATTTGCATTATGTAGGTTCATTCAAATGCTGATTTATCATTAATTTTTCATATTTACATGATGGTTGCAGATAGTGAGTAGGATTTTTTCCTGTTCAAATTTTCTGAAGACTTATTTGACTTAAATGACCCCAGACCAAAAGGTAATCAATGTATCAAAAACAGATAGAAAAAAGTAAACACACCAACCGTTATTTCTGCCTAAACTCTTAATGACATGGGCTGGTTTGTAAACTAAGTATTCTTTACAGTGTTTAGGTATAGGAAAGCTGCCCACTGAACAGATTTCTATCATGATGTTTGAAACAAAGACCATCTCTGAATGTCCACTTGATACTTGATGAAGCAAGATTCCAGAGTCACCCAACATTCGGTGAAAATAGCACAGCAGTAATTATCAATCATGGAATTATCTTCCCTAAAACTCCATAAAATGTTTTAAATCGAGAAAAAATCATAAAAAGTGTTCCTAGAACAATGGAATATTAAAAAAAAAAAAAATCTTGAAGTTTACATTACTGACAGGTGGTGGCGCATATTTTCATCGGTCATCATGATTTATGTTAAGTTAGTGAAATATTTTGCACAGGAGTAGACTACGGTACTGCTCTCGTCTGGGAGTGCTGGATTCTGCTGAGATTTGTTTTATTTTCTAACCTTTGGGAAAGTAATGCATGGGCCGAGAATAAGCTTCTGAAAAATAATGAGCAGAGAAAAAAGTACGGGACGAGTAATCATTGTTGTATGACCAAGAAGAACAACTGACAACTGTTGTGGGTTCCGGAGCCGCAGTATATTGAACAGAATACTGGAATTACACAACGAATACTGGAAGTGACAAAATTCCTAAAATAGGTACTTTTGATGTCTACCTATCGTTAGCATCACTCCTCGTCAGCCATTATAGGCGATAATACTTAATCTACAATAATGGGAAATTCGAATTTTTAAGGGAAGTGTTATTACAGGAAGAAAATCAATACGTACAAAATCCATAAATTTTTTTGTAAATGCAAAATCTTCAATCGCTGCCGGGTCAGACTTGCGAGAACACTCAAAAGATCTGAAAGATCTTGGGGACTTTATATGCAACAAGTACTTATTGGTTCCTTGTATTTTTGTCTTACTTCCTGACATACCGGCAAGTTAAATTAATGGTGACATGAAAAAATACATACACCTCACACGAGAATCTTGATAGTCTAAAAAAAAAAAAAAATACATCCAAGTTTACTGAGGAAGCTAATTTTCAGCAAGAGTAAAGGATACATGAAGTGTCTTCATTAATCAGAGCATTCCTTTATCACTAAAGTTTTCTTAAAGGAGTATGTAGGCTAAGTGTGCTTCAAATGTCTAAATAATGATTATCCTGATACTTCATCTCTTCAATCTGGCGATTTTTCATTCATTAAAGAGCAAGTTCTTTGGCATTGTCTCTTTTTATCAGTGTTACTTTGAGGTCAACAATTTTTGCCTTTGCAATGTTTTCTACACACTTACACACGGGGAATAACTATTGCTCGCTCCATATGAAAGGAATCAGAGATTAATCACTATTTTTTCCCTGAATAGGAATTTCCGCACGTCATCATCTCTATGAACTGTTGATCTATTTTCAGTATCTTAATTAAGTCGTAAAAAAAGTTATAACAAAATATACTCTTGAAATAGTGCTTTAATCGGTGTTCTAATGACTCTGTCAAAATATTTGCAGCCATTTAATCTTTTACAGTTAATGAGTTAAAGACTTACGAGGAAATTATGTTCGGTTTTTAAATGCGTTAGGGTTTTACGCCAATGTTAATATGAAAATGCTCTATTACCCGCAATTATTAGAACAAAAAAGCAGACGGTGTTTCCAACAAAACATTTATCACTTTCGGATCATACAAAGTTCAGAAGGAAAAATGTGAAATTGGATCCTGATTTGGAATGCGTCATTTTTCTTCACTGAACTTCGTTAGTTTATAAAAGGAAGAAACCAATGAAGATGGTTAAAAATACTGACGGCTATAATGAACATTCCCTCACCTACTGTATCTTTCTATGTGCTTTCAAGTTTAAGAACTTATCTGGGAATTTATCCTTTATTGTATTAAGACAACTATCATATCATCATCACCCCCTCCACCGAAGAGGACCTCTGTAAAATTCCACCACTCATGTTTTTCATCTGCTTTCACATTTCCATAAATCTCCACTCATCTCCAGTCTCTCGTCTCACAGTTCGCACCCAAGTAGGTCTGGGTCGTGCAGTTCTTATTTCTCTTATAGTAAATTTTCTCGATGTATCCTGCCACGAGACTCCAACGAATCTTCTAAAAACTTTATCCTCAAATCGACATACAGTAATCTTTTTGATATTCTTTCACTGTCATACCATTACTCATGTTCGTACAGTAATACTGATCGTACTAGGTTAATATATGACCTTACTTCCGTATGCAATTTTTATCTGGTTTCCAAGTTTTATTCAGCCTTCTCACTGTTATTTTTGCCTAGTCTTAAGCCCTGTCCACACTAGCGGGCACTGCCCGACGGGCAAACACTGTTCCCATAACCCGTTCCACTATACTGACCGATCGAGTATGGAGCCAGAACGATGCGATTGTCTGGTAACACTGCTTCAGAAGCGAGGGAAAACATAAACAGCCATTAGCCTTTCAAGAGGGATTGCACTGGATGTCAGTGGTTCTACGGATTTGGAAGAATTAACCTCATCAGCCCTTTTCCCATCTATTGTTATCTCATATCATAACGTAAGTTCTTAATCATTTCTGTTTAGTTTTATTTTAAAATTATCTTTATTCCCATCTCCCTCTGTTATGTAATGCATTCTCTTAAGCTACTTTGTAAATCTTGTGCATTTTTGTGATTTACACAGCACTGTCGGTATATTGTAAGTCTTTCAACTTTCCATCGTTATCCCAATCTAGGCATATCTTTCATTTCCAACGACTCGTTTCATTACAGAGTTCATGAGAAGGGTAAACAGTAATGGTGACATACCATTTCCTTGTAGCACACCACTATTTACTGCGATTCACATGAAAAAAAACTCCATCAGTTTTAACTTTGCATTTGTTTCGTTCATATATAATTGCAATTATCTTTACATATTTAACGGGAACATCATAGTGACTTAAGACTTTCAATAAAGCTTTCTGGTAATTAACAAGAGACATCCGAAGGGATTTCTAAATTCCATATACTGTGGCACAATAAGTCTTAACAAAATTGTTTGATCTATATAACTCCTGCCTTCTATATAGTCAGATTGTTCATCTATAAGCTTTTTATCAGCTTCTTTATATAGGTCATTGATGATGAGTATACTGAATATTTTCGTCACAACAGAAATAACTGTAATGTCTCTATAGGTACTGCCTCTTTCAGTCAGGTCTCGTTTCTTTGCAGTCTTTTCTATGGCTTCCAGTTCCCAATCACCACGCTTTTTTCCTTATTCCATATTCCGCGAAACAGTCGAGTTTATATACGAGGTGTTATTTCATCTTCAGCTAAACTGCAGTGATTTCACAAGACCTTGTGCTTTCAATCATTTAGCGTGCTTCCCTCTTAGTTAAGAGCTGTCGGTATTTACAAAATGAAGTCCAGTAATATTCATTTATCTTATATCTTCAATTAGGGATACGTGCCCGTCTCGGTCCTACATTAATTTGAAGCTTAAAAAAAGACAAGAGAAAGATCGTTGCTTAAATGCCTTTTCGCTCCCTTTCTTTCAACTGCCACCATTTTATCTATCCTGAGCAAATTTACCCAAAAAGATTCCCTATAAACAAGAGGGATTTACATCTCTTTACAGACCTTATATATTCAGTCTTGTCATTCCTTCCTCCTTTTCGGAAAACCGACTATTTCCCTTATTTGGCTTACCCTCACTTTTCGATGAAATGCATGATTGCATGATTGGGATGGTGGCTGCTGCCATCAGTTATAAATAAAGCAGTTCGCTGTTAGGTGGTGCTTGTTTTGCAGAACCAATATATATATATATATATATATATATATATATATATATATATATATATATATATATATATATATATATATATATATATGTGTGTGTGTGTGTGTGTGTGTGTGTGTGTGTGTGTGGCTATATGTATATATATAATGTATATATATACTGTATATATTGTACTGGTTCTGCAAAACAAGCGCCACCTAACAGCGAACTGCTTTATTTATAACTGGTGGCAGCAGCCACCATCCCAATCATGCAATCATGCATTTCATCGAAAAGTGAGGATAAGCTAATTAAGGGAAATAGTCGGTTTTCTAAAAACCTGATGATTCGGTTGAAAGGAGGAAGGAATGACAAGACTGAAAATACAAGTTCTGTAAAGAGAAGTAAATCCCTCTCGTTTATAGGGAATCTACTTGGGTAAATTTGCTCAGGATAGATAAAATGGTGGCAGTTGAAAAGAAAGGGAGCGAAAGGGCATTTAGAGAAAGCGAATAATTTTTCTCTTTTCTTTTTTTATGTTTCTAATTAATGTAGGACCGAGGCGGGCACGTATCCCCAACTGAAGATATAAGATAACTGAATACTGTTGGGACTTCATTTTGTAAAAATCGATGGAAAGCACCGCGGCTTTGTGAAAGCACTGCGGAGATGATTTTAGCTGAAAATGAAATAAAACCTCGTAAATAAACTCCCTGCTTAAGGCTTCACTTATTCCCTCTGTAAGATTATTTTCATATTTTTTATCCAATCGTTTTATATTCGTTGTTGTTGAAGGCGCAATAGCTATGCACTTATCCACCTCTATACCCGGTGTTTCGAAATTAGAGCCCCTCCTCCACAGAACAATGGAAAGTTATGAAGTTTTCTGCTACAGCCTATCTCCAAGTACATTATTTTAAGTTTCTATTAACCCATTTTTCATTTAACATTTCTTGTATTTTCAGACTGAGTGACGGAGTTAGATACAGCCATGGATAACAACTCGGAGGAAATTAGATGGATTGACCGAATCTGAGCTATAACCTTCAGAGAGGCCAGGGATGCTGGTGCATCCTTCATTTCACGTTCCTGGATAGCTAAATACATTAAAAGAGATGAATCCTTTGTTAAAAGAAACAGGAACAAAAATCCATATGACTGTCATCACGAAAAGAGTGAGAATCTTAGAAGGCCTGAAGTCCTTTCTCAGGAGTCAAAAGACATCATAGCTGAGGCAGTGAGTACACCAAGAAAGTCTTGATACGTAAATTGGCGCTTGAACTAGAAACAAAAAGGGGAAAGAAGAGAACTTATAGTGCTGTATATTGCGAGTTGAAAAAATCTGGTATCAAGCTATTTCATGTTATCAGCAAGCCCAACATCACTCAGCAACAGAGAGAAGACCGTGCATAGTTTTGTGGTTCATTTCTTAAAGACTGGGATGAAGCTGACTTTCTCCATGTTGCTGCATCAGATGAATTCTTCATTTACACAGTCAGAAATCCAAATCATAAAAATGACATCATTTGGGCTGCAAAGTTGGATGACATCAGCGATGACATGCACTATCGCCAAGTCGTGAAATTTCCTGAATGTTTGGGAATTTTTCTCTGTTTCACAGCCAAATGGTTAATGTGGATCATCAAAGAAAAAGGACAGTCACAGAATGGCGAATACTTCAGAGAAACTGTGCTTACTGGTGGAGTATTTCCTTTCCTCAAAGATCCTGAAAATGGGTTATCTGTTGAAGAAGTCACATTTTTGCATGATAAGGCACCATGTTTCAAGGCTCTTCAGACACAGGAACTGCTTTGAAACAGTGGTATCGATTTCTTCTCGTCAAGTGAATTTCCAGGTAGCTCCCCTGACCTTAATGTGTGTGAAAACATTGGTAGTATCTTAAAGGATCGTGTTGAAGCACGCACAGTGAACTATGATGGTATACCAAGCCTCAATGACCTGTGAAGAGAGGTGACCGAAGTGCTCAGGGAAATGGAGTTTGAGTCTCAGCTTTTCTGCGATTTGCTGAAATCATACCCCTCAAGAATGTAGGCTGTGGTAAAGGCACATGGAGGCCACACAAAATATTAAATACGCAGAGAGAAACTTAAATAAATACCTGTTCTGAATTACTTTTGTTTTTGTCCATATCAATTTTAGTTTATGCTGTAGAGGGGGGAGAGCTCTAATTTCGAAACACCCTGTATAGTGTTCTTCAAGGTTGTGTCGTTTCACCTGCGCTTTCCCTTCTCACTGTCTGTGAACTCCAGTCTACAACATCCTCATCCATCTTTTTTGCTGATGATTCAACGCTCATTGTCTCTTGCACCTACCAAGCATTTCTATTGGTTGCACATCACCAAGAATTACATCATCCTCGTCTATTGAAACCTAATCTCGTGAGCTTATCAGGATATGGACCCCATAAAGTATTTAGCTTCATTGACTTCATGTCAAATTTCTTCCTATTTATATGTCTCCTCTTCCATCCAATTTTTCATTCATTTTTTGAAGAAACGGTAACTGAACCTCTAACTTCTACCAGAGGTTTGGGTGACCAAGTAGTTCAAAGTATTAAATCTGCATCCAAAAAGTAGAGTGCACTTTCCAATATTGTAAATTTTGTTCTATAACAAGTTACTCAAACTTTCAGTTGAGCTTATTTGTTCCGGTTTGAGGTATTGCTCTTATTTATGGGGTGCTGTTTCTTTTTCTTCCACGATGGGCTTGAATCTAGGCAATAAATTGGCTTAATCGATAATTCTCTCACTTCTCCTCTCGGTCCTCCCTCTCTTTGCTGCAAGGTGGCGCTCTCTCTCTCTCTCTCTCTCTCTCTCTCTCTCTCTCTCTCTCTCTCTCTCTCTCTCTCTCTCTCTCTCTCTCTCTCTCTCTCCTACAGCACAGGAAGAGCGAATAAGATAGAGAGGATTGTTTGGGAGATATATATATATATATATATATATATATATATATATATATATATATATATATATATATATATATATATATATACATATATATATATATGTGTGTGTGTGTATGTGTGTGTGTGTGTGTGTGTGTAATTCTAATAGCCACAATGCCCTCTTAACTTCTCGAATTCTTGGCGCTTTTTTGGATATGCTTATAACTACAAAGCCGTAAGATCCAAACGCAAAAAATTGAAGAGAATGTGATGGCCGGTTGCGGGAAACGAACCCGCGTCACCATAATCACAAGGAGGTCACGTTGCCGACCTGACCACGAGAAGGTCGAACCCGCATCACCATAATCACAAGGAGGTCATGTTACCGACCTGACCACAACCTGACCTTCTCGTGGGCAGGTCGGCAACGTGACCTCCTTGTGATTATGGTGACGCGGGTTCGTTTCCCGCGACCGGCCATCACAGTCTCTTCAATTTCTTGCGTTTGGATCTTACAGCTTTGTAGTTACAAGCATATCCAAAAAAGCGCCAAGAATTCGAGAAGTTAAAAGGGCATTGTGGCTATTAGAATTACATATGTGTCTGGTAAAAGTGACCAGTAGATTCTACATATATATATATAATTTATATGTATATGTGTGTGTGTGTGTGTGTGTGTGTAGTTGAAACAGTACTGAAAGGGAAACGGAGATGGGTAGGACATGTCCTTAGCACCACTCCAGAGAGAATATATGCTTGTGTCAGCTGGTCTCCTGTGGGTACTAGGAAGACTTGGAAGACCTACTGTAGATCTACTTGGATGAAAAATATCTGACAGGAGAATGGAGATGGGTGGAGACTTATGGAAGTAAAAGAAGGAGCAGCGAAATTTTAAAGACTACGACGCAAGGAGGCGTAGGCGATGATAACGACGTGTTGGTTAGTTTTAGAGAGAGATTTAGAGACACAAGGAAAGATTTTGTTTAAATGTCACGCAAAATACTATCCTTTATCTGACCAAACCATGGAGAAATCGCATTTTGTTTTGAAAGAAACATTCCTAGCGATATCTCGCCTCGAATATCTCGTTAAATCCAAAGCCATTTCCACGTATCCATGACTTCAGCGAATGAGTCATGAGAAGTGATAAA
>JANJGK010000031.1:29174804-29217304 GCA_039081455.1 Macrobrachium rosenbergii | reverse complement strand
GCAATGGTAGATAACAAGATGGAAGAAAGAGAATTTGAATGGAGGTACAGCAAAAGGAATGAAAGGGTTGCAGCTGAGGGCCGAAGGGATGCTGCAAAGAACCCTAAGTATGCCTACAGAGTTCCGCGTGAGGTGCATTGACAGCACTAACTCCTCCACGGAGGAGTTTATGGTATTACTGACTTCCTCTCTTTTATATATTAAGCTTGGAAACAAGACGTAAAACCCTCTGGCACTAACTTTATACTTTTCGAGTCTGTGTGCCCTGCCACTCTGCTAGATGCCATGTCATCCAGCTCTCAAGCCTGGATCTCGTCACTCATCATACATTTCCACTCCTCGGACCCACATAAGCACATCTGAAACTTTGACTCAAGATTTAGTTCACTTAGCCATTGCATATCAGTAATAAAGAGCAAAGGGTTGAAAGCCCCTTGCTACGGCCAAGTGCGATAATCTGTTGAGTTTATCGTTTTAATTCTGGACATCCTACATGAACCGTATAGCGGCTGACGATGATCTAAAATGAAGAAGATTACCCCCATAGATAGGAGCATTTCCGCGACCAGTAGGAGCTCTACTACCTAAACAAGCTCATCCGCCTTTGGACAAGTCACATTTGTGTCAAGCCACTGCAGCAGTCAAGAACTACAGACCGACCAACCATGATCAGATTTTCATCCTAAAATAAATGTTCAAAACAAGAAGCCCCAATGAAATCGTAGACGGCAAGCAATGGTTTTGATGTACAGTAAAATAATGTCAATAATAATATCAAAGACATCATGTCCTGGCGGAAGGCGAAGTCACTGATCTATAAAAGCAGACATGTGCAAAAAAAGTTGTGTTATACAGATTTCACAGAACTTCTTAAAAAACCTAAGGCTTAGGTTGCTATGGAAAATGACAACATTACACAATAATTCCTAAGAAAGCCATTGCTATGTGTGTGTGTGTGTGTGTGAGAGAGAGAGAGAGAGAGAGAGAGAGAGAGAGAGAGAGAGAGAGAGAGAGAGAGAGAGAGAAAGTATACCTTAGTTAACCAGACCACTGAGCTGATTAACAGCTCTCCTAGGGCTGGCCCGGAGGATTAAACTTATTTTACGTGGCTAAGAACCAATTGGTTACCTAGCAACGGGACCTACAGCTTACTGTGGAATCCGAACCACATTATACCGAGAAATGAATTTCTATCACCAGAAATAAATTCCTCTAATTCTTCATTGGCCGGTCGGAGACTCGAACGCAGGCCCAGCAGAGTGCTAGCAGAGAACTATACCGACCCGTCCAACGAGGAACTTGAGAGAGAGAGAGAGAGAGAGAGAGAGAGAGAGAGAGAGAGAGAGAGAGAGAGAGAGAGAGAATATATTACCCACATCTAAATTTTTCGCTTCAATGATCACTGACTGTCTGCCTTCACATCCCTTCAAATTATCGGTTACAAATGCTACAAGACCAAAGTGCAGTAATAAAACTTGAAGAGAGTAAAAGCAAGATGACAGGTGCAATCGCTTCCTCTTGAACGTCGACCCAACAGCAAGGAAGAGATTATATAATTCGGCTACTCCTTACTTTTGTATACGTGTTATTGTATCTGTAATCATGTAAGTGTGTATCTATTTATACGCTATCGCCCTGCGTCCTTTCCACATGACCAGACCATCTCAACGCGCTCTGATCCTTTGATATATATATTTTTTTTTTGACAGACATTAACCTTCGTACCATATCTCAAGTGCACTATAAGTAATGCATATATACTTCATCACAAGACCTCCAAAGTTCTTTCTTTCATTTGCATTCAGCTTTCAAACTTCACTTCCATAAATTCAACAATCCATTCATACGCTCATCAGCTCTAATATCTGGTCAGCCACTTGATCCCACTTGCACCAACATACCTTTTCATCTCAATTGTCATCACTTTTAATTATGGCGCATCTCTTTTCTCGTTCTTCCAGTTCTCCTCCTTATATCCTCAAAAATTTAATCCCATGAGTAGGCTACCTGAAATTTCGCCCCTCTGAAGTACAGAGGCAGAACAAAGTATACGTAGCGGAATAACAGTGCATAAATAACTGTAGGACTGATTAAAAAATTAAGGGAAAAAATATATTGGTCTTAAAGGAAATAAAATGAAGAGAATGGTTGCTGCGGCAATTCACAGTTCCTTACCTTACTTTTACTCATATTTCTCTGGAAGTTATTCTAAAATCTAAGCATGATGGAATTTCCCTCTCTCTATCATATATGGGATGACTATCTGTCAAGCAGTAACGGTCTCGTTTTTTTGTTTTTTTTTAATAATAACAATCTGGATTCCTCCTCTTTATTGTTTATTTAGAGACGGTCCGATCCGTATGGCAGAAGGTGTGAAACAGGTATTGGGAAGGGAAGGAGTCAATATCCAAGAAGCACGTCACTGCAAGCAAGACAGAAGCTGATAGGAGTGGGTATGAGGGATTTCGGCTCGCTGCTGATCAGCCTGTTGTGTAGTTATATGAAGCACCAAATGTTGTGGAACTTTTCTGCACATGGAGTTCATTCATGAATCAACAGTTAAAGACTAAGACTGTGGTAGTAATCACTGTCTTTATTTTTGAAGCCACCACCTGTTTTATATATATATATATATATATATATATATATATATATATATATATATATATATATATATATATACAGAGAGAGAGAGAGAGAGAGAGAGAGAGAGAGAGAGAGAGAGAGAGAGAGAGAGAGAGAGAGAGAGAGTGGAGAATCTCATGATACGGATGTTCACTTGCCCACATACTTAAAAGGTTATGAACTACGAATTCCTTTTATTTGCTTGCTTTTAACATGCGCCTTCTACAACGCTAAGTTCATCAAAGGCAGCCGCCGTGTTTACTTTTCGCCATCTTTTTTTATCCTTATATAAAAAGCACCATTCTTAAATTACTCCCACTCCACGAAAAATGAACATTTCTCTTTATGTTACAACTTTTTAAAACAGAATTATATTAACCTGGCTATCAGAAAACATCGTAAATCAAAACCTACATAAATATGGTGAATACTGTTGTGATTGATTTTCCTATTAATTGTGTGTGTTGGGGGGGGGGGGTCAATACAAACAGAAGTGTGTTTGAATCATTTTCACTAAACAGCAAACATTTTTGCGTTTGTCTCTTCACCCCAAACCCATAGAGGGACTTGGCAAGCTTGACAGGCTGTAATCCTTATAGTCCAACGAATCTAAAACAACAGAGCTATTCAGTTGAAGCAAAAGTATGCATGAACACTCCAGGGACAAATCTTTGTAACGACAGTGTTACTGATAGCTAACGTTTACAGTTATAATGATAATTATAATGATTAAAAGAATATTATGCAGAATAATTAAAATGAAAAAAAAGTGACTTTCGTGCTAAGGAAAGTTAAGAGAATTTTAGGACAGGTATGCTCTCTCTCTCTCTCTCTCTCTCTCTCTCTCTCTCTCTCTCTCTCTCTCTCTCTCTCTCTCTCTCTCTCTCTCTCTCTCTCTCTCAGAAGCTCTGCATCACCAGTTTATATTTGGATCGTCTGTCATCCCTATTCGGCAAAGCTAATGGAGACTGTATCACTAACGTCTCACACTCGCCTCTTCCATATAAAGAGACTTGCAGCTGATATGTGAAATGCCACCCTTTTAAAAAGCCTGATTTATGAGTCGTTACTTGAACTTTTATCTTCACATATTTAATCCCAAAGACGAATATTCCTCGATGGTGACACGTACCTCAATTTTAATTTCTTTTGATGCTACTGGAAAAAAGACGGATAAATTACAAACGCCTAATATTTATGTAAAAACTACTGGAACGACAATTATGGTCACATAATCCGCTGAAAGCCACTTACACGGAATATGGATTCTGCTCTTAATTATACAATTATAAAGAATAAATACGGAATCTTCCGGAAACGTCAGAGAAATAATATGAAATCTACACATAGCGAGAACAAACTAACAACATCCGTGAAAATGAAAGGAATAGGGATTCCTCCAAAACAACTGAAAAATTCCAGTGAAACCTCCTGACAACGACCTGCAAATGACTATGAAACCTGCTGAAAACGGCAGGGAAATATATGGGAAACCAGCCGAAAACGGCAAGGAAATAAATGGGAAACCTGCCGAAAACGACAGGGAAATGAATATGAAACCTCCTGACAACGACCTGCAAATGACTATGAAACCTGCCGAAAATGGCAGGAAAATAAATGGGGAACCTGGCGAAAACGACAGGGAAATGAATATGAAACCTCCTGACAACGACCTGCAAATGACTATGAAACCTGCCGAAAATGGCAGGAAAATAAATGGGGAACCTGGCGAAAACGACAGGGAAATGAATATGAAACCTCCTGACAACGACCTGCAAATGACTATGAAACCTGCCGAAAACGGCAGGAAAATAAATGGGGAACCTGGCGAAAACGACAGGGAAATGAATATGAAACCTCCTGACAACGACCTGCAAATGACTATGAAACCTGCCGAAAACGGCAGGAAAATAAATGGGGAACCTGGCGAAAACGACAGGGAAATGAATATGAAACCTCCTGACAACGACCTGCAAATGACTATGAAACCTGCCGAAAACGGCAGGAAAATAAATGGGGAACCTGGCGAAAACGACAGGGAAATGAATATGAAACCTCCTGACAACGACCTGCAAATGACTATGAAACCTGCCGAAAACGGCAGGAAAATAAATGGGGAACCTGGCGAAAACGACAGGGAAATGAATATGAAACCTCCTGACAACGACCTGCAAATGACTATGAAACCTGCCGAAAACGGCAGGAAAATAAATGGGGAACCTGCCGAAAACGACAGGGAAATGAAAGATAAAGCTTTCTGAAAACTACATGAAATGTGAAACCTGCTGAAAACTAAAGGGAAATTAACATGAAAATTTGTGAAAACCACAGGGGAAAAAATAAGAAATCTGCTGAATTCGACAGGAAATTATAATACAAACTGGTGAAAACAACAGGGAAGTGAATGTGAAACCTGCTGAAAACGACAAGGGACATGAATGTGAAACGTGCTGAAATGACAAGGGAATGAATGTTAAACTTTCTTAAAACAGGGAAATGAATGTGGATCTGCTGAAATCGACAAGTAGATGAAAGTGAGATCTGTTGAAAACAAGGAAATGAGAGTGAGATCTGTTAAAAACGACAAGGAAATGAAAGTGAGATCTGTTGAAAATGACAGGGAAATGAAGGTAAGATCTTTTGAAAACAAGGAAGAGAAAATGAGATCTGTTGAAAACAAGGAGATGAAAGTGAGATCTGTTGAAAACGACAAAGAAATGAAAGTGAGATATGTTGAAAACAAGGAAATGAGAGTGAGATCTGTTGAAAACAACAAGGAAATGAAAGTGAGATCTGCTGAAAACAACAGGGAAATGAAAGTAAGATCTGTTGAAAATGACAAGGAAATGAAAGTAACAGCTGTTGAAAACAAGGAAATGAAAGTGAGATCTGTTGAAAATGACATGGGAATGAAAGTGAGATCAGTTGAAAACGACAAGGAAATTAAAGTGAGATCTGTTGAAAATGACAGGGAAATGAAAGTGAGATCTGTTGAAGATAGGGAAATGAATGCGAGATCTGTTGAAATCGGCAAGGAAATGAATTTGATCAACTGAAAACGTCAAGGAAATGAAAGTGAGATCTGCTGAAAACGACAGGGAAATGAAATCTGTTGAAAACGACAGTGAAACGAAAGTAAGATCTATTGAAAAGAATGGGAAATGAAAGTAAGATCTGTTGAAAACGAGAATGAATGTGAAATCAGATGAAAATAGCAGGGAAATGAACGTGAAATCTACAGGAAAACGACAGGGCAATGAATGTGAAATCTGTTAAAAAGTCAGGGAAAAGAATGTGAAGCCTTTTGAAAGCAAGGAAATGTATGTGAAAGCCTGCTGAAGACGACGGGGAAATGAATGTTGAACCTGCTGAAAACGACAGGAAAATGAATGTGAAGCCTTTTGAAAACAAGGAAATGAATGTGAAAGCCTGTTGAAAACGACGGGGAAATGAATGTTAAGGCTGTTGAAAACGACAGGGAAATGAATAAGAAGCATTTTCAAAACAAGGAAATGAATGTGAAAACCTGTTGAAAACGACAGGGAAATGAACGTTAGGCCTGTTGAAAACGACAGGGAAATGAATGTTAGGCCTGTTGAAAACGACAGGGAAATGAATGTTAGGCCTGTTGAAAACGACAGGGAAATGAATGTGAAGCCTAGAGAAAGCGACAAGGATATGAATGTGACACCTGAAGAAAACAACAGAAAGAAGTTCGTGAAAACCGAACAAAACGACTGTGACACTTAAACTAACCGACAGAAAGTGTGATACCTTAGTAAAACAAAAGAAAACATGTTGAAAACGATAGATTAGATTATTAATTACTAACAACGCGAATTTCTTCATAAAGACAAAAAAGCAACGACATATGAGGTGGCTGAAAGGAGAATGGACTAATGTCATATCAGACTTTAAGAATGACAATATTTTCTTAAATCTTATTGACAATCTAATTTCGTTCAATCATATAAATGAAATGTAACCTTGTCAATTGTCATTATTACCATACACCATTGACAGTATTCATTTGATAAGCTGAAGAAGAAATTTAGTTTTTGCAAATACTGCTTGTACAGATCCGGGTACATGGATTTTATGCCAAGAGACTGTTTTTGCAGCTGCTACTAATGCAGATCAGCATTACCTGGTTTTTAC
Source organism: Macrobrachium rosenbergii (assembly GCA_039081455.1). Taxonomy (NCBI): domain Eukaryota; kingdom Metazoa; phylum Arthropoda; class Malacostraca; order Decapoda; family Palaemonidae; genus Macrobrachium; species Macrobrachium rosenbergii. Next base: position 29,210,521 of record JANJGK010000031.1, on the reverse strand, counting down.
CTGCAAAAATTGTTCTTGCAGTTGTTACAAGAGAAATATGGATATCTGGTTTTTAAATTTGAAAACTCATTTTGCACCTCCTAATAATGAAGATAAGGATATGTGATTGTTTATAGGCAGATATCTGGTCTTTATATCCAGATTCTGGTTTTGCAATTGAAACTCATACAGATTTGGATAATTGGTTTTTATATCCCTGTTAGGAACAATCGTTTGCCGATTGTTCCCTTAGTGGGTTGTTGCCTCCTTTGTTTTTGTTTGTTTTTCTTGCTGGCGAGTTGACGTCTGTTTGATGGCGTCAGTCTTCGTCAGTCAGGTTCGTAACAGCAACAAGTCAGGTTCGTAACAGCAACAAGTCAGGTTCGTAGCAGCAACAAGTCAGGTTCGTAGCAGCAACGAGTCAGCTTGAGGGCAGCAGAGAGTCCGTTGGGGTAGCAGCAGCAGCAGGTATCCTTACCTGCGAGTCAGGTCCCGGCAGCAGAGCAATGGAGAGTTTTTGAGGACGAGATGGTTGCCGTGTCGGCTCTGTCTTGGTCATCGTTATTGGAGGAGGACGTCAGCAGGTCTCGTCAGCAGAGCAGCGGGGAGTGTTTTTGGCCATGATGGTTGTCGTATCGACTCTGTCATGGGCGCCTGGAGTTGGAGGACTGTGCTTGAGGGCTAGATGGTTGCTGTATCGGCTCTGTCTTTGTTGTCCTGTAGTGTTCCTGTGTTGCAGCTTCGTCTGTGAATGTTTATGTAACTCCGGCTTTTCGTATTTCATGTGATTGTTTATTGCTTTGCTGACTGTATTTTTCATGTGATGTTGTTTTTCATGATTTTATCTTGATGTTAACCCTGCTGTATTGATTTTGTTTATGATCCCGTTTTGTTCATGCTTGATGTATTTATTATGTTAAGTGTTGTAATGGTCATTTGTGCTTTACCTGTTATTGCTGTCATTATTTATTATCTGTATATTTTTGGACACATTATTTTTACTGATTTAAATTTATGAAGCCTAATTCTTGTTCCCCATTTTATGTCAAATGTTTTTTTGTTATTGTACTGGCTCTTGCGATGCTTTTCCTGAAACTGTTTCATTGTTTACTTTGAATTTTGCTGATGACTCATTTTTTTATTATAAATATGGATTTTATAAATTGAACCAATTGACTCATCTGTAAATATGTACAGTATATAACTTTATTGTAAATAAATTAATTTTAAGGTAACTTTTTGGTTTTGTTCAGCTCCTCCCTCCTTTGTTTGTCACCTCTCGTCAGTCATTTCAGCCCAATTGCTTGTTTATTTTAAAGAACCTGTCGATCTCGAGAGGCGAGATCGTAATATTTGGCAACCTTGCCAGGATCCGAACCTGGAATCTTCTGGCAAGGTCGCCAATATTACGATCTCACCTCTCGAGATCGACAGGTTCTTTACAATAAACAAGCAATTGGGCTGAAATGACTGACGAGAGGTGACAAACAAAGGAGGGAGGAGCTGAACAAAACCAAAAAGTTACCTTAAAATTAATTTATTTACAATAAAGTTATATACTGTACATATTTACAGATGAGTCAATTGGTTCAATTTATAAAATCCATATTTATAATAAAAAAATGAGTCATCAGCAAAATTCAAAGTAAACAATGAAACAGTTTCAGGAAAAGCATCGCAAGAGCCAGTACAATAACAAAAAAACATTTGACATAAAATGGGGAACAAGAATTAGGCTTCATAAATTTAAATCAGTAAAAATAATGTGTCCAAAAATATACAGATAATAAATAATGACAGCAATAACAGGTAAAGCACAAATGACCATTACAACACTTAACATAATAAATACATCAAGCATGAACAAAACGGGATCATAAACAAAATCAATACAGCAGGGTTAACATCAAGATAAAATCATGAAAAACAACATCACATGAAAAATACAGTCAGCAAAGCAATAAACAATCACATGAAATACGAAAAGCCGGAGTTACATAAACATTCACAGACGAAGCTGCAACACAGGAACACTACAGGACAACAAAGACAGAGCCGATACAGCAACCATCTAGCCCTCAAGCACAGTCCTCCAACTCCAGGCGCCCATGACAGAGTCGATACGACAACCATCATGGCCAAAAACACTCCCCGCTGCTCTGCTGACGAGACCTGCTGACGTCCTCCTCCAATAACGATGACCAAGACAGAGCCGACACGGCAACCATCTCGTCCTCAAAAACTCTCCATTGCTCTGCTGCCGGGACCTGACTCGCAGGTAAGGATACCTGCTGCTGCTGCTACCCCAACGGACTCTCTGCTGCCCTCAAGCTGACTCGTTGCTGCTACGAACCTGACTTGTTGCTGTTACGAACCTGACTGATGAAGACTGACGCCATCAAACAGACGTCAACTCGCCAGCAAGAAAAACAAACAAAAACAAAGGAGGCAACAACCCACTAAGGGAACAATCGGCAAACGATTGTTCCTAACAATCCCCAAAATATTTATGCTAATGTTACCAATACTAACCCTAATACTTGGTTTTATATCCCGAAAATATATTTACAAATGTTATCAATCTATGTCCACACCTCTGGTTTTCACATCAAAAACTCAGCTTTGACAATGGACAAGACAGAACCGGATATCTGGTTTTTAAATATCGAAACCGTATTTTTGCAAGTGCTACTTATACGGACCTGGATATCTGGGTTCTTTATATCCAGAAACTGGTTTTTTGGGGCAACTACCACTAATGGATATCCTGATATCTGGTTTTTATATCCAGAACTGCCACAAGTGCGGATCCATATGTCAGGTCTTTAGATCCGCGAACTCTGAATTCACAACTGCAACTTGATAATCGGCTTTTGTAACAGTTATATACAATCTGCCTTTTTCCAGTTGTTTTCTGTGCGAGTCTAAGAACTTTGTTCTTATATTTGTTATTTATTATGTGGATTCTAATTTTGTAACCGCCACTTTTTCACACCCGGAAACTAAAATTACCAAAAGATATCTATGCAGCACAGTACATTTGATTTTGCCTGATATACTCTCGCGGATCCAGGCATGCAACTTATGCAATAATTACTTATGTAGACCTGGGATACGGTTTTTTCTAGGAGTTACTCTTTATAATCCAGAAATCCAACGTTTAACGATAGCTCCTATTTATGGAGATCCAGAAATACTTTTGGCAACGGTTCCCCAGAGAGCAGAAACTGCTTTAGCAATTGTTACTCGATCCACGGTTCCCGAAAAGTGGTGTCTGCAGTTGACATGCTAATCCAACATAACCAGTTTTTGCAATTGTTGATTATTGCGCAGATGCATGTTTTTACAACAAGGACTATCTCGTTTTAGGAGATGAGGAATACCCGACCTGCTGTTGTAATTTCACTTGCATTTACTGCTGCAACGGCTAGTTTATAAAAGAACCAGAAAATAACTCATACCTGAAGTAATTGATACTCTAAAAGTAACATAAGAAGGCATAAAAATAATCTAACCTGAATAAGTACTAGAGAGAAAACTAAGAGAGAGAAAGACATTCCTTTCCCCTTTCAATACTTTATTTCTCCCTTGAGAAAACAAACCCTTTTAAATGAAGGCTTTATACGTCTCTTGAGAAAACAAGCCACAGCCATAATCTAGATACACAGCCCCCGGCATCAGGAATGAAACGACACCTACTGCAAATTTACCTGTTATTGTGACAGAATGGTTAATAAATTTCTTTGGCTGCAACAAATTTGTTGTAGCCATTGTCCAATTCCGGAGGGATTAAAGTGCCATAATACTCGCATATTCTCTCTCTCTCTCTCTCTCTCTCTCTCTCTCTCTCTCTCTCTCTCTCTCTCTCTCTCTCTCTCTCTCTCTCTCTCTCTCTCTCTGTAATACCATCTTTGTCTCTTAATGGATTTATTATTCTATCTGGGGTTGCTTCGTTAAATTCAAATTTGGCACAAAATCTATTCGGTGTCCTGTGGATTTAGTCATCTGGTGAAGATTGCACTTGTGGAAATTCCTCTAATGTTGTCACGTTTCCATGCTATCGTCATATAATGGAATGTGAATAGTAAAAGTCTTACGTTCTTCACCCACGTATATCCTAATAAATAAAAGGTACTTTCTTTCTCCATTAGCACAATTAAATGTTTTTATATATTCACGTATACGAAGGCGCAGGCAGATACACACAAGGCAACATAAACACAATGTCCCCATATCTATCTATCCATCTATCTATCTATCCATACACATACATAGCAACATAAGCACAATCTATCTGTCTATCTATTTATTGACATATATAAAAATGGATGTGTATGTACTATGTATGTGTATGTTTAAAATGCATTCAGCAATTTCAACCAAACTTGGTATACATGCGACTTACTATCTGGAAAAGAATACTGTGGGGGTAAGACATCACTGGCACTAAAGGGGTTGGGGGTGGGAAGGGGGTGACATGTAAAAATAATCGAAAACGACAGATAGTGTTTAATCCATAGTTCTCGAGGTCGTTGAGATGAATGGTGAAACTCCCGATCCCCTAAAAGTCCAAGTTCAGCCCCGATAGGAATTGTGGTGGGGGGGGGGGGGTGAGAAGGGGTGAAATATAAAATGTCAAAAATGTTGGGCAGTGTAATTGAAGCAACTATCTTAACAGGAGAGAGAGAGAGAGAGAGAGAGAGAGAGAGAGAGAGAGAGAGAGAGAGAGAGAGAGTAGAAGGGGTGATAGGGAGGAGAGAGAGAGATAGAGAGAGAGAGAGTTTATTGGTTGTCATTCAGAGTTCTCCCGGGCAGTGCCGGGTTAGTCAGCTAGTTAATAAATAAATAAATATATATATATATATATATATATATATATATATATATATATATATATATATATATATATATATATATATATATATTCAGCATTAAGTAGTTTCCCCTAATAATGCACAAAGAAAACAGCACAACAGTCATATCCACATCCATACTTCAACTTTGTATATCTAATTTGGTACCAACTTTGACCGGAATCCTTTCAACCGCTTATGAGTCATGATTACAGATAACAGTGATGGACAATAAGCTAGACTAACAAGCAAACTATCTCGTTTCATGAACATCTGTGCATTATAGCCTACCTTGGTTCTAAGTTCATCGAAATCCATTGAACGCTGTAAGAGTTGCAATAACAAGGCCGGCATAAAAGCCATAGTATCGAAAGGATATAATAACCGACATTCTCCCTTCATGGACATCTATGCAAGATGGTCACCCGTTTATACCAGGTCAAGCTGAAATCCCTTTAACCATGTAGGAATTGCAATGACAGACAGACAAACAGACAAATAGGTGAACTTCCTTCATCCATGATGGCTTACCTTCATGCAACGTTTAATCTACATCAACTTAACTGTGTACGGGAAGTCGCAATGACAACGTGAGTGTGGCAGAGATGGTGGCACACAGACAAACAAACAGAACTTCACTAGATCTCAATTTTTCACATCTGCCCTTCAGCCAAGATTCACTGAAATTCCTTTTGCAGCGCAGGAGGAGTTACGATGACAAGAGAAGAGGAAAAGACACGCTAACGGACATCTGCACATAATGGAAAGACAGACAGACAGACGAATGGAGGGAAAACTAATCCAAGGACTAATGAGAAATGGGTGGTACCGAAATCCTTCTTACTGCAATTCATTTAGATCCATGACGACGCGAGAACGTTAAATCTTATTGATACCAATTTTTGCTCTTAAGCGTTCCGTCTACGAAGTCGGGGCTTCTGATATTAAGGTGCCTGACTTTGTGGTTATTTCCATTTTTTTGTGATTTCATTGTTTCCTTTTTTATATTTGGCCCCAATGCAACAGGTCTCTGAAGTGCTGTGTTCTCTAGGAGTTCTCGCCTCGAGCGTTTTATGGACCATAAAATCTAGATAGGGCTCCAGTCTCCACAATAGTTTTCTACTGTTTCTGTTTTTACTCCTCATCCACATTCGTCAGTACAATGATAGTGTCCAGATTCTTCATTAAATGGATACTCAATTACAGTATCAAATCAACCTTTCGTCTGACAGGTCGAATGACAAAATCCTCAACTAGAAGTTTCATGTGCAGTTATAAAGAAATTGAATTCATTTTACTAAATATCCGATAAAATATGTCCAGACGATGACGCTCCAATTAGCGGCAATAAAAATTATCTGAGACTGATAATTAGGTACAATTTTGCAATTTTGTGGTGAGGTCACGTCATACTCCGAGTGTAAGTCATCTGACTGCTCAAGGGGGACTCTGCACCCGCCCCCTTGATAGGGTACCACCGCTGTCTCGGTAAATTCATCGAAATTTGATTTCCACTGAAATCAATGGATTTTGATATATAAAAACAACCACCATATCTTTTCCTTAGAACTGACAATAAGAAGACTATCGCAATATTTTGATAAACGAGTCTTAGGGGCTTTTCTGGAATGTCTGGAGAAGGTCTCTTGAAAGAATAAAATAGAATCTCTCTTCCTCTATCGACGAACATTTCGTGAAAATTTCACTTCAAGTAACTTGCTGAACGAAAATCGTTTCCGACATTATTACCCTTAATTATTACAAGGCAAATATATAAAATCCAATAAATCTCTCTCTCTCCCTCTCTCTCTCTCTCTCTCTCTTAATACATTATCTTTGTACGATTCCATGAGCTGCAATACTGAAAGCAAAGAACTAAAGTTTTAAGAACTAAAGTAAGAGTAATTACGTTTTAGTCCAAGAGAACATAATAAAACTTACGATTAAGATTAGTCACAAAATTATCTTTCCCATGATATCTAATTTTCTGGTGAAAATTAAACAAGTTAGTTCAATGAATGATGCAGAAAAAATCAGCACTGTTAAAAAAAATTAGCATGGTCTGAAGAGAAGCGGGCCAAAAATCTCAAGAAATAATCGATGACATTCACAAGGTCAGACAATATCTGATTTTATCAAGTTTTAAATCACATTCACGAAGGATAATACTTATGGAGTATTACTAAAAACTTAAATCCGGAGAGAGAGAGAGAGAGAGAGAGAGAGAGAGAGAGAGAGAGAGAGAGAGAGAGAGAGAGAGAGAGAGAGAGAGAGCATTTCTCAAAGACCCTTCTCTGGAAAGTTAAAAAAGGAAAAGTTTTCTGCCGGTCCATTCAATATTTTGCGGGGGTGGGTCGGGTATTTTCCAGAGACCCTTGCAAAGTTTCTGGCTTACAGCGAAAAAAAAAAAAAAAAATGGAATCTCTGCCGGATCTTAAAGCTATAGAACTACAAAAATTTCGATTGAAGGTTAATCGAGCAGTGAAACTAAATAGTACCTAAAACAATCTACAATGTAAAACAAATAAAAAATGCGCCGAAGTTTCTTCGGCGCAATTGTGTTTTCTGTACAGTGCATAATGCTGTATGAAACTCTCAGCCACGGCCCATGAAACTCTCAGCCGCTGCCCCTGAAACTCTTAGCACGGCCCGGTGGTGGCATGTGTTCCTGGGGTGACCAAATCGAAATTAAAATAAGCACCTTTGATGATCTAGGCGAGCCTCTCGACCAGCCGCAGTGTCACGATCTTGTACCCGGGACCCCCCAAGACAGGTGGGCCAGACAATGACGTCACACGGGCTCGTCGCTGGCAGGACCCGCTACGTGGGTACTGGCTCAACGATACTACAGAACGATCGACCATCTTCCTCGTCTTTGAATTAATAGTTTCAGTTTTGTATTAATCTGATTTCAATGGTAGTCTACCAGTAACCTCATTATTTAACAGAGTCGGTTGTTTTGTTAAAAAATACAGCCTCATATGTCAAAATTGTAAGTTAACTTTTTTATTGATAACGAGAGTAAGAACTTCAAGTAATTAACATCTATCTTTGTATTGTTTTAATTAAAACATCTTAGACAAACATGGCGTAAACTATCTTCGACTGACGTCATTAAGAGCCTCTCGATGAGCCGCAGTATGAAACTCTCAGCCATGACCGGGCAGCGCTCAGTTACTCCCAGATGCGGTCAAGTCAACCTTGCATAAAATAAAAACCACTGAGGCTAGATGGCTGCAATTTGGTATGTTTGACGATTGGGGGGTGGATGATCAACATACCAATATGCACCCCTCTAGCCTCAGTAGTTTTTTAAGATCTGAGGGCGGACAGAAAAAGCGTGGACGGACAGACAAAACCATCTCAATAGTGTTCTTTTACAGAAAACTAACAAGAACGTTTCGTTACCCCTCCCCCATGCCCCCGACCATCTCTCTCTCTCTCTCTCTCTCTCTCTCTCTCTCTCTCTCTCTCTCTCTCTCCAGGGGTCTCGAAGCTTGGTGGTAGCAAGTCTAGGTAGCAACTTGATGCGTTTGAGTCTCGATCCGGACGAGAAATGGATAGATGGGCACGTTTCCCAAATATCCAAAGTGCTTCTGTTGGCCTAAGAACTGAATTAAGTACTTAGTTATTAGACAACCGTTGTAGATTCTATTTAGGGTGGAGAGAGAGTGAAAGAGGGAGAATCCAGACGGGAGGGCCCTGACTAGGTAATCCTCACGCAACTGCGGTAATATCATTCACGATGTATTCATAAGATATATCGTCTGTTTCTCACTCCTCCTGTCTCCATCGCAGGCGGGCGCACTTACACACCCATGCCAAGAAAAGTGAAAAGTTACCCCCTTCGAAACATAAGTAAAAGTCCTAAGCTTATTTCACTCTAAAAGCATCTATATATGTTACTTAATGCAAAGTATCATTTAGTTATATAACCGAAACACACTACTGGAATAAAACAAATAAAAAAAAATTCCAGTTCGAGGAAGCCATCAGATATGGCGGAACCAATTTACAGTAAAGGGCCAATCCAGTCAAAATATCAGAGGATGGGGTCTTATACAACACTTGAGGAAATGGTGTGTTCACCATGTTATACGATGGGGACTATATATATATATATATATATATATATATATATATATATATATATATATATATATATATATATATATATATATATATATATACGTATATATATATATATATATATATATATATATATATATATATATTATATAATGCATAAAGAGAGAGAGAGAGAGAGAGAGAGAAAACTGCAAGAGAGCGACAGCCGTCCACCATTCCGCAATAAAACGTATACCGTCTTAATGGAAAGCCGAAATCAATGTCAATAAAACATACTTTATTTGCCACCACTCCGTTCACTAAGTCCAAGGAGATGCGTACTCAGCAAACGATATAACTTGGAGCAATTCGCAACGATATATTATTCTCACTGCAAGCAAACATACCCAAACAAGCAAGCAAACTAGCGCACAAAAGACAATTCCGCCGGGAATGTAGAGTACCAGGTGACCAAATGGCGTTTACTTTTTTCGGAACTGAGCAATTTGCCTCCTCATTCAAAGGTAAATGGCTTCCTTTGTCTTATTCGGGAAGAGTTCTAAATGAATCTTATTTCATTAGTACTCAGAATAGAGAAAGAGAAAACAGGTTGGAAAAAACATCATCTTATGAATACCCGACCTCGCTTTCACATGAAAAGGACGGCGCTTTCTTTTGCTTTACTCATAACGAATTTTAATGACTTAAAAAAAGCCCTAATAGAGCTACATAGCAAAGACTATGTACGGACGTCTTGGCTGCGAAGTATATTACTGAACGATCCTAACAATTAATGGCAGATCTGACTTTTATAGAGAGACGGTACTGTACTCAGGGAACACTGAAAAATAGGCAGATTTCTTATTGCAGACGCTTAGGGAATGAAGCATTTAAATTGGTTAAAGCTTATATTCATGACTTTCAAGCACTATATGTGAGATTGCGAACCCACATAAAAAAAAGTCCATTGATAACGAGAGAGTGGAGAAGCAACTATTCAAGATTCAAGCAGCACTGCTCAAAATATCTGCAAAAAAAGCAAAGTGAGGCGACCTGGCGACAGAGATGAAGTGACTCCAAACTGAATTGATCATAGTCAGTCTGATGCAAGTTTGTATCAACTTAAGGAACAAACAGAAACAAACATCCAAATTGGAAGCATAGGCATGGTCAAACAATCTGTGAAAGCCTTGTATTCTGCTCTATGAAGATTAGTACATGAAGAGCTTCTCATTCTACAGGACAATACTTCGTACGATGACGGATAAGTCCTCTGAGGTCTGAAGGGGCTGCTCAGAGGAGTACACTCGGAACCTAACGAACACTTGCAACTTCCTAGACGACGACTTAACCAGGCCCAAAATACGATCCTTCCAAGAAAATGTAACTATCAATTTACAGGCATTTTATTATTAGGCCATTAACGAATGACAGTCTAATACAATTCTTTGTTGTAAAGAATCTCAAATGGCAAGAGAGAGAGAAGCGGAAAACAAGACTTCATATGATTATCTACTGAATGGGGTTCGTTGATTCTGGCTACGTTGAAAATTAAATCCTCCATCAAATCTCTCTCTCTCTCTCTCTCTCTCTCTCTCTCTCTCTCTCTCTCTCTCTCTCTCTCTCTCTCTCTCTGGTCATCAGCGGATTTGTTATTTCATCCTTTCCGTTATTTTTTCTGTTTTACGTAAGTGCATATTGAACGGTATTTTCACGTCTTTACGCTCAGTACTGTTTACTTCTTGGATGGATCTGCTGCTTCAAAGACTATTCATTGTTTCCACCAAAAGCATATTTGTCTAAAATACAATCCTGTTGAGCCCAGGTATGTTGCTAGCCTTGAATGAGCACAAGCACAGATTCAATTCAAATATCCTATGAACTTTGATCTTCATTTCTAACTAGTAGTTCCTGGTTCGGCAGAACACAGCTAATTCTTACTTTCTCTGTTCCCTACATTTCTGAGCCTTTGACTTCTATTCCCTAAATTGAGCATGTTTATGGATGGCTACTGGATCAGATATCTCTGCGCTTCACAATAAAGTCCTTCCAAATATTTTGCTTCTGAATGAAATGAACTCGGAAGATTATGGTCCCAGCACACGTTTTTTTTTTTTTTTCTTCTTTTTAACTGCCATGTTTACTGCTATGCCAGAAAAGTTTAAATTAAATGTTTTACATGGAATTGTTATAACAACGGTCACTCCTAATGCTTTCATCTACTCAGTTTTCGAAGAAATTGGAAAAGGATTAAATAGAAATGTTTATATTTCCTAAAACGATAGGCCTGCGGCTCGAATATCGGTACAAACTCGCCGAATCTCTAAACAAAATCAGACCGAATCTCGGAACAAACGTCATATGCTTCAGGGAAAATATAAATAATGTATGAATCTAATGTTATTCTTCGACGAAATATCGCTTGTTCTATAGAGAGTTACCAGGAACTCACAAAATATTTGCTTTGGTATGTCGTATAAGCCTGGAAGAGAGAGGTTACATATATAACTTATTTATGTAAACCTAGAAAGTGATCAAATATTCATTGGTCCTTGACAAAAATCACAGTGAATTAATAACGATACATAAAGAGATAGGCTTCTTATAAAAGGCAAAAAAAGTTGCCGTCACTGACATCCTCTAATTGCTGAAATGTTTCCATTATTATTGTTTTTAATTACAATCAATACAGCGTCTTTTGGACAAATCATACACTTCTTGCCTCATTTTTTTGTATTTTTCCTCTCGCACATTTTCATCTGCATCAATATTCGTACTGTGATTAATCCCAAATTCTATTTCCCTTTACGGCACTATCTGCATGTCTGTCAGGTTTGACGGACACCAATGTCCACGAGGCACACTACAAATTCTCTGGGATTTCAAGTCTCCGAACGCCTCTGTTTGATTCCAAAACTTAACTCCCTTAAGATGAAGTCTTCACAACTAATCTTTAGCTCTCCTATTTTGTTGGATAAAAAAAGTCACTTAGTTCACTGTCTCAAGACGCCATGCCCTAATGGAAGGAACAGACGTCCTGGAGGCAACAATTAATCTTTCGAAGAAGGCCATCATCTTCCAAGACAAGCTAAGTCCAGCAGGTGTGGAAACAATGCAAGAGTGGGGTGTAACAGGGGGTCTATAAAAATTCAGCGTTTCCATCCTGGCCTGGAAACCCAGTTCTGACCAGTCTAACAGCTTCATTAAGCCGAATATCAAGGTCCACCCCAAATGATCCCACTCCTCCAATGACATGGGTTGATGAATGACAAAAAATAAGAAAAATTAATCAAACCATTGTTGAATTTCTTCATTCACTTGTAACATCGTCATCAAGGACAAGTAAAAATTGCGCCGAAGTGTCTTCGGCGCAGTCGAGTTTTCTGTACAGCGTATAATGCTGTATGAAACTTTCAGCCGCGGCCCATGAAACTCTCAGCCACAGCCTGTGTTGTTGGCACCTATAGCAGTGCCAGACGCACGATCATGGATAAATTTAACTTTAAATAAAATAAAAAAAACTACTGAGGCTAGAGGGATGCAATCTGGTATGTATGATGATTGGAGGGTGGATGATCAACATACCAATTTGCAGCCCTCTAGCCTCACTAGTTTTCAAGATCTGAGGGCAGACAGAAAAGGTGCGGACGGACAGACAAAACCATCTCAATAGTTTTCTTTGACAGAAAACTAAAATAATGTTAACATCAACAGCAGCATCTCACCTTTAACTTGCAGCAGTCTTCCCACTACTAAATCTCTTAGAAGTGAATAAGAACAAATCTCACCTTTGATACCGGAAGTCCCACCCACTGATTGGCACCCCCCCCCAACCTAGCAATGCCTTGAACACCCTTGCAAAAGCACCCCAACCTGTCTCTCAGTGTATTTCCCTTTCGTTTTTTCTGTATAGACTTCTAAAAATGAAAGTTTATTCTGAAGAAAAGTGGAATTCTTACCCTCGTGGCAAATAAAAGCTAATTTCTCACTACTTTATCAATTATCGATGTTTCTTCATCAAAGATAAATCTCAACGTATACACATTAATCTTAAAATAAAAAGGAAAATCAATTGCATCTAGTCTTCAAAAATCAACTATAAGTTACAGGTAAGCGTAGGATGTAAAACCTAGTGGCTGTTTTACATGTTTGTTCCATGAAGCTGAGAAACCTTAATTATTTCTTATGGCTCCAGCACCTTGGCTGCTTTGATGGAAAAGGAAAACAGTAAACTCCATACCTCCTTGCCTGAGACAGTCTTTAAGGGGGCTTCGCGAGCCGTTTGCACGATGGCAATGGTTTCACCAGTACTTTGGGCCACCACAAACAGTTCGTCAATATAGAATGCCCATTATCAAGTTTTTTATACATAGACGTCGACAGTATTCTCTGCCAAATGCCCTTGTCTAACCCTAACGGAAGCAATCAAACCATATCTTGAAGTAAGATTATTATTTGAATCATGGAAAATAAAACAAAGGAGAGAATCACAAAGCTTGGCAGTACAAGAAAACAGGTGCACTTAACCGGACAATTGGAAGATTTCTGTTAATGGCTGAGTTGAAAAGTGAAATAGTTTCAGCTCTATAAAACTGGACCGCATTCTAACAGGTTTTCTTGCACTTTCTTTCATGTTTTGTAACGCACTTTTTAATGACTAAGTTTTCCTGGAGTTGCAAGGAGTTTTGGGCCCCACAGGCGATACGATCAGGTCGTCTGAACCGTAAGTAAATCTCACTGTTTATGGTGTTCTCCTCCAACCAAAAGCGGGCGGAATCCGTCGGCCTTTCCGTCCAGTTCGCAACCTGCCGTTGCCAGATTCATGGCTTCCGTTTTATGAGTCCATGGTGCGATCTCAGGATTTACTTCAGTTTCAACTAGACGCTGAAAGGGAAACATAGACAGCTACGTCGGCAGACAAGGAGTTCTGGGAAGAGTTTATTGAACTTCATGGCAACATCCTTGTCTCTGAAGAATTAATTAAGTGCAAGGATTATTCCGATAAAGGAGAGCGCAATATAAATTAGTTGGAATATTACAGGAGAAGGATGCAATATACATATAATATATATATTTATATATATATATATTATATATATATATATATATATATATATATATATATATATACCGGTGTATATATATATATATATATATATATATATATATATATATATATATATATATGTATATATATATATGTGTGTGTGTTATTTTCCTTGCATAAAACAAAAGTTTATGATAAAGTTTTGAATATAATTTTCATTTTCTTTGCATAAATTAAAAATTTTTTATACAAAAGAGATGATAATTATAATTCTTACTTGGTTGAAGAAAAGTAGGTTTAAGGCCTAGTCTTTTTTAATGGACCCTAGACCTAATGCAGAATAGTCTAAATTATATACCACTAGATCTATGCAAGATGCTGTATATGCAACAGCTACGCTTTTACCTTCATAAACTCTTTTTACAAAATTTGAATAATTGCTTTGCATGTCCCTTGGATTATTATGCCCCAAAAGAACGACCTGTGGCGGGGAAGCGAAGCGTAGCTAACAACCTCTCATGCGGTAATGTTGGTTGTCTCATCACGTGTGTGTGTGTGAGTGGTTTTTTATTTCTATGAGAGGCGAGACTATATCTAATAATTCCATGTATGTCTGCTCGTCCATTCTCACGAAGCTGAACTTATCATCAGGTTTAAGTTTCAATTCATTAATTAGGCAATCGTGAGATAGTTTATTTCTCTTCTTCAACCAAAGTTTAATCCATGTTTTCCTTTTTCCCTTGAGTTTTGCAATTTCAGCTGCAACATACGCCACAGCAACTGCTCCAAAAGTGCAGTCTATAGCCTCATCACTGAGCGGAGCAGCCTTGTCCGCACTCTACCAGGTTTTGGCAAATTGAAGTAAATCCGAACGTCTACGGGCAACACGGATACCGGAGTTAGAACGGAACCTGATCCAGCGGTCATATTGTCTATGTGGCCCTTTGTAGATGCCAACATACATGGGAACACTCATCAAACAGAACAGAAGGCAAAACAGGCAGAAGCTGCATATCATTCAGATCTGACAGATAATACGCTGCCGACAAGCAATGGTGTTCAAGAAGTGCATTGGAGAAGAGTCTCTTCCACGACAGATTAAGAATACTAGCCGCTCCTGTGCCGTCAGGTGATACACACAGGATTTCAATTTCCATCTACTTCTGTCTAAGTTTATAATACAACCTGGGTAGACATGGATTATGTATGACGGTATTAGACTACAATAATGTTAACATACCTGTCAAAAACGTGACCAAATAGCCAATAAGTACGAGTATAATAGCCCTTTGTTGGCCGAGTCGGTTGAGCTTCAGACCGTTATTCGATGGGCCGGAATTCAATTCCCGCCGCCGGCTGATGAAGAGTTAGAGGAATTTATTTCTGGTGATAGAAATTCATTTCTCGCTATAATGTGGTTCGGATTCCACAATAAGCTGTAGGTCCCGTTGCTAAGTAACCAATTGGTTCTTAGCCACGTAAAATAAGTCTAATCCTTCGGGCCAGCCCTAGGAGAGCTGTTAATCAGCTCAGTGGTCTGGTAAAACTAAGGTGTACTTTTTTTTTGTATAATATATTACTAATAAGGACGTTCACATTAATTCAGTGTAGCGAAACAGCAACGAAAATACTCGTACAGGTCGTTGACGGTGATGGCCCGATGTCTAAACGCTGGCAAAATTACTAACCAGATCACCGAAACTAATCAATAAATAAAAGAAAGAATAAAACGGTGACCATATGGATCGCTGCAAATGGGAATACAGTTCACATACCAAGCCACTTTAGCACGATTAGATGCTAGAATTACCTGTCAGAAAAATAAGCCAGGCTCCAGAATATGGCACTAACTAAGCACCACGAACTCTTCAACCTGCAGTCTATGTCGCCGAACATTAAGTGCCACTAGAGACCGACACTGCCTGAAGTTAGGTTAATCGTTCCGAAACGGTTATCAAAGGGGGCCCGTCTGTATGGGAGAGATGATGGTGAGCCCATTTCATTGTCTTTCATTGGCTGTTAGGGCGTAGTAATTTATGCGAATAAAAAGCACGAGTAAGTGCTTAAATATATGGTAACCACTGAATCTCGCAATTTGCCCACTAGGTTAGGTCGAAACTTATCCTTGTGAATCTTCCTTGAATTATCGTGTCAAAAATGTTGCTGTCATAATGATTCGGTAAATTGGGATCATAAAAGTAAGCTAGTTTCCGGATTAATTGTATGACTGTTTTACCAGTCTCCTTTAAGTTTGATTTGCCATTGCCCCGTGTCATTTTTCCACAGCAATTTAATTCAAAATTGCTCTGGGAGTAAGTTGTTGAACTAGGACTGATGAGGCTGAAACTATGATTAATTGCTTGATCACGAGTATCCAAGGCATAGTTCAGATCAAGTTATCGTAATAGTGACAAAGTTGTCATTCCTCGTCTGTCGTTAGACAACTGTTATATTGAATTTCGTCACTTTTTGAACTTCCATTTTGTAAATTTTGTTGAGTATTCTACGAATCCCGCTGTTCTTTAAGAAAAACTATGGAACACAGATTCTAAGAATACTTCCCTCTTCCCATTTCAAAGATGAAGTCTTGCGTCAGAAATATACTTTCCTATATCAGAAATCCTATTTCAGATTGAGCATACATTCTTTTGTGGTATTATATCCTACACAAATAAATCATATAATACCACCTATTCAAAGTGAACTACATAAAAAATTAAACCTATTATACCAAACAAGCCATAACTACAGATTTTTCCTTGCATGTATCTCGCCAAAGCTGCAGTCCCCTAAAAAGCACTTTCATTATCCTGATAAGATTATGCTTTTAGAGATATTGGTTCCCAGACGTCCCATGCATATCAACAGCTTATGGTAATAAAACACAATGATTCACACCGAGATTTCTGAACATTCACAGAAGCAGATTAGCTCTTTCCGCAAAAGAAGTGAGAGATCCGAGCTTCTAATCAATGGGGTAAAGAGACGGACTACGAAATTAGTTAGATCTCTGGAAATTTCATGAAAGCAGTTTAGGCTATGTGTACTGCTATTGCTCTTCTGCTTACATTAACAGGATTCCACTTCCAGTTATTATTATTATTATTATTATTATTATTATTATTATTATTATTATTATTATTCGACTTTACAAACAGGAGCAATGCAAGGTATTTCTAGATGTGAAAAACGCTCCAGTTATTTGTGGCAGGACCTCTATATGCTAATTATAGATTATACTGTGTCAATGGATGGAACACCGGCCAATCGTATTTCTAGAGGCGATAAATATAAAAAAAACAGATCCTGCATGCAATCGGTAACACTAGAGAATAAGAAATCAAGAAGATTCAAAATAATCGTTTGACGAAGAAAAAAGAAGATACTGTACAAAAAAAATAGATTATAAGACAAGATGTAATCAGGATATTGTGTGGAATGTTGACAAAGTTAAGAAAGGAGTAAATATTGGTATTAACACCAAATCACATATCTGTTAGGAAAAGTAGCCTTCAAAGGCAAGTTAGAATGAAAAACAAAATCAACACAGTTCATTCCATGTAAGATGTTTACTCTGAAAAGATAAACACTGGTAATTAGACTGCCGAGTCTGGTGACTTTTTTCCTTCCCTCTACGACCTCACTCTGGAATCCTCAAGTACTTTGCTTCTGATGCATTTATAAATTTTTAGGTTTTAGAGAAAGGTCTCTGGCCTAACTTAAAATCTGCTAGAGCTTTTCTCCTGTTTTCATTTTTTTTTGTTTATGTAAACTAGAGGAGAATAAGGACACTAGGTTGCTTGTTGCATTATCCTTGCTGTAAATAAAAAAAAAATACAGTCATACTCGATAACTATAGATACTGCCTTTACCACTTCGTAGAACTAAGCACCCAAGTAAATATGAAATCATAATTTGCATATTTATACTCAATAAATAACATGTAAAAAATGCACCAAAGTTTCTTCGGCGCAATCGAGTTTTCTGTACAGCGTATAATGCTGTGTGAAACTCTCAGCCACGGCCCATGAAACTTTCAGCCACGGCCTGGTGGTGGCATGTGCTGTTGGCACCTACAGCGTTGCCAGACGCACGATCGCGGCTGGCTTTAACCTTAAATAAAATAAAAACTACTACGGCTATAGGGCTGCAATTTGGTATGTTTGATGATTGAAGGGTGGATGATCAACATACCAATTTGCAGCCCTCTAGCCTCAGCAGTTTTTAAGATCTGAGGGCGGACGGACAGACAAAGCCATCTCACTAGTTAGTTTTCTTTTACAGAAAACTAAAAAGTAAGCAAACATCGTTGAGGATAAACGATTCCTAGGACAGTTTTACAAAAAAAAAAAAAAAAAGAAATCCATCAAATCACCAGAAGAAAAAAATAATGACAACCCGTATTATATCGCGGGAGTGGTGTAAATTACACGTCTGGACGATTACAGGCACTCGGAACATTCCTGGAATAAGAACCAGGTGCCAGGGGACCAGGGATGCATTTGGCTGACAATGGAATATGAAGAAGAGATGCTCCTCCATATAAAAGGCAGGTGCATAGAAACAATGACGAAAATATTGTGAGATTCCAGAGGTATCATCAGGAACAAACTTTTCTTGCACACCTGCAGTCTGGTGGACAGTCGTGCGCACACATACACCCACACCCATCCACCAACACACATATACAAACATACTCACAAACACATTATATACTGTATATGTATGTATATATATATATATATATATATATATATATATATATATATATATATATATATATATATATATATATATATATTAGGTTCGAGTGTGAGGACTTGTACAGAAACCAGAACCAAAAGGCTGTAACCCTTTAGCACTACCCATTCCCAAGGATAAAAAGGCGCAAGGTGGAAAAAAACCTCGACAGATAAATACCTTTAAAAAAATCATCAAAAACTTATTGAGAAGAAAACCACACGCCAGGCATACTGACGATCATAAAATAAAAAGGAATAATAATATTTCTGCCTGCACCAAAACAACACCAGTATCAACAATGTTAGCGACAGGGACTCATCCTTCATGCTATGAATGTGAAAGTGACTGCAGTGCTTGCGTTTCTTCAAAGCTTTCTCTTTGAAGACAAAGGGCTTTTCGCTGAGAAATAAATTATTGTTTGCTTTCTTTCTGCTTCTCACGTCAGCAGCCTAGATGTTTAACAATGAATATTTAAACGAAAGCTACAGGGCAAACGTAATGTGTTCCTGTCAGTCTGGCGCACAAGCCCAAATTATATTGTGCCTTGGAAGCGTAGACTAGACTCTTAAAGGAAATCTATCCAGAAATGAAATAGCTGCTATCCAGAAAATCTATCCAGAACTGAGGTAGTAGTTGGTATCTGGAAAATCGATCCAGAAGTGAGGTAGTAATTATCTGGAAAATCGATCCAGAAGTGAGGTAGTTACTATCTGGATAATCGATCCAGAAGTGAGGTAGTTACTATTTGAAAACCCTATCAAGCAGTGAAGTAGTTCCTATCTGGAAAATCGATCCAGAAGTGATGTAGTAACTATCTGGAAAATCTATCCAGAAGTGAGGCAGTTATTATCGGGAAAATCAATCCAGAAGGGAAATGATTAGTATCTGGAAAATCTATCCAAAGTGAAGTAGTTCCTATCCAGAAAATCCATCCAGAAGCGAAATAGTTCCTATCCAGAAAATCCATCCAGAAGTGAAGTAGTTCCTATCCAAAAATTCCAGAAGTTGAGTAGTTATCTGCAAAATCGATCGAGGAAATCTATCCAGAAGTGAGGTAGTTACTGTCTGGAAAATCGATCCACAAGTGAGGTAGTTACTATCTGGAAAATCGATCCCGAAGTGAGGTAGTTACTGTCTGGAAAATCGATCCAGAAGTGAGGTAGTTACTGTCTGGAAAATCGATCCAGAAGTGAGGTAGTTACTGTCTGGAAAATCGATCCAGAAGTGAGGTAGTTACTATCTGGAAAATCGATCCAGAAGTGAGGTAGTTATTATCTGGAAAACCGATCCAAAAGTGAGGTAGTTACTATTTGGAAAATCGATCCAGAAGTGAGGTAGTTACTATCTGGATAATCGATCCAGAAGTGAGGTAGTTACTATCTGAAAAATTGATCCAGAAGTGAGGTAGTTACTATCTGGAAAATCGATCCAGAAGTGAGGTAGTTACTATCTGGAAAATCGATCCAGAAGTGATGTAGTTACGATCTGGAAAATCTATCCAGAAGTGAGGTAGTTACCGTCTGGAAAATCGATCCACAAGTGAGTAGATACTATCTGGAAAATCGATCCAGAGGAGAGGTCGTTACTTTCTGGAAAATCGATCCAGAAGTGAGGTAGTTCCTATCTGCAAAATCGATCCAGAAATGAAGTAGTTACAATCTGGAAAATCGATCCAGAAGTGAGGTGGTTACTATCTGGAAAATCGATCCAGAAGTGAGGTAGTTACTGTCTGGAAAATCGATCCAGAAGTGGGGTAGTTACTGTTTGGAAAATCGATCCAGAAGTGAGGTAGTTACTATCTGGAAAATCTATCCGGAAGTGAGGTAGTTACTATCTGGAAAATCGATCCAGAAGTGACGTATTTACTATCCAGGAAATCTATCCAGAAGTGAAGTAGTTCCTATCCAGAAAATCTATCCGGAAATGACGCCGTTATCTAGAAAATCTATCCGTTAGTGAGGTACTTACTATCTGGAAAATCGATCTAGAATTGATGTAGTTACTATCTGGAAAATCGATCCAGAAGTGATGTTGTTACTATCTGGAAAATCTATCTGTTGGTGAGGTAGTTACAATCTGGAAAATCGATCCAGAAGCGAGGCAGTTACTATCTGGAAAATCTATCCGTTAGTTAGGTATTTACAATCTGGAAAATCGATCCAGAAGTGAGGTAGTTCCGTGAAAGATACATGCAATACTGCCTTAGTCTTTCCAAAGAGTAAAGCAGTTTATGCATGTACAGTATATAACTGTTTGCTGAAGTTGATCTGTTTGTTATTTCTTCATA
This sequence comes from Macrobrachium rosenbergii, assembly GCA_039081455.1. Lineage (NCBI taxonomy): Eukaryota > Metazoa > Arthropoda > Malacostraca > Decapoda > Palaemonidae > Macrobrachium > Macrobrachium rosenbergii. The sequence continues at coordinate 29,189,544 of JANJGK010000031.1, read as the reverse complement.
CGTTCCTGGATTCTTAGCCTTGTTTATATGAATGTTACACATGCTATAATACGAACACAATATTTACAAAAAAAGTCTAATATTCCAAATGCACTTCTTTTATTTCACCTTTGAATGGACATTTCACAAAGATCAAAGATAGTCTAATTATTAGACTATCTTTGATTACATAACTTATTAAACTCTAATAAGTTATGTAATCAATAAAATGTAGCATATAATACAGATCTGAGGCACATATGTAACAAAAGCTATGCTCACACTCAAAAGGGTGCAAGCGAAAGGATATTCAACTGACGATCAACGCATATTCATAGAAACAATTTTGTATATTACAACAAGTCCCAAGATTATCGCCTTTTTCATTCGAGTCCCCACCCCCCCCAACTCCCCCAGCACCGTTATCTGTTGCAGTCTCAAGAACATATCAATTCTTGAATTTTGTCTTATGTTCGAAAACTCTGCATGACATTCGTCAATTTCACAGCATTTTACGTAATAAAGTATTCTGATCACACCATTTTTAAAGCCACAGGTCACAGCCACCCCAGAGCCTCCTTTCACACAATATGTAACATAAAACTCGTGTTGGGACCTGTACAAATTTGGTGGCGGTGACTGATGTGATCGTTTCTTTTGTGTGGACAAAAAGTTATGCAGTCCATACTTCAGCATGGCGACCGAAATTGCAAAATTTCTGGAAAGGGATAAGAAGAGATAAGAAGGTGCAGGATTACGAGATTTTGTAACTGAACAACAAAACGTAGCCAACGCAGAGTGACAAAGGGAAAGAGAAGAACCTAGAAGACAGATCTTATAAAGAGAAAGTAAATAGCTAAAACACAGCAGAAACGTAAATTTCATATAATGAGACTCAAGGCGGAGTCTAAAGACGGGTAAGCAGCATTAGAACACTCATAGTCACTGTAAAGCTAAACTTACCAAGATCCGATGAAAAGCACGACAGCATGGACACTTATCAAAAGATTTGAAAGGTTTGAAGAACGCCAAGGCTGGCAAAGGGATGAGTGGGTTGTTTGTTTAATTCCACTACTAACAGGTAAGTGTCTGCAATTGTTTTCCAGTATGCCTTCAGAGGAAACCCTAAGTTGTGATAACTAAAAGAGATATGACATGTCTAAGGAGGGATTTATGAGGAAATTCCATGAGACTAGGCAAGCTCAGTGTGAGAGTGCATATCAGTTTGTAGCTAGTCTACAGAGTTATTCCAACTGGTGGACTGAAATGGCTGAAGGCTGAAAAGTTTGATGATTTGGCATATTTGCTCATCAGGGAACAGTTTATCAACGTGTTCAACTGAGGTGGCACTATTCCTTAGAGAAAGAGTACCAAGAGACACTGGCAAGATAGTGAAGCTTGCGGAGCAGTATTTGGAGGTTTACAGGATAAGCCTAGTGGAATACCTTAGGTGATAAAGAAGTCTACTAGGGTTATCCAGACAGCCAAGAATGAAGGTTTGTGTGTCACACACCATGACACATGGCCAAAAACTGTGTGCTTGTTAAAGAGCAAACACCAGCAGAAGTTTGAGCAAAAGGCAGCCAGTGCTAGGAAATGATGGTGGAATAGCTGAAGGAGGTGACTATCATCATGATTTGTAAGGACATCCACATAGCCCAGTTGGAAGACTACGTTCATGATGGTAGACTAAAGCTGGCTGATGTATGCTGCAATTTTCACCAATCAGTGAAGGCTATGTAGGCAAGGAGAGAGTAACTGTACTATGAGATACAGGTTGTACCAGTGCAGTTGTACTTAAGAATATGAAACTGAGGACCAAATGATTGATAACAAATGGGTTTGTGCATTCACTGATAGGAGTATCCATATCCAACTGCATTAGATTTCTGTAAATTCTCCATATTATGTGGGAGAATTATATATATGTGCCTAGATAACCCTATTTGTACCCTTACTCTTGGAAAATTCCAGGCATAAAGTACCCCAAAGTAATTATTAAAGCTGAGGCTGAGATAGTCAAGAAAGCTGTAGGGACAGACGATCAAAGGGACAAACCAGAGGAAAGTGATGCAGGGATGGATCCGGAAAAGGCTAGTACGGGACAGCAGCAGTTGTGATCAGTGCCCAAGTCCAGCAAGAGAAGCACAGCATCAAACCACTGGCAGTAGGTTTTACCATTCTCCATATTAGAGCAGGGCAGCTGAAAGGACGCCATTAAAAGAATCCCAGTTTAGCCAAGCAATGGGTGAGAGCAAAAACTAGGCTAACACAGAATATAGGACTAAGAGTTAAGGAACTCTAAAATTAAAAGTTATTAATGAAACATACCATGTTTTCCAAGGTAGGGTGGCTGGAATGAGGCAAATCCTATTGCTGGAGGTATACTGGCCCCAAATGGTGAAGTTGGCCCATGAGTTGGTTAACTTGGGGCTGAGAAGACTGTCAGCTGTATAATCAGCAATTTTCACTGGCCACTAATGGTTGCAGATAATCTGAAAATTTTGTAAGTCCTGCAACATTTGCCAGAATACTACACTGAGGGGCCTTATCAATAAGACTTTTATCATGAGAACAGATGCGCTGAATGAAGGACTAGGAGGCATACTACTGCAAGAGTTTGCCGATAGCATATTTCCAATTCCTTACGTAAGTAGAAAACTTAATAAGAACAAGCCTAACTACTGTATCATCCAAAAAGAGCGCCCAACAATAATATCTGCAGTTAACAGATTCCATCTGCTGTATGATGCAGATCATTTTTATATAAACCATATGCCATTTGCATACATTCAAAATGGCAAGTTGGAGAGTTCAAGGATCAGGAGGTGGACCATAGCACTCCAGAGATGCAAATTTCGAGTGGAGAGCATTCCAGGAAAGCCCAACAGGCTCAACCGTCAAGAATATGAGATCATTTTTCTTAAATGGTGATGTGCTGTCAAACCATAATTAATATTATTTATTTATACAGTTTCCCTTAGCAACGTCCTCTGTTGTTTTAAATGATCAAGAATATTAGCAAAATTTTAGACATTTTTAGTCATTTAAAAGCACTTTCATTATGATTTTCTTAGAGACTTCACGTAATCTGTTTCTTCAAGATATTTACAAAATGCCCTAGGTGACCAGGGTTACGTAACATCTGCTTTTGGTAACGCAGGCGTATACCAGGAACACTGAGATCTGAGAGCGTGAGAGAGAGCAAAGCAGACAGAGGAAAGACAAGAAAATCCTGACATACCTTCCCTAGTCGTCTCAAGCAGAAAAAGAATGCAGTGTTTCAGTTCAAAGGAAATATTTTAGTGTTAAGAAAAGACCCCTGCATATCCTTCCAAGAGCGACGATCTTCCAAAGTGAAATCGCCGTGTTTATTGTTTTGAATTTATTTTGTATTCTTTCCTTTTACTAAGTGTTTTAACCACGCCATTTTTAAAGCCACAGGTCATGACCACCACAGCATCCTTTCCCACACTGAGTGAACTGTCGCACACACTTTAGTCACAACGTTTCCAGACAGAAAGAGAGAGAGAGAGAGAGAGAGAGAGAGAGAGAGAGAGAGAGAGAGAGAGAGAGAGAGAGAGAGAGATAACAAATATCATACAATTAATATAACAGCCTAGAAATTTTATATCTGGTTTTCTAACCTTTCTAATAATAATAGCATAATGAATATGCTGAACCTCCTTACCTGGCTTCCCCGGCCCACAAAAAAAATTTTTAATTTATTTCATTATATAATTTCTAACAACAGCACAACTGCAAAAGCCTAGCCTATATGCCCTAAATGGTCATAATACTCACAAAAACTGATACTCAATTCCGTTTGCTTTTAATATGCTTGATTAGCCGTTCCTATATCTGGTACGTATCTTATCTTTTTCACTAGCCACTAGCCTTACGCTCTCTCATTTTAAGATAGGCGAAAAAGAAAGTCCTAAGAAGAAAGAAAGTTCAGTGAATCAAAGAATTATTACGACTCAAGTTATTTAAATGGAAGTGAAAAGGAATCGAAGAATGAATGAATAGCGTGAACGATGAATAAATAAATAAATAATTAATTAGTGAATGTTCGAATGCATAAACAAACCAATACATAGATACACATATAGATAAGCAAATAGCAAAATAACTAAATAAATCAATAAACAATTAAGCAAGCACGTAAGTCACTTAAAAGGAATAAATAAGCAAATCAATGAATAAATACAGATGTCAAACAAATACGAAGTGAATAATAAATAAATAAAATAAAAATAAAAAATACAGAAGAATCCTTACGTTCAAAGCCACTCTTTTTAAATTACGGTACCAAAACATTGATGTTCATCCTATCGCACGCTTGCTTTATAGATAAAAGAAAAAAAACGAGATACAAGAACAGTTGCGAAAGTTCCAGCAACTTTCACTCAAAATGAATTTTAAATAATCAAATGAACAGGGGCATCCAATAGACACCGTACCTCCTCCAAATCACAAAATGCGCCATACTGGGGGATGATTTCTACAGCGACATAATGGTGAAATTTTCATTTTTCACCACACACCACAAACAGACACGGAGTGAAAAAGTACTAAACATAGAATTAGGCCAAAGGCCAAGCACTGGGAACTATGAGGTCATTCAGCGCTGAAACGGAAATTGACAGTAAAAGGTTTGAAAGGTGTAACAGGAGGAAAACCTCGCAGTTGCACTATGAATCAATTGTTAGGAGAGTGTGGAAAGTAAGATGGAAGAAAGAGAATATGAAAGGAAGTACAGTAAAAGGAACGAAAGAGGCTGCAGCTAGGGGGTGAAGGCACGCTGCAAAGAACCTTAAGTAATGTCTACAGTGCACCGCATAAAAAAGTATTTCCTCTTCACATCTTCACCGGTCAGGTATGGAAATTGAGACTCGGACCAAAACGATGCTCTTCCATATTCCTCGGACAGGAGTATTAATAGAGAATACACTTCAGTCTTCTTGTTTACCAAGAGACAGGTTTTTAATCCTTTGGATAATACTCCAGTAAGACTGTACGTTGTTTATTCTCTCAGGCCTCGCTTAATTCTGCTGACTGCTAGAGCTACGCGTCTCTTTGCGAAAAAAAAAATAAATAAATAAATAAACCTGGATAAAGTCATATCAAGAGGTTGAGAGAATACACAGAGAGAAGGCAACAGGTTTCAAAATAACGAAAACCTCTTCATGCGCCTTTCATCTATTCACAGTCTTCGTCTTTCCTATTCAATTAATTGATACTGAAAGGCGGTTTTTAATGTGCTAGCTTGGACATGAATAAAAAGGCTAGTTACAAAACATGGTATCTGTCCATTTTTACTGATCTCAAGATCTTTGTTGTGATCGAGTAACAAACAAAGCAAAACCTTACCATATTATATACTGGATTATTGCCTCAGGTTACAAAAAGGTAAAATAAGAGGAGATACGTGACGGGAGATGAGGCTTCCCTGAAACATAACAACTGCGCCTCGACTATTTTGAGAGATTTCCGACAGGTACAGTACGAGAGCCATAAAAGACCAGTGAAGAATAGAAAGAAAAGCCAGGCTCCGTTTCCATTTTTGTAAAGAAGCAAAAAATGTTATTGCTTACTCGAATAATGTAAGGTTCTGCCAGTTTAATCGTCCACCTACAAATTGAATGACTGTATTCTGCAGACTGGCATTACAACAACAATGGCCAAGGACATTGGTTCGTGTATTAAGTAATGATACAATAATACTGCGCAACTTCTTCTATACGATAATAATAATAATAATAATAATAATAATAATAATTACTATTATTGTTATTATTATTATTATAATTATTATTATTATCATTATCTACTAATTCGGACGAAATATCTAATTACCAAGCGATATGCATGGAAGTATAATTTTTTTTTTATTTTTTTTTACATTTTAGAAACATCTGAGCTTTGAAATATTTGAAAAACTAATAACCCATGAATAAACTTGCCGCTGCTTAAACCTGAGGTCTCTATTAACCGGAAAGGACGCAAAATTTATTAATAACATAGAATGAAAAGTTGAACAATTATCTCTTACAAAAACTATGCTTGAGAAATTTCAGTTCACGAGGTCAACTGAAAATGCCCTGAAAAGTTATCAATGGGAGAGATGTTATACTGTATATATATATATATATATATATATATATATATATATATATATATATATGTGTGTGTGTGTGTGCTTAAAAAATCACAGTAGATGCACGTGTCTTCAGTATGTCAGTATATAAGCGAATACCACACGAAAATGACAGGCGGAAGTTCAGTACTGTCATTTTTCTGTGAAATTCATATATATATATATATATATATATATATATATATATATATATATATATATATATATATATATGTATGTATATAAAGATTATCGCCCCACCCCCTATAAAGGGGATGCCCCAGAGGAAAAATGCAAAATTGGTAACTGCCATATTCCATACTTGAATTGCTTAGTCACAGATGAACCTCCTGTACTAAAATCTTCCCAGCGTTAGCCCTTTTCCCAATTCTATAGTGAAAACTGATCAACAGTGCGCCAAACTTACTTTCATACATTGTGATATTGTCTGGCTGCTTTTGGTCGAGGTTACGATAAAGAAAAGTCATCAGTCAGCATTTGACCTAACCAGACTGAAAAACAAGGGAGCTCTCTTAACCCGAACGAAGGTGCTTTTCACTTGGTCAGTCCCTTTACTCTCGACGACCCGACCACATTATGGATGCAGATCTCAGCAGAGGCTAAAGGAAAATCCGAACGCCAAATCTGCCATAGTGACCCTTCATTTCCTTGTTTTCTGGTTTTCTTCTATGGTAACCTTCCAAGCTTCCAGCAACGTCACAAACGTGCACAGTAACACCGGGACGGTCTAACCCTGTCCTCTATTAATTTTGGTGAATCCCCCCCCCCCCAATCTCGTACGCACTCTCACGCTCCCAGTCGTCGTTTCCAACACCTCTTTTATTCTATTTAGACATCTTCTTGGTCTTCCTTTCCTCCTCCTTCCTAACACTTCCGACTTCTACACTCTTCGCTAAGCAATAGCCATCCATTCTTTCGAAATAACTGAACCATCTCAAAATACTCTGACCCACTCTTTCACGTATGCTGACTCTTTTACCATTTCTTCAACCACATTTCTCAGCAATTCAATTCTTACACCACACATACTTTGCAAGCATTTCACCCCAACAGCGTCAACCTTTTTCTTCCATGTGGGTTAAGTATCGAACTGATTTGAATATAATGACCTATGAGGTCATTCAGCGCTGAAATGGAAATTCACTGTAAAAGGTTTGAAAGGTGTAACAGGAGGAAACCCCGTCAGTTGCACTATGAATCAATTGTTAGGAGAGGGCGGAAAGTAAGATGGAAGAGAGAATATGAAAGGAGGTACAGTAAAAAGAACGAAAGAGGTTGCAGCTAGGGGCCGAAGGCACGCTGCAAAGAACCTTAAGTAATGCCTACAGTACACCGCATGATATTAAGTATCCTTAAAGCACTTCCACGTAGAATAATTGGCACTGCAGTTGTCTTTCAGGTCCTCTGAAAACATCCTGCTACCCTCTTGACTTGGTCTGTGACTCACCTTTTTGCTACCCAGCTATTCTACGTCACATAAACACCCAAAACCTATATATATAATACTAAAATCCGAGGGGATCCGGTCTTGTTTGTCCTCCCCCAGGTGACAGTAGGGGAGACATGACACAGCCACCCACCCCCTGCAAACCGATTTATCTGCCCCAGGTGGGGGCGGGGTAGGTAGAGGAACAGAAAGATAGGGGAGACATCCACCCTCCTCCTGCAAACCTGTTTGTCCGCCCCGGGTGGAGGTGGGGTAGGTAGGGAACAGGAGGGTAGGGGAGACATCCAACCTCCTCCTGCAAACCTGTTTGTCCGATCTCGGTGGAGGCAGGGTAGGTAGGGGATCGGAGGGTAGGGGAAACAGCAGCCCGGGTTTCAACGCGAGTAGCGCGTGCCAATAAGCTCGTGCATCAATAATTTCCAATCTTTCATCATCCATATTAACATCCACTCCTCCATCTCCCTGATTTCCACTGACTCATATCCTCACATTTATTCTCAACTTTCCCCTCTTCCAACCATTTTTAGACTTCTTCCCTAGTTGCAGAAACCAGCCAAGCCACGTGAAATCAGTTATTTTCCCCTGGAAGCAATAGCAGTAAATACAATTAGTCTTTTTCTGTTTTAAGTCGCTGAATACGGTGCTCCGCGAAAATCCGTCCATTTCGGTATTCTACTGTCCCGGGGGACAGTTATTAGAAAAATTTGCGGGGAGATATCAAAAGTAGCTAAACTATCAAATATAAGTTGGTGAAATATAATATTCAATCAAGTTGATGGATTTTTATATATTTCCAATAGAACCTCGACCTATAACCTGCTAAAGGCATTATATTGCAGTAGCACGTAATTAAAAGCAATATTTGCGCTCCTATGTTATCAGCTTTTCCTATTTTTTCCACTGAATATCAATAAATATATACAGTAGTACAAAGGAAATGTTTTAGTTTCTTAATAATTAAAAGCCCTCAGAACAATGTGTATAAATCATTGGCAACTTCCTGGCTACTGTCTTGTACTTTTTCATTACAGGATAGTCCTAGATAACTTTTCATTTTGTTGCCGTTTCCAATCCAGGAAGATATAGCTGTTTTTAAAGTTGATGGGGAACACAGTGCTGTACAGTACACAATCAGACACGTACCAAACATGAACGTCCGTTTTACCAAATTTTTTCTTCTTGCTTAAAGGGAAGAGTGAGGGAAAATTTACAAGGAAATAACTGTCACACAACAATTAACCTATCTGCGCTTTAATGTATACAGATGTACAGTCACTCAATAATGTTTTGCAACATGTTCCAAAAGTTTTCGTTCACCTAACAGTAATTTGTTCTTTTGATATTTACAAGGAAATGTAATTTTCTTATTCGATTTTGGTTATTAATCATACGGTTAACAATATAAAAAAGAATGGTGAGTGAAAAATTCATATTACGAAAAATGACGAAACATTTTGAAAAATTTCACTTCAGATGATTGGGCAAAAGAGTCAAAGAAGAAACTATATCTCGAATCCAGATAAAAGCTTATTGACTAATAAAATAATATTGAATAACCATCAATGAAATTATATATAAATAAAGAAAGAAAGAATTCAACCATTATCGTTGTCAAAAACAAAAAAGAAAAAATCTCATAACGTCGTATGTTATCGTGTGACTCCACATTCAGGCAGGAAAAGTTTAAACTGTCTCGTCACTTGCACCGATAAGATGGGCAACAGACTAAGCCGCACCACAATCATTAGCTTGCATAAGACTAATGTTTCTATTGTAGATATTGCTCGGCAGATTAGCGTAAATAAAACAACCATGTATAGAGGGATACAACAACAGAGAGAACGAGGAAACATGATAAATTCATTGTAAAAACTGGAGGACAACCCCATTGTTGACTACTGTTAAAGATCACCATCGGATGATCACTTAAGGAGCTCCGTCTAACTCCCCCCTGACAACCGATGTTGCTATAAAGAGAGAACATTACGCTCTCCCTTCAAGTTGCTGCTCAAACCATCCGTAACAGGCTACATGAGACCAAGATATTATTTCATCATACTCCTGTCAAGAAACACTTCATATCAGCGAAACACAAAGAATAGAGGCTAGGGTTTGCGTTCTAATATAATCCAGTGGCCGATGATTTCTGTACGAGTCATCTTTTGCGATGAGGAGGAGACATTCTCCACTGATGAGCATGGTAGTCTTCTTCACTGCTGGCATTTAGCATGAACTAAATTAATGTTGAACTTCTAGCTAATTTTAATTCTTTATGAACTTAGATAATAAGAAATACAAAAATAGGCGTTATATATTCAGTTAACTTCATAAGAGGCATCAAAATGATAGGCCTAAGTAGCAATGAAAGAAATGAGAAATTACACATGATAACAGCATTATATATATATATATATATATATATATATATATATATATATATATATATATATATATATATATATATATATATATATATATATATATATATATATATATATATATATATGTTTCACTAGTTCACAATATACATAGGATTAGTCATTCAAAAATTTAATTAATAATAATGTGAAGCAAATCTTTACAAAAGTCGTATTTGTTGATGTTAATAAGACTAATAGTTCAACTTGTAACAGTCGTAGGCCTATGTCTACAAAGTTCACACATATGAAGGAGATAAAACAACGATAGTGATGGCAGTTGGAGATGAAAATATTAAAACATAAGAACAGCGATGACCTCTGAAGTATTATAGTAACATCCTTTAATTAAGTAAAATATGACAACAGTAAGCAGTATCAGAAAAAGCCCTGTTTAAGGGAAACTGCAGGTAATTTCTCGGACCCACCACTAGTGTTCAGTTGTTTCACGAGCTTACAACTGAGTTGCCAAATAGCGCCAGATGTCGCTATTATAAGCTGTTGTCCGAAAAGTTTTGAAGTATGTTGCAACACTTTTTTGAGTGATTGTACACTCGGCAAGAAAAGTGAAGATACAGTTTTCATTAGATTTCGTTCCATTGAATTTTAATTTTTTTATTACAGAAAACACATAATCTCGGTAAATTTACTCTAGAATATGAAAATACAATGCAAATTATATCATATATGTTAAATCTGCAAAGCAAAAACGCTCAGATACTTAAAAACACCATGTATGTCCGAAGTAATCAGAATTTCTCAGATGACTTCGTTCATAGAGATCTAAAAGATAGTGTATGGATATCTCGGTGTAGAACTGTTTATCAGAACAGCAATATTTACTCGTTTTCCGTTATGAACAGGCTTATTATTGCATCATCATACAAGGTAATGATAATTTCTTTAATTTTTACACATTCATATTTGTATTTCACGGTGTTTAAAGGTCAGCTGGAATTAATGGCAGTAAATGTTGTGACAGCTAGGGTAGGTTGACCAAATCTATTTAAATCCGCAAGAGCGTTCTCTATGATGTGTGGAGTATCGCCAGGTCTTCGGCGGGAAAACGCAAGTAACTGGATGTTTCTTGACGTTGCCATAGTTTCTCTCTCTCTCTCTCTCTCTCTCTCTCTCTCTCTCTCTCTCTCTCTCTCCATTGCTAAAACATACTATACAAATATAGTATCGCTCAATCACTAAAAGGAAAAAAAATAATGAAATGAGTAGCTCTACATGTAGGCCTAGGCTTACACAACAACAACTCTCTCTCTCTCTCTCTCTCTCTCTCTCTCTCTCTCTCCATTGCTAAAACATACTATACAAATATAGTATCGCTCAACCTCTAAAAGAAAAATATAATGAAATGAGTAGCTCTACATATAGGCCTAGGCTTAACTAACTCAGTGGTCTGGTTAAACTAACGTTAAAAAAAAAAACACACACAACAGCAGCTCTCTCTCTCTCTCTCTCTCTCTCTCTCTCTCTCTCTCTCTCTCTCTCTCTCTCTCTCTCTCTCTCTCTCTCTCATCATAACACTGCATTCGTTCCTTTATTGTTCCCCAAGTTTTTCGTTGGACATTGCTCAAATTTAACTCGATTTCATTATGGAAGCTCACGTTTCCGATTATGCAAGCATTCCGTTCATTGTGATGTCATAAATTCATTTGTGTAAGGTTAACTTGGTAGGTTACATCGAAAAATGTTTATTTTGCTCAGAACTGTCGCTGCAAATTACAACTTGAACGAATACTGTAAAGCTTACTACTGCATTCAACTTGAACGAATACTGTAAAGCTTACTACTGCATTCAAGTATCAATGAATTCAGAACCGTAGAATGTGATTGAAAGTAATAGGATTAGGAGGTCAGGCAAAAAACAAACACAATAAGATTGAAGCTCCTCCCTCTTTCTAGAGTTGCCAGATGTCTCATTATTGAGCAATGTATGTCCGAAGATTTAAAAAAACTGTATCCTCACTTTCCTTGCCGAGTGTACATACACATCTTGGTGTAACAATTATCCACAGGTAATGGTAGCAGCGTTTGAAAACTGAATCGGTTAAAACTGGAGCCTGCTCTGCTTTCATCTCTGTGAACTCATTCAGTTATTTTTGTTTTGTTTTTTTACATGAAATAACTTATGACTAAGGCCGATTATAATGCAACTTGAGTGAAAAGAATGATAACATGCAAACATGTAACAACGTACTCAAAAATAATAATATACATTGTCTGCTCTCTCTCTCTCTCTCTCTCTCTCTCTCTCTCTCTCTCTCTCTCTCTGACATTCGCCTGTACTAAGCTAAATAATCAATTTACTCATCACAAGAATATGGTTTCTCATAGGCAAAAAGAATGACCCTAACTTATAGGATGATTATCCTCACCGGGCTAGTAACATGTCAGATGAATGTGTTTCGGCTCTAAAAACTAATTTAGGATCAGACACTTAAACTCAAGACTCCAACGCTGCATCTTGCGCTTAACCAAAAGTCTAAGCTCCTTCGCGCAAAATAAGTCTACAAAAGTTCAGTACTAACACACCAGCCATACCATTTCCTAGTGTATGTACACAGTATACATAAGCAGCTACAACCTGGTTTCTTATATTCATGAATTTCAAACTTTAAAGCCCTAAAGTACAAATTGCATAAGATGCGTAGAACACGGTACAGACTATCCTGTAGTATATGAAGAAAATGTAAATTCATTCTCACTCTCTCTCTCGCTACTATTTCAATTCCATACTAATGTATAGCAATACTCTTTCATCGGAGTATGACTTCCATTTGCATCTTGCCTGCATAACAGTTAGACTATCGACACTACGTCTTTAGTAAAGAAACCGGTCATGTTGTAGTTCCAGTATATCGTGAGACAGTAATACTAACTCAGGTACTCCCAAAGTTTTCATGTATGTATGTATACAAATTATATATATATATATATATATATATATATATATATATATATATATATATATATATAAATGGCCACTTTTTTACCTGATATGTAAGTAGGCTATTTGTAAACCACAACTCTCTAAACGTCTTGATTTTTTCAAACTTTTTGATCTGTTGTCACTACAAAGCCTCAGATTCTAATGAAGAAGCAAATGAAGAAAGTGACGCCCATGGCAAGATTCGAACCGCACCAGATAGGCCAAAGTGGGGTTAACGTTAACCACTTGACCATGAGAAGGATATAAAGATATTAGTGTTAATGCATACATATATCTGTCAACTTTAGACGCATTAAACATAGCTGGAATAGATTCATCCTTGCCTTCGTAACAGTGTTTAGGCATTTATTGCTTTTAAGGCTAAAATGCATATATAAAATTAACAAATTATTAAATGCCTTCTTCATTATGGTGAGTTTTAATTTTTTTTTAATATTAACAGCTTTTAGCTCAGCTAACCAAAGAATGCAGGTTACTCTGTCATTTAGGGAAGCCATGGGTCAGTAACAACCTTGAAAAGAAAACAGTCACTCTGAAGTTTCTATAAAGTAATAATGGGTAAGAAGAATTGTAATAATTTTTTTTAAATGAAGACAAAAAACTAGACATATAAGACTTTCAAATGTTTTCAACAGATTTATTCTATCGTAGATAGCTCAAAAGCTATACAGTATATGTTCAGAATTGCACACACTTTATGGACACCCTCTCTCTCTCTCTCTCTCTCTCTCTCTCTCTCTCTCTCTCTCTCTCTCTCTCTCTCTCTCTCTATATATATATATATATATATATATATATATATATATATATATATATATATATATATTATATATAATATAATATATATATAAATATATATTATATATATAATATAATATATATATATATATTATATATATATATGTGTGTGTATGTATATATACTGTACAATAATACAATAATATATGTGCGTATGTATGGATGTATGTATGTATGTACATTTACACCTCTAATTTGTAATAACTACAACGACATTTTAACTTCTAGATTTCCTTACAATTTTTAGATGCACTTGTTACTACAAAGCCTAGATCCAAACGAAAAAATCTGAGGCGCGTGCCAGAATCCCGGCACGGACATCACAATTCCCACCTTGCTTCTTCATATGGGTCTTTTTCTCTTGGGATAAGCATATCAAAAACTGTGATGAAATGAAGAAGCTAAGAAGTCATTGTGATTACTACAAATACATGTATATCACGTTAAAAAGTGCCCAGTGGGTCATTTATAATCTATATATATAAAAATGGATGTATGTATGGTCCACGTACACTTTGAAATGCATTGAGCAATTTCAACCAGACTTGGTATACATAGTAAAACCTGAAATGGTGCTTAAAGAAATCAACATTCAAAATGGAAATATGCACGATGGAGAACAGAACGGGAAAATGCATGATGGAGAAACAGAGGAGTTTCACTGCGACACAAAAATGGGTATTCACATAATGTCTGGACAAAATATAAGTGTTAATGAGTTATCTTACTCACTTCCTGTGGCCGCAAATAAACGATCTCACAGTGGCTGTTCTTATCCACTAACACTGCACTAAGAGATAATCACACCCAGCTGCAAATCGAAGTCCATAGCCATTCTATGTTCCTCCATTAGCGAGCGCACACATGCACGCGCACACTTAATAACCCCTCCCCGGAAGCGTGACGACACCAGTTCAGTGTTCGAAAGATCACAACGCTTCCATCAATCTGTCACATGATCAGAAGGCACACATGAA
>JANJGK010000031.1:29152304-29172304 GCA_039081455.1 Macrobrachium rosenbergii | reverse complement strand
CTCCGATAAAAGATATATTAAGTTACATATTGTTATGAAAATCTTGGATCATTTTGTCTGTGCATCTTTTTTTTTTATCATGTGCAGCCTAAATACACAAGCATCTTGCTTTTTTTTTTCTTTTAAATTGATGTTGGCCTAAATAAGAGATCCCACATAGACCACATTAATTGAAATGAAGCAAAGACTTCTACAGCCATGTCAAATGTTAATATCATTGTGAGATTGGGCCTACACATCAAATTCCTATATTTTGAGACAATGACAGGGCATGGGCCTACACGTCAATATCTTATATTCTGAGGCAATGACAGGGCATGGGCCTACACGTCAGTTTCTTATATTCTGAGGCAATGACAGGGCATGGGCCTACACGTCAATTTCTTATATTCTGAGGCAATGTCAGGGCATACGCCTACACATAAAATTCTTATATTTTGAGACATAGACAGGCGATGGACCTATACGTCAATTTCTTATATTCTGAGGCAGTCAGGGCATACGCCTACACATCAAATTCTTATATTTTGAGACAGGGGATGGACCTACACGTCAATTTCTTATATTCTGAGGCAATGACAGGGCATAGGCCTACGTATCAAATTCTTATATTTTGAGACATAGACAGGGGGTGGACCTACACGTCAATTTCTTATATTCTGAGGCAATGTCAGGGCATACGCCTACACATCAAATTCTTATATTTTGAGACATAGACAGGGGATGGACCTACACATCAATTTCTTATATTCTGAGGCAATGACAGGGCATAGGCCTACGTATCAAATTCTTATATTTTGAGACATTGACAGGGGATGGGCCTACACGTCAATTTCCTATCGCAAATAGTTTTCTACCGGTATCTTTCGAAAATAGAGTAGCTTTTAATTAATAT
Source organism: Macrobrachium rosenbergii (assembly GCA_039081455.1). Classification (NCBI taxonomy): domain Eukaryota; kingdom Metazoa; phylum Arthropoda; class Malacostraca; order Decapoda; family Palaemonidae; genus Macrobrachium; species Macrobrachium rosenbergii. The sequence goes on along the minus strand of JANJGK010000031.1, from coordinate 29,171,409 downwards.
AGTAGTTTCAACTCCACGATATATAATGTATATGCATAAAGTGGAATGTACACGTATAAGCAAGTATACATACATATACATGCGTGGATGGCCATAGTAATTGTAACGCCACTTATACCACAAAGAATAAGAGTAAAACTTGTGGGCACGTAGCCAATGGCACACACAGATCATTCAAAGGACTGTCTCAGCCTTACACACACCTATCAAACTGCTCTCAGTGATCTATATTGAATATACATTTACAAAAGGGGCAACATTTTATATTACTGTGATGAGTAAATATAAGGCTGCTGTAGTATTTATATGAAAATGAGTTCTATGGCAGGAAGGCATCATAAGATACTTCACGAAATAAAAAAAAAAAAATAGCTGAAAAAGTTATGTACGAGATTCATTTGCTTTGGAGGCATTCTTGTAGATTACCCTGTTGGACAAAAGGATACACGAGTCAACAATTCTCTCCCTCTGTGTGTGTTTGTGTGTGTGTGTGTGTTGTTAGGAGAATATTCTAGTATAGACTATATTCATAAAGATCTCGATTACTTTTAAATAAGACAAATTATTAAATTTCAATTCAAAAGAGTAGGCAAATAATTCTTTACACCAGTATTCTATGAATAGGTCTATATTTATTTTTCATGTTAGGTTACCATATGAAAATTATTCGAAGACACTACAAGCATCTTAACAGCAGCAACAAAAACAAGAATAATCACAACAAGAACCACAATAAAACGGCTGAATATAAGATAGGCCTATAATCCAAACGTCATAAAGACATAGGACATTATAGGTCTCTGTCATTTTTTATGGTCCTGTTATTTCGAAAGGAGGTAATGTCCTTAAGAAAATTCTCAGCAAATTATATCCAATATGACTCGTATAGCCTATCATGCTGTAACTTTAAGTTAAACATTGGCATATTCTGGTTTTGTAGAGTGCAGTCAAATTATCATCCATTCGAGTATGTAAACGATTGCAATGAAATCGATTTTATGACTAAAATTACTATTAAAATGTAGTAAAATTTCCCGAAATCATTATGAAATACAAGTCTGCATAGCTCTGAGAAAATCTTTGAGTTAAATTTAGAATGGTGAACACGCTTGACAATATCAGACGGTAATTATCATTTTCCAGCGATTCAAGTGCACCGAATCGAACGCAGACATTCCCTGTGTCACCTCCGTATTCAGTGAACCTCATTTACGAAACACAACATTGATACATCGCGGAACACTCCTGACTTCATTCATATTTTCCTGTTTGTTTTTTTTTTTTACCATTTTTAGGGAGATGTGTATTATGATTTTATTTCAGGGAGATAATATATCGTTTCTTTTTGATAATCAGCAGAACTTATTTTAGTTCGGTAAAACAACCACTGCAAAATAAATGAAGATGAAAAGAACCACAGATTAACCAACTTTTCGGAACCATTGCCAACCAATCAGCTTCAAGGAATGGTCGTGATAATCAGTGGGCGAGGCTTAACTGCAAAGCACCGCGGACTTTGCTATAGTTCTCTATGTATACAACTCGGTACTTTTGATCATCCTATCAACTGGAGAAACGCAACAGAAATTTCATTCTGCAACGATTATATTAGAATATACAGTATTTAAATCTGGTTTCATAGGGACGTTTTCCAGAATGCTTTTCAGTTGAAATCCTGGTTCGTACAATTCAGGCAATTCACTTATTTTTTCTTAAACAGTTAAGAGATTCTAGATTACCGTATGCCTTAGGTTAATGGTTATATTATTGCTACTATTATTTTCAAGATTAGTTTGTCATATTTTTATTGTAGTTCAGTAATTTGGTGAGAGTGCTTCTGTTTGCAATGGGCCAATAATATATTCTTACTATTCTTCATTTATGGAGAAGTTTTCTGCTTCATTTTTTAGATAACATGTGTCACTTTTGCACCGAAGATGTATAAAATGCACGATAATATATATATATATATATATATATATATATATATATATATATATATATATATATATATGTGTGTGTGTGTGTGTGTGTGTGTGTGTATGTGTGTGTGTGTATGTATATATACAGTGCCTCTGTATGTAAAATATATATATATATATATATATATATATATATATATATATATATAGAGAGAGAGAGAGAGAGAGAGAGAGAGAGAGAGAGAGAGAGAGAGAGAGAGAGAGAGAGAGAGTCGACTAAATTCCTTAAAACAGAAAGGTATCAGCATATTTGGTGGAGTAAAAAAGGGGAGGGGCGGTTAATCTTCACTCAAAATAGTTGTAGTTACATAAACAAGCACCGAAAACTACGGAATCCGAGAGTTTGAGGGCAGAAAGATGTAAGGCTCAAAATAAACTACACTTATGTTGTTCATTTCACGTTATGTCACTAGATTCCAAAAAGAAGGAAATTTCATGTTACAACCTGCAATGAAATCTAATTAACTTTATTAGGAACAGACAAAATTGAAGAACACTATGGTAAGGCAGTAGACTGTCAATATATAAAAGTAAGACTATGTGGAAATTCTTTTACAACAAGAAAACAAGGCTCTAGGTAAGGTTAGGTCGTTCCTACAAACAGCACAAAAAATTTGTTAATACAGAGAAAATCTGCAACAATTACACTTCCTATCATAGAATCTACAAGGAAGTGACAATATTTAGGACGTCAGCCTAGTACTGTTGATTCTGTTATTCAAAATCATATGCAAGTGAAAGCGAGAGGGGATATTTAAAACTACAACCGAGATTCTAGATCATTGGATCTCAACCTTTTTTGGTCCATGCACCCTTTCACTATATGTCAGAATGTCGTCCCCCCCACCCACTTCCCAAAACTGTCTGCCTCAAAAGGTGCATTCCAAATATGCAACAAAATACTCACACATGCACACAAGCTAGCGGAGAGAAAGCCCAGCGTGACCTCTCAATTGTGCAGACCGATGCACGCTGCGTTTTGTGTAGTCCTGCCAATCTGTGGTCACAATTCCCCCCCGCCCCCTTCCCCGAAACTCTGAAATCCCCTCCCAGTGGTGAATTCCCCCCCAGGCTGAGAGGCATTGTTCTAGATCATATAATAGCAACGTGAAAGAGTTTTAGAAATGAAAAGAGGACCTCAATATACTGTGGTGTATGGCGCATCGAACATGAGTGGGGATTGACCTACTGCTGATTTCACTTGTGTAAGTATACGAAGCGACCTAAAGGCTACGAGTATTATTATTTTTTTTTCATCATAGAGGGTTCATCCATGTTTCCTTGCTTCTCTGGGACGCCAACATAGAAAAATAGCCTACGGTTTCAAGGACTATATTACCATAATACTATCTTCAAATTTTTATGCTTATAATTACGTAATGCTTACAATCACAGTAACTATATTTTCATTATCATATGCAAAAAGGGATGGAGCCATTAACCATCATTGATCAAAATCAACAAAATCAAACCAAATAAAAAATGGTTTGAAAAAGTGGGGCCGAATCCAGTCAGAACTATATGGAAGGTTAGCCCTACAAAAGTTGGGAAAACGGAAGCAGATGTGTTCCATAGCATGCTAGTTGTGGGTAGGAAATACTTGCTGACCCTTACGTGGCAAGATTATTGTTGGAACGGAGTGAAGGACCAGTGCTACGGGAGTTACGAGTCCGGGCAAACATTTTGAATCAAATCAGTCCTCTCATTTCAAAGGAAGCCTAAACCGAAACCTGGTCCTATGCCATTGGCTACTGTTTAGGGACCGTTCCTTTATTGCTAAAAGAACAAGATTCGTTAATCAGAGTGCCACGGGAATCAAAATCTGGTCTCCTAACATCGATACAGTGGCGCCCGGAAATGGTTCAGATTCCACGTTAATCAGACAGTCACGGGCATTACCTACAAATAGCAATGCAAAATTATCGGCATTTCAAAATTCCACGATTCATGACACGTCACGGAAATGAGGGATGATTGCCTACTAACTTTTATGCATAAATCGTTCTGGATAATTCAAATACATAAGTCCTCTTCAAAGCAGCCATGCTCATATGCTTTCCGATGCTGATGAGCCTGACACGTGTCCCAGAAAAAAATTCAGATTTATCCATTCGAAAAAGATTTTGTTGTCCTTTTGAACAACTATCAGATATAGGCTATACCTATGATATTTGCATATGGATAAATCACTTTATGACGAAACTAAAACCATAAAAATACACTAGGTCTATCTACTTATAAACACTAAGTGAAATGAAGGTTTACGCGGCATTTCACTTCACCTGTTACAACAATAATGTCATAGTAATAACCGAAAAGTAATTAAAAACTATAAATACAGTTACTAAAACAAAGGTGTTGCTGGATATTAACTTACCACTTCAGAGACTCATCAAGAACTTTCCCTATTATGGGGTAAATGGCGGAAAGACTCTTCCAAATAACTTTTTAAAAAGTAATTCACTCTTGTAGTGTCAAGAAAGTCTTTCTTCTTCGCTCAGTAACGGACACTTATCAGACTCTAAATTACTATCAGTGTTTATTTAAAACCAAGAAACGTTTCTTAGTTCATAAAAAAAGGTTATTGAACGGAACAAACGTTTCATAAGTGGGACACGCGACGCACCGCAACGATCCAACTAGCTCAGTGTCTAGGGTACAACTGATCGTCGATGCCAGCCGAGCTAAAGACTCTGGAGACGCTGTTGCGCTGACCGTTGGTTGGGCCCGCGGTCTGGAGAGAACTTCACTAGACCGATGTTGGTGCCAGGGCCAAGAATGACTCTTATTCTTTAGTTTACGTCTTGGTTGGGATGAATTCCTTCCTGTAACTGCTGTTGCCCCTTACTGACTGATTCATTATTATTATTATTATTATTATTATTATTATTATTATTATTATTATTATTATTATTATTATAGAGGAGACCTTCTCTCAGGGCAGTAGCACTGAAAATAATGGATGTTTCTACGACATTCAATTTATATAGTCTTTTCTCTATTCTTTTAATATCTTTTCATCAGCGTGTAGCTGGTGTATCAGATTTCCCGAGGACATAAAAAGTTTTCTTGGTATCAGTTTTATACCTCTGACGTCTCAAACGCGCTCTGGCGATTATTTTCAAAGAAACAGCCATTATTATTATTATTATTATTATTATTATTATTATTATTATTATTATTATTATTATTATTCAAAAGTAAGCCCATTTACACGGGAAGAGTCTGAAAGACTTCAATTGACCGCGCGAAACAGAAAATTTACTTGGTAGGGTAACAATGAGAGGAACTGATGATTAAAATGACAACGATGTCGAAATAATCAGCGAAGAGACACAGAGTAGGCCTACATTACAGATGTAAGCAAATTGAGTCAAAGTGAGATTAATTTTAACACTTCTTCACTGGACTGTAAGATGATTTGTCTAAAATTGCGGCTTGCAACGTTACAGCTGGAATACACGTAGTTAATAGTGATTGGGACCGATAGTCTGATAATTAATTCTGACAATCACCACGTGATACGGTCACGCCTTCCGACCACATACTACACCAAGGACGGAATATCAACGTAATACAGGATCTGAAAAAGAAACTTCAGATTTCTCACGGCAATAGATCATTGAAAGCACAACAACGAACAATTAAAAAATGCGCCGAAGTTTCTTCGGCGCAATCGAGTTTTCTGTTCAGCGTATAATCAAGGCCACAGAAAATAATCTATCTTTCGGTGGTTTCGGTATAATGCTGTATGAGCCGCGGCCCATGAAAAGTTTCAGACACGACCCTGTCCTATAGCGTTGCCAGATGCACGATTATGGCTAACCTTAACCTTAAATAAAGTAAAAACTACTAGGGCTAGAGGGCTGCAATTTGGTATGTTTGATGATTGGTGATTGGATGATCAACATACCAATTTGCAGCCCTCTAGCCTCAGTCGTTTTTAAGGTCAGAGTGTGGACAGAAAAAGTGCGGACGGACAGATAAAGCCATCTCAATAGTTTTCTTTTGCAGGAAACTAATAGGGACATGGATGAACATCAGTTAAGGAAGCCGAAATGAAACAAAGATGCTGAAAAAACAAACTTTTTAATGCACGATATCCAGCAAGTTCCCGCGCTCTCCGCCGCCCCGTCTCGAAGCAATGAAACGGGAAAATTTTACCGATTTTAGAAGTTACACACTCAAAGCGGTTATAACAGTTAGCGGAGAAAATGTTAAGCTATAAATGACACATGAAAAGGGGCATCGAATGGGCTAAACGAGGGCAAACAGAGGGGCCTCCAAAAATGAAAAAAATATATTGAGTATGATGCTGGAGATGACGTTCGTTATGCAGTTCCTCGTTGGACAAGTCGGTAGAGTTCTCGGCTAGCACTCAGCTAGGCCCGAGTTCGAGTCTCCGGCCGGCCAATGAAGAATTAGAGGAGTTTATTTCTGGTGATAGAAATTCATTTCTCGGTATAATGTGGTTCGGTTGCTAGGTAACCAATTGGTTCTTAGCCACGAAAAATAAGTCTAATCCTTGGGGCCAGCCCTCTCTCTCTAGGAGAGCTGTTAATCAGCTCCTCAGTGGTCTGGTTGAACTAAGGTATACTTTAACTTTGTCCGTTATGCTGTTACTCAGTCAAGTTTGCAAAAGCCAGTAGCGAGGCTTTCTCGTTGCGTTACGTTGCTTTAAAACCTAACGCAATATATTGTTATTACACGTATAAAAGTACAATACTTATCGTTAAATGAATGAATTAAAAATGGTCGAATAAGGATAGCAATGTAATGAAAACGGGAAACGCTACTTATCACTAACAAATTTCGAACTGCTCAGTCGACATATTCCGATTCAAATCATGAACGAAAGATGCCTCACGTTTTTCTCTGCAGTAGCTCTTTCGACGAGGGAATCAGGAAAAGAGAAGTAAAGTGGACGAGGAAATAAGAAAATAAGGAATGAAACTCCCAAAAATAGGATTTCATTTCGTTCACTATCTGTTGCAAGAATCTTTTCAAAACTGAATATTTCTGAACTAATTCTGAACTCTCTCTCTCTCTCTCTCTCTCTCTCTCTCTCTCTCTAAACAGTTGGAGAGTTGGATAGACATAAGCGTGAATGGCTGAGAGAAGGTGCAGAGGGAGAAACATTTACAAGACAATGGGTAACATCACACTGACGACCAGAGATGAAAACACAGAAAACTGTGATGAAACAGATAAATAAACGAACATGAAAATGACAGGCAAAGATGAGAAGCAAATACGTAAGCCAGCCAGGAATTGTTGACGGTCTAATAATTAACAGAAGAATGAGTAAAGAACAAGAAAGGCGCAGAAATATGAATTAGATGAACTGATGGGAAGCTACGCAAAGGAAATGAAGCTAAATGTAAAAGATGAACAGGAATACATATATTTAATGAAGAAAATAAATAAATTGGAGTACAAAGAAAGCGGGAACCATCAATGTACTCAAACGAGCAGGCATAGATAAAAGCAATATAAATCTGTAAAGAGCCAAACGAATCTCATAAAAAAGGGGCAGAGGGACAAACGAACAGGCAAAGATCAAAGCAATGCAGAAGAGCAAAGCCTCACAGGAGAAATAAAAAATTCGTTTAACAAATCCATTCGGTTGACGATCGCTAAAGCCATTAAAGGACCATTTTGGTCCCCTTTGATGAAAAACAAAGAGAGTTCAAATTAAGGCAGCGCCTTTTGTCAATACATTTTCCTCTGAGCAGCTAAGGGCCAGAGCTCTTCTGCTTAATGACACTGAGCAAACATTCGCTTGATCCGTTGAGGTATGGGAGTTGGCGTCGCTACGAGTAGGGTCAGCGACGCCCCACCAAACGGTATCGATTAAGATGATTGATTTTTTCACCAATGTTTTCAATTTGTTTGTGAGGTCTTCTCTACTCTTAGTAAGAAACCTGAATTATAATTGCACTGTCGTTATGGTTTACAGTTAATAAAACTGTTTCTTCTCTTTGCCATGGCTATGATTTTCAAGCATTATATACACGCATAAGCTCTGAGCGGAACTAATGATTCAATTGGAAAAAAGTGTACGGTAAATATATATATATATATATATATATATATATATATATATATATATATATATATATATATATATATATATATATATATATTATATATACATATACATATATATATATATATAATTTATATATATATATATATATTGTTACGAAATGATCAAGCACCTGGTTATTACACAAATAGGTCAACAAATCTGTTGTACAAATGATATTACCAAAAGTTACCTCACATCGACCAGATACTTGAAACCTCATAACAAAGCTTCGACTAAATCTCTAAAGGTACAATGATCCCATAAACTTACTTATCACTGGAGAAAATCAATGTAACTTTATCAAGTTATGGATGAGGTAAAAATTATTAAGTTATATCCAGATTAATGGAATATGAGTTTCACTTCAATCAGCACTGTAGCTGTGTCTCTGGTTCTATTTTACCTAGATAAGTCTTAGGTGAACAAACAGATACATCACTTACCTTATACACACTCATTAATGTCTGTAAATACTGGTAATCAAAATGAAACGCTGTGTTTTAAAAACTTTAAACAAACAGGTTTATTTCTAAGTTCAAAAGTTATATGTAAAGTTTACAATTTCAAAAGATTTACCATTAATGGACAACGGTGTAAGACTTAAGTATCTCTTAATCAAGTTTAATTCACAAAACTTTAATTTATCAAGAAAACAATCTGATTATGTAAGAATCAAACTATTAACTATCACTTAAGTGCCAAGCTTTTACCTGGTTCTATAATTGCAAACAGTCACCTAAATATTACTGATTGAAATCCACATAACATTCTCCAAAACTCTCTATAACAGGTAGGCACTAACAAAATGCTAAGAAATTACCAGCAAAACACAGCAACAATAAAATCACAATAATATGATAGCACAGACATATAAGAATGCGATACACAAAAATGAAAATACCACAATCACCAATAATGTGTTTAAAAAACTACACCAGCCTTTTATATAACTTTCCTTATAAAAAGAAAAGTCATACTCACACCTTTCTAAGAATTATTCAAACACAACAATTCTCTTTTACCAAGAACATTAACAAAACTCAATATTCACCACATTACCTTTAGTAAACATTACACCAATATATATCTCCTCTTCAACACTTGTACAAAATATTAATTCCTGAACACCTCCTACAAAATTAACACACTCCTGAGGTGAGTTTAACAGGGCTTTTACAGACACTTCTGTTATTCCCGTTATATATAACGAGAGAGAGAGAGAGAGAGGGGGGGAAGGTCTGGCCTTATTGCCCCTTGCCAGCAAACTGATCTGCCTTTTGCAAGACACTGGATTTTAAGTTTCGTAGGCTGAGAATACACATAGGGTGTTCACACAGAATACACATATATGAATACACATACACACACGTATACAAGTATACTTGTACACACGATCGGTTCGAAGCAAAACCTTATCGCTATGATTGACACTTCCTGGCCAGAGCTACAAAAATCTTTTGTCAGCCTGGGGCAGCTGGGCACACATTAGATACAAAATGACAGCACTTATTTGCTATTTCTCTATCTCTCCTTCCTTAGTTTACGAACAGAACAGGCATAGGCAGAGTTAATACAGACAGAATAAGCACACAGGACTAAAGATATAATAGGGGCTCGCCGACTTGGTGACAGTTCATCATGATAACCAAAAGTGGATGCTTTTTCCCAAAGCACTTGAACAAACAGGAAATCTAACCTCCATTCTCTCTCGGCAGACAGGAAGTAGCAACCTGATAAGCTTTTCAAAATACAATTTCAAAAGATTAAATAAAAAGGGAAAAATATCCCACAGAATCATAAGTTTACATAACACACAACATATCTGTAAGAAAAGACATTTTAAAATCACGTCTTCGCAACAAATGACGATTCTTGCAAGCAAAAAATAAAAAAATTTCAGAGACATTACAAACAACTACAAAATGGTTATAAAAATTATATCACCTTAAATATATATATATATATATATATATATATATATATATATATATATATATATATATATATAATATATATATGCTGTATATATATATATATATATATATATATATATATATATATATATATATATATATATATATATATATATATATTTATATATATAGATATAATAATATACACACATATATATATGCATATATATATATATATAGATATGTACACACACACACACACACACATATATATATATATATATATATATATATATATATATATATATATATATATATATATATACATATAATGTATATATATGGAAGAACGCCTATGCACAAAACATTCATAGCGCTAACTGCATGGTAAAACTACAGAGAAAGCTCACCAGTGGTGCGTCGAATCCCAAACACACACTGAGCAACTGAACTCTACATTGGGTCCGTTCTTTCTATTACCTCTTTCGCCCCATCTATCCATCACTTCTTCGTTCTTTCTCTCCTCCCTCCCAACGCCTCTTCATTGTACCCTATAATCCTTTTACCACTACAACGTACCTCTAAATTTTTCCTCCTTTCAGCCTCTCATGTCACAGATACTAAGGAAAAAATTCACCTCTACAGCTGCTGTTGTCTTTCTTTAGTTCGCATTCAGTCTTCTTCTTCTTCTTTTAACGTGCTCTTATTCCCATTTTTGTATGGGGTAAGCACGATGCCTTCTTTTGAAGGACTTTTTGATTTGGCTTTGGGGTAGACCTGTGGTCTCGATCGGCTGCCCTGCCTGACATCGCTTAGACCCCGGTACGTATGGTTCATGTATCATTCAGTATCCACACTTTATTTCCAGGCAGGTGAACAACCCACTCACACATTCCAACACTGTCTTCCACAGATGCCTGAAGTTGCCACCCAGCCTTCTGCACATTTCCTGCTTCCTTCTTGCTTCACCTACTCTGGGACTCAACCTTCTTCCATTTCGGCCGCCAGCAAAAATATTTGCCCCAAAATACTTATCAGAAACTGTTGCTTCCATTTTCTCCCCATCCATTATCACATTTTTCTGACCCCCTTTCAACCTCATAGCCTTACTCTTGTTCGCGCTTCCTCTCAACTCTCTCCTATTGTAAAGACTTTCATACTCTTGCACCAATCTAAGGAGTTTTTCTTCCTCATTCCCCTATCCCCAATCAGCAATATATATATATATATATATATATATATATATATATATATATATATATATATATATATATATATATATATATATAATATATAATATATAGTATATATATACTGTATGTATGTATGCGTAAATATATATATATATATATATATATATATATATATATATATATATATATATATATATATATATATATATATATATATATATACTGTATGTATGTATATATATATACATATTCTCAAACACATATATGTATGTATATACATACACATACATTTGGGTGTGTGTGAGTTAGTGTTTCTATTGCATGTGTAGGAGATGCAAGTTACGTACAAATTTTTCCAGAGGGAAACACAGGGAGACAAGGTATGACGTGGCGTTTACCTTCCACAGACTTCTCAACTACAAAAGCGTATTACATCCGTACTGGCAGTAGGGAAGTTCTTTGTCCTCAAACGAAGTTTACAAGGAGGCAAGAAGTAGTAGGCGTCTACAAAGGCTGTCGACAATTACATCTATTTACGGTAACTCTAAACTCATTCCTAAAGCAAAGAGAATGACTGAGTCTATGGCGATAAGATGGTTCCATTCATGATGTAGAATCCTTTTACTTTTTTTCACAGCTGAAAAATTTTCAGTTTTCTTAATATCGTGTTGTTTCAGCCGACAGAGGTGGATCCAGAGAGAACCAACTCAATATCCATTGGCACATCGGTGCAACTACACAAAAAAATTCTTGGTAGCACATCATATATACCTCTCTGGATAGCCGGATGGTTTAAGACGCTCATATGAACATCGTTAGCTCTCGTGCTCGGCGGTTCAAGCCCTTGAGACGGCGAACTACTTATCAGTTATAATTCCCCTTCGTTATACATATATATATAATATATATATATATATATATATATATATATATATATATATATATATATATATATATATATATATATATATACGTATCTTATTTCCGAGGTAGAGCGAATTGGATACTAAACGACATGTGTAACTTAATGCTTGTATATAAATCACGATGATGTGATAAAAATTTATTTATATATATATATATATATATATATATATATATATATATATATATATATATATATATATATATACACGTATAAACACACACACACACACACACACACACATATATATATATATATATATATATATATATATATATATATATATATATATATATATATATATATATATATATATATATATATATATATATATATATATTTATAAATGTGTAAATGTGTGAGCGTGTGTGTGGTGTGTGTGCTTCAAAAATCTTGGCTTATTTTATTTTTGTTTACACACAAACATATATATGTGTATATATATACATCTATATATATAAACGTATATACATCTATATATAATGTATATATATACAGCATATATATATTTATATATATATATATATATATATATATATATATATATATATATATATATATATATATATATATATATATATATATATATATATATATATATATATACTGGAATTGTTTTAACCAAAGTTTTCATTACTTTACGATAGTTTGTAAGGTAAATTATTATTATTATTATATTATTATTATTATTATTATTATTATTATTATTATTATTATTATTATTATCTCCAATAAAATAAACACGCGGCATCAGTAAGCTTTGAAGACCTAGAAGCTGAAACCCAATATAAACCGAAGAAATATAAAAATGAAGAGCAGCAGTAAAACAAGCAAATAGAAAATGCACCGAAGTTTCTTCGGCGCAGTCGAGTTTTCTGTGCAGCTTATAAGGCTGTATGAAACTCTCTGCCGCGGCCCAAGAAACTTTCAGCCGATTCTGGTCTGTGTTGTTGGCAAGTATAGCGGTGACAGACGCACAATCATGGCTTATCTTAACCTTAAATAAAATAAAAGCTAATGAGGCCAGAGGTCTGCAATTTGGTATGTCTGATGATTGGAGGGCGGTTGATCAACATGCCAATTTGCAGACCTCTAGCCTCAGTAGTTTTTAAGATCTGAGGGTGGACAGATGAAGTGCGGACGGACAGACAAATAGCTATCTCAATGGTTTTCTTTTACAGAAACATGACGATCTCTACAAATCTATTAATAAGAAAATACCGCTCAGATCCAAGCTGTCGAAGAGGTTATGAGTGTTGATTTTCTATGAGTTCGAGAGCTTGTATCTTATGTCATTTTATTTAACCTGAACGACTTTTAGCTTTCATTTTTATTGCCGAACTCTCTCTCTCTCTCTCTCTCTCTCTCTCTCTCTCTCTCTCTCTCTCTCTCTCTCTCTCTCTCTCTCTCTCTGCTAAATACGAAGGAAAATATCTTATCTCTTAGCAAAGAACATATGAACTAAATAAAATCTAAGTTCATGGAGCACTGTTACGAAAAGAAAAATTCTTCTCTCTCTCTCTCTCTCTCTCTCTCTCTCTCTCTCTCTCTCTCTCTCTCTCTCTCTCTGCTAAATACGAAGGAAAATATCTTATCTCTTAGCAAAGAACATATGAACTAAATAAAATCTAAGTTCATGGAGCACTGTTACGAAAAGAAAAATTCTTCTCTCTCTCTCTCTCTCTCTCTCTCTCTCTCTCTCTCTCTCTCTCTCTCTCTCTCTCTCTCTCTCTCTCTCTCTCTGCTGAAAACGAAGAAAAAAAAATCTTATCTCTAGGCAAAGAACACATGAAAAATACAGAATCTAAGTTCCTGGTGCAATGTTACGAAGGGAAAATTTTTTCTCTCTCTCTCTCTCTCATACACACACACGTACACACACAAGACGAAGGAAAAAAATCTTACCTTTTAGCAAAAAACGCATGAACAAATAAAATCAAAGTTCCTGGTGTAATGTTACGAATAGTAACATTTCTCTCTCTCTCTCTCTCTCTCTCTCTCTCTCTCTCTCTCTCTCTCTCTCTCTCTCTCTCTCTCAGCATCGAAATGTTCTACCTAAGCCAATTACTTATAATATTGTAAAATAAAATGTCATTTGTTTCCAGCAGTTCTTTACGAATTTGATGCAATGATATGAAAACAGACTTCTTGATTTACTTGTGGCTATTAATAAAAAGATGCAGTATTTATCAAAATATACGATTTCCAAAAGTTATAATACAAATAAAGGCTTATTGGTTTTTATATATTTTTTTCACATAGCTTCAAAAAACAATCGTGTACAATGCAATTACGTACAAATTTTTTTAGGTAAAATAAAAAATGTTCACACGCAACGCATCAAAAACATATTTTAAACCCAAAGAGCAACTTTGTTCGATAAACGGCGGAGTAAACAAAAAGAATGGTCCATAAAAGAAGACCTGGAGGTTTCGTATGGTCGTCTAATAATAAACTACCTATTTAATGTCCCGTGAGGAGAAAATGATCACGTGATATATCACCTATTACGTCCCCTCAGAATGGCGCTGTTCGTTCTATGGAAGACTTTCTTTTGCCTTCAGATGATGGTAAATCTCTACGAGGTTTTATATATATATATATATATATATATATATATATATATATATATATATATATATATATATATATATATATATATATTTTTATATGTTTCCTGGTGCAGGTGGATCTTATGACTCCACAGTTATTACTTTTACTCGAAAATGGCCTTGTAAGATACCCAGGACATATAAAACACAAACAAAAAAAAGAAGTACACGGAGCGGAGGGCTCTTCACTAGGGGAAGTGCGTGAAACACGTGGATATAAAAATAGTTATATTTGATAGCACACAAGGTCAAAAGGAAAATTAACTGAAAATACGGTAAATTACTGCCGTAGAAGTCCTCCCGAAGGGGGGGGAGCTTGGGAATGCCAGGAACACGGACCAAGGATAATTCTGCTACAGGCGTCTTTCTGAAACGATATTTGGACCCACGTTACACATCTAATGCTGGAATTTGGGGATTGAATTACTCGGGGGTGCACTGAAGGCGCCAAGGACTCCCCGAGGCGTTACTTGTGACTCAGAGGAAAGAAGCTGTGAACACGTGGGCCTGGCTTGAACCAAGGAATATCAGGGAACACAAAGTTATAGGCCCAGAGATTAATAAATGCAAAAGGGCTAAGTAATCGTGACTAGCAACTCGTTTTGGGTACATTACCACATTTGTAGGGGCGCAGGGATGACGACGTCTTCTGCCGAGAAACACGTGTGGGAGCGTGGGTAAATGGTAGCCTCCCTCTCCAAGGTATTTCTTCAAATCGTAGATTGGGGCGGAAAAGGGCGCCCTTGGGATGATGAAAAGGCCGCCGTTTAATGTCAGCTCGCGTGTGGGAGACTTGCAATCCCCCTTGCAGTCTTCTAAGGCCACGTGGAATGGAACACGGGGCACACAGGGCGGCGATGGGATCCACGTGGCGGCGAGCGGAAGAGGAGGGCAGGGGCAACGGCCCGAGACTGGACTTGTTCTCGGCGTAAACTAGCGAGCGCGTGTGGGGGCGAGCTATCCTGGCCCTGACCTTTTATTGCTTCTGGACAGGGGTAGGGGGGGGGGGCGATGTCCTGACCCAGATCGCCGACCCGGATATCATAGAAAACGATTTTCTTTCCCTGTACCAAAGAAAACAGTGCAAAGCCAGTTTACTGTCCCCAAACTATTATATTTTCTCTGAGCCCTTATTTTCCCGACCTTCAAAGGTTCAAACCAACCCAAAGCAGGGAAGGAGAAGAGTTTCCTAGCTTATTTTGGCGCTACTCTTTACAGCTCCCCTGGCAAGATAATATTCACACCTATAAACGGGTGCGAATATTGACAAAAGCAAAAATGAGCGAAGAAAACGTTCGACTTTATTCTATCTTTTACTTTGCTACAACCTTTACTCTACTTTATTTGTAAAACTCTGATGCCACACTAATCAATAACAAACTGAAGATTTACTTTAGGAGCAGAGTGCAATTTAGAATATACAATAAAAGGGTAAACTTGCTTGCAAATTAATTATTGCTCAAATACTTCCTAAGTACTGTTTCTACCCATTCTTTATTCGATTTACTTTACTGGGGTAATAAGGCGCTCAAAAGAAAATAAACAAAGAACACTTCAAAATTTCAAAATAACAACAACAAAATAAAACATACAAGGCAGAATTTAAAAGGAAACAAATGTAAACCCACTGAGTCCTTAATGCTATCCTGGAATTACAGGCATGCTATTACTTGTGCCTTGAAGAGGCGGCATTCGTGACAATACACTGTAGGTATTAAATAATATCCCCTTTACCAAAATTGTAATAATAGAATTCAATTCTTCTTTTCAATCGACCTCCAATTGTTCACAAGCTCGACGAGCATAACTAATATTTCCCACGAACGCTAATCTGAAGGGACAAGAACTTGACAGCTGTGAGGCAAAGAGATTATTCGCGGGTTTTAATTCGCCAACTTAAACGACGCTAAATTTTTACGTCTGCAGCTTACAACTCGGGTGTAAGCTATAAATAGACTACTCGACGTATGAATGGGAGGATAAACAAATGAAGGGGAAAATGGACAGGGCTAACATTCTCCACAGGAATAACTCAACAACAAAAAAAAAATGTAAATAAAAAAAAAGGAAACTACACAGAACAACAACGAAGGATATTACTTCATACTAAAGGGCGGGCCGCACCGCGGTGATTAAAAAAGGCAACGTTAAAATTCGTAAGGGCAGGAGTCTTGTGACTCAGGATTCGAAAAAAAAAGGAAAGATTAAATGCAAAAGTAAATAATATACGTAGAAAATAAAGGATAACAGAGTGAGGTATTTAGGATTTACTTCTGTATCTAACTTCCGTCGCCAACAGACGACGGTCAGAGCTAACTCTCAGCCCAAGGGCGGGGAAAGAAACCCAAAGGGCGTGACCCCTTCAGGAAGAGTTGACACGCCTGCCTTGTGCCAAAGGACGGGCGTAAGGGCGTGCCACTTCCCACTCTGTCTCTCTTACTGCTTCAAAATAAAATTATTTATACATTTCAAAAGGGGATGATATCCCATATATTAACTGCCGCTTGCGGTGGTAAGGGAAAGTGTGGAGGGAAGATCGATAGAGAAGGATGAGGGATAGAAATTCCAAAGGAAAGGAAGAAGATAGCGGAAGGCCTTGGCATCCTCTCCTGGATGAAAGGTGCCAAGACGTTCAAAGATGAAGAAGGGGGCCCTATGCCAAGTTTGCATAGGGCCCAGAAGAGCTCGGGGCTCCTTGTGGACTACCTGCGATCGCCCACACCCGTGGTAACTCCGCCGCGAACCTCTCCTCCTTGGACCGTTGTCCTTGGCCGGGGAATCGGAGGGCCCGAGGCCAAAGGGCGGCAAGGGGTGCCATCTGGGTCAGCTGCTGCGACAACTGACCCAGGAATCTTGTTCGCCATCTCGGACATTAGCCGGCGCAGATCGCAGAGTTCATTGGCCCAGGAAGGCGGGGCAGAATCATGACTCGCGGAGGAATCTGCGGCGGGCGGCGAGAGAGAGAGGGGACGGCCGGAGGGGGCGGGGTCGACTTGCTTGCAGGGGTGACCAGCTCAGGCACTGACATTGGCACTGGCGCTGGTGGCTATGTGGTGGTGGTCTCGTCTGTCTGGACGGACGGAGACTGGCACTGCTCAGTGCGCCGAAGGGGCACTGGCAGAGGAGCTGAAGGCCGAGATTCTCCTGAAGGGAGATCTGGCTGAGGCCTCGGCACTGGCACGGATGCCGTGCCGGGCACTGGACTCGGATTTGGATGATTTATTGGGGAATGGGGACCCCGGAATGGTGGTGGCTTGAAATGGGACGTAAAGTCTTGGCCCAGGATGACGTCATAGCCTCCTGGAATGTGTTTCGCTACGGCGAGACGAAGGGTCCTGGCTCTGTGGGGTCGGGTGACCCTCAGTTGGACCGTAGGGAGGATCATTTTAAAATTGTTAATGCCCTCAATGGTGACGAGCTTGCGCCGGTCTATTATAGCTCCATAGGGAACTTTGTCCCTCCTTATGAGGGAAATTTGCGCGCCAGAGTCGTCAAATGCCTTGACCTGGCGTGCTGAGTATTTACCTCGAGGAGGTGCCACATAGATGGGACCCTCGGCAGGAGGGCCTAAGGACTCGGGATTCGTTACTGCCAGGGCGACGGCGGGAGTTCCTGCCTTATTATTTCTAGGGCATTTTGCCCATGAGGAAGAGTGGCCATAAACCTTGCACGCCGTGCAAAAGGTTTGGCTGAAATCTCTTCGCACTGCCCCGGCAGAGGGCGCAGGCGACTTATTAGGGGGCTGTCCGGGAGAGAGAGACTCGGGTGGTTTACTGCGGCATTGCTCCTTGGCATGCCCGATCTTTTTACAGAACCCGCACACAACGGGCTTCTGTGATTGCCCATTCTTCGGCGGAGGGGCACCCGATAGGTAGGCGGGTGGCGTAATTTTGCGCTGCAGCGAGCTCTCCTGGGGGTGATGGGTGTCCCATAGATCCGCTATTCGGCAGCAATCAGCTAAGGTGGGGGGCTCCTTCTCGGCGATGTGCGTGGCGAGGGCCGGCGGGGTGTAGAGTAGGAAGTTCTCTATTTGTATTTGTTCGATGGCATCGTTGAGGGTCGTAACCCCCACGGCCTCGAACCATTTGGCACGGGCACGCTCGGACTTGTAGGCCCAGTCTGCCCAGGTTTGATTGGCCTCTTTCACTAGCCCGCGCCAGCGCCTCCTCCAGCGTTCAGGGGTTATCTCGTACGCCTTGGCAATAGTCTGGCGTACGACCTCCCAATTTTCCTGCTCCTCCGGCGGGAGGGCCCTGTAGGCAATCAGGGCCTTCCCTCCAAGGAACTTGCCCAACACCAGGGAGAGTTCGGCTGCACTCAGGGGGCAGGCCTTTAAAACTGTCTCGGCGCTGTCAAGCCACACCTCGGGCTCGGCCTCCGTCCACTTTG
>JANJGK010000031.1:29127304-29147304 GCA_039081455.1 Macrobrachium rosenbergii | reverse complement strand
TATATATATATATATATATATACATATTTGAAGCTACTGTGAGGAATTTTTGTGCCAATATAAGTGGATTAGGAAAGGTTGTTCATGTGGAAATGCAGTGGTTAAATTAGGTAGAAAATTGAATAAGAAACTTTTGAAGATAGGACTTGGTAAAGTAGGAAAATAAGATTTCCTCATAAAACGGATAAAGGAACGGCCACAAAATGCAGTTATCTACCTTAACCCAAAGAAGGAAATTCTAAACCTTGTCTTAAGGGGGAAAGAGTGAAATCATGGAAACGATGGCCATTGGGAAAACAAGTTGAAGACATGGGATTAGGAATATGCCTCTTTTCCGCTCAACAAAGCAAGACGTGTAAGGAAGAGACGGGGACAGAAGCTTAGGAACAAAATGCCATAAATGAATAGGAAGCAGATATAGGGCTGCATAAAGGATTATCTGGTGCAGAGGTGAATTACCGAATTTGCAAAAAAAATAAATAAAAAGTAGAAAGGTCACTGCAAAACGTTTGAGAGAAGTAAAAGTAGTCTAAGAAAACAAGCTCAGCATGTGTGAAGAGTATTTCTTTTTAAAAGCTTTCATTTTTAAAGAAAAACAAATAGGCGGCCACTGAGTTCAAAAGTCCGTGTAGTACCAGCGGAGTATGGACCTTCGTCAGGGTGTTAAATGATGAGCTAGAAAATGTCATAAAAAAGGGGGAACAAAGACGGAAAAAAGATCAAAGTGATTTCATGTGGTTAGGTTTAGTGGAGAGAATGGAAGATCATAGGCTGGTGAAAAGGGAGCCTTGCCTTACCTTACCTTACAGTTCGTTCGGGTTACCCCAGGTCCCTCAGTGTGAGGCACCTCTGATGTCTACCAGAGAATTGCTACATTTTCCGGTATATTTTGCATCTTCCAATCTTGGATAGTCTGGGATGAAGTTTAGATATTGGTCGAGCTTATTCTTAAACACATCTACGCTCACCCCTGATATGTTCCTCATTTGAGCTGGTAATGCATTGAATAATCGCTGCATTATTGATGCTGGTGCGTAGTGGATTAATGTCCTGTGTGCTTTCCTTAGTTTTCCTGGTATAGTTTTGGGCACTATTAATCTACCTCTGCTTGCTCTTTCTGATATTTTTAGCTCCATGATGTTTACGGTGATTCCTTCTATCTGTTTCCATGCCTGTATTATCATGTAGCGTTTTCTTCTCCTTTCGAGACTATATAATTTTAAGAACTGTAGTCTTTCCCAGTAGTCAAGGTCCTTAACTTCTTCTATTCTAGCTGTAAAGGACCTTTGTACACTCTCTATTTGTGCAATATCCTTTTTGGTAGTGTGGGTACCATATCATATTGCAATATTCAAGTGGACCACGTACATACGTTTTGTAAAGCATAATCATGTGTTCGGCTTTTCTTGTTTTGAAGTGCCGAAACAACATTCCCATTTTTGCTTTGCATAGGATAGGAGTGTGGAATAGCCTCATTTGGTAATAAGGGTACAACCAGAAGTGTGGAAGGGGGAAGAGAGAGAGCCAGAAAGCTCTGGATTACAAAATGGCCAAGTAGTTGGAATTGAAGGGCGTCAGTATGTAAGGAGTGCGCGAGCAACAGCAATTAATTCAAAGGTGATCGGTGCTGAATGTATGCAGGGAGTCGAAGAGATGTTGAAGATCCTCGTTCGTGAATGATGCTGCAGAGCTGACCTATGGACCCTCTGGTATAAATGCCACATTTCTGTAACTCTTCCTCATTCACTATTCGCCTAACGAGAAAGACAGTTGATCTCTGAAATATAGCTTTTACTTTCCACGTTTTGGCGTTTTTATGGGCTCCTTATATTTGATACACATACACACACACACACACACACACACACACACATATATATATATATATATATATATATATATATATATATATATATATATATATATATATATATATATATGTATGTATATATATATTATATATATATACATATATATATATATATATATATATATATATATATATATATATATATATATATATATATATATAGTATATATATGTATGTATGTATATGTGTATATATACATATACATATTCACAAATATTAAGCCACTAATATCTATGAATATCCAATTCACTATATCTCGGGAATAACTTACACCCAAGGGGGAACTCACAGTTGATAAGTGCTTCGTCACTGGTGATGAAGCACTTACCACTTATACTTCCCCCTTGGAGCAAGTTATTCCCGAGGTATGGTGAATTGGATATTAAACAAAATTTGTGGCTTAATATTTGTGAATGTAAAGAATGTCAAGGCGTATGTGACAAAAATTCATATACGTATGTACTGTATGTATGTATGTATATGCGAAGTTGATGGTGAGGCCCTTAAAGAAAGATTAAGACACAGACATCCATTAAAAACTGGCGGACGGAAAAATGAAAGCGCTTATTCCCCCTCCCCAGAACGCCTTCGATTACCTGGTATCGCCTCTGTTTGTCAGGTTTACGGAGGAATATTAACTGCATGATATATGATCCGCAGCCCAGTGAAATAACTCCCAATTCCGAGAATTCCCAACAAGGCTTTTCTATTTCCTTTCCTCTGAAATGACGTCGTTAAAAATCCTCAAATGCCGTTATCCAAGAAAATACGACCAAGAGACAAAGCGCAAAGGTTTTTTTTTTTCCCCCGTTAACGAGAATTCGAGAGACGTCACCATGATCGATGAAGGAACTTTTGTTAGAGGCAGATCAACACACAGAGAAGTAATTCATGTGTGCAAATTCGTATACTCGACACACGTATATATTCTTATATGCAATCCATGTCTATTTTATCAAGAGTTTTATCTGATTCAAATGGACGATTATATATTTAATTCGCTCAATACGTATCAGTAGTTTGTGTACTGCACTGGGGAATGTGACGCATCCCTTAAATGAACTTAATAGCGTACTAAATTCTTTACATTTTAAAATAGGATTTTGTGAACTACCGATCGCCAACTCCAGACTCGCGGAAAATTTAAAGACGTTGAGTTAGAACGATGGTTGAATGCAAGTTAACGTGGTCGCAGGCTCACTTGTTCAAAGAACTGAACAAAAGATGGCGCAGATACAAAAATGCATTTCGCTTTTTTGAATAATCATGAACGTTTAGCGTCCAAAAGTCAACAGTGATTTTATCACTAAAATTAATATGAATAGAAGAAAAATTATACAATACACGCTAAATAATACTTGCCTAGAGTAATTTGCTATTTGATGTTTAGTACTTCCATTTCGGTGCAAACCTTTTGTTATATTTCAAAATTATAACTACCTGTCCTGCACAGTAACTTGTTTCATTATGCTTGAAATATAAGGCATCCGATTCTTATGGCTAAAAAATCGAGGGCCACTTCGAAGCGTCGCCTCACAGATTTTTGGCACAACCAGACACTGTATTGAAAAATGACCATGAACCATAAAGTTTTTAGCCTCAAAATATCCCTGATTACTTCACCTATAAATATCACAGTTTTACCTCATCTTTGAATCCTAATTGGACGCTGATTTGCATCAAAACTCCAAAGACCTCCACAAAAAACTCTGATTTGGGGAAATTTTCACTTAAAAACTTGTTGAGGATAATCACAAGCGCAATCATACATACATGCATACATACATGAGTAGGGTAAAAGGTGCCATTTGGCGTCCTGAACATTTGGCGTCCTCAAGAAAGGGTGTCATTTGGCGTCCTCAATTATTATTATTATTATTATTATTATTATTATTATTATTATTATTATTATTATTATTATTATTATTTTTGCTGAAGAAAATAACATGCATATATAAAAAAAACTATGTAGTAAGTAGGGTAAAAGGTGCCATTTGGCGTCCTGGCGTCCTGAACATTTGGCATCCTCAAGAAAGGGTGTCATTTGGCGTCCTCAATTATCATTATTTATTTATTTTATTTTTATATTTTTGCTGAAGAAAATAACATGCATATATAAACAAAAATTATGTAGTAAGTAGGGTAAAAGGTGCCATTTGGCGTCCTGGCGTTCTGAACATTTGGCGTCCTCAAGAAAGGGTGTCATTTGGCGTCCTCAATTATTATTATTATTATTATTATTATTATTATTATTATTATTATTATTATTATTATTATTATTATTATTATTATTATTATTATAATAATTATTATTATTATTATTATTATTTATTTATTTATTTTATTTTTATGTTTTTGCTGAAGAAAATAACATGCATATATAATGTGTGTGCGTGTGTGTAATATATATATATATATATATATATATATATATATATATATATATATATATATATATATATATATATATATATACATATATATATATATACATACATACATACATATATATATATATATATATATATATATATATATATATATATATATATATATATATATATATATATATATATATATATATATATATATATATGAGGCTCCGTAAGCAAGGCCCGGGGATTCTCTGGAGATGCTGGAGCCAGTCTTGTGAAAGTTCCCGGAAGGTCGACACAATATGCCTCAATCACTCAACTTCTTTTCACGTGTCTGTGTGTGTGTGTGTGCTTATATAGTGATTCGTTTTCTAGTTTATCTTTTTTCTGAGAGAAAATTTAATGGAAATATATTTTAATTACACCATGAATTTCAATAATGACGACTTTTCATTAATAAGTTGAATAATTGATAACAGGTGCCAAGAATTTGAACATAAACAGGCGACTTCACCAAACATTTGTGAATGATAAAATCATGTAACGTTTGACCTGTTTTATACATACATACATACATATTATAGAGAAGTTGAGTGATTGAGGCATATGTTGTCGACCTTCCGGGAACTTTCAGAAGACTGGCTCCAGCATCTCCAGAGAATCCCCGGGCCTTGCTTACGGAGCCTCATCTTCTAGCGGAGCTTTATTTATTTATACATACATATAGTTAGAAAAAGAGATGAAGAATTATTCCAAATCATTGCCATCTGCTGGAAGTCCCTGACATTCCCGGGAATCCCAACAATTCCCGAAGACTGGAGCAGCTCAGTGGAGACGAAAATGTCTCTGGAATCCAGATGCGTCACGTGTCCGATTACAAAACTTGGGATAAATCAGACACAGTTCATCCGTATGGAGCGGACTCTCCTTCTTTGTGAAGACAGATGATTAATTTCCAGAAAACGAGGAAGCCAGGTTAACGCAGACGTAGGAGACACGAGAAGGAAGACTTCGAGCGGAAAGTCTCCTCTTGCCATTGGATACCTCGACGTGGGGAAGCAGTGATACCGATTTCACATATTCCTCAGTGGCAACCTCTGGCGTGGCCTAAAATCCCGTAAGTGCAATGCCTACCACATATGCGAAATTGATTTTCCCACCTTCTGAGGATTGAAGTGTGGCAGGAACTTACGCATCGAGGAACACCTTCAGCACTGGCGTGTTTCCTACAGTCAGCAGCGAAATAACTGGTTTCGGGACTCTTCATAGGAATCATCTGTTTTCGCAAAAAAACAGAGACGCTGTAGGCTCTTGGCTAGCTAACAGAGCGAAGAATGGGGAAGGGCCCATCCCTGGTAAAACTAAACCCCCATTTCAGTGATGCTTTGTTGGCGAAGATGCCCCAAGGGGGAGATCAATTGTGATCGTCAAAGGCCAAATATTATATATATATATATATATATATATATATATACATATATATATATATATGTATATATATATATATATATATATATATATATATATATATATATATATATATATATATATATATATATATTAACTTTATCACATACACAATTGTTCTGTGCATTAGTAGAATTACTAAAAGGACCTCATTCAAACTGGATGGTATTTAATGGAGTTTTTATTCAAAAAGTTACAAGCTTTCTTGGACAAACAGTCCACATTATCAAGTATCCGTACAATGAGCAAACGCATAGTCCGGCTGTATTTATATCTGTGTGCTGGGTACTTTTAATCCTATAATCGCCTAGCTCTTCCTGTGTGACCTCCACCCTCTCTTGACCTTGGTCTTTCTCTGATCCCTGGTTCCAGATGTCCGTTTTCCGTGCGTTCTCTTAGCAAGGAAACGAAGAAAAAACGCAAGAGAACGCACGGAAAACGGACATCTGGAACCAGGGATCAGAGAAAGACCAAGGTCAAGAGAGGGTGGAGGTCACACAGGAAGAGCTAGGCGATTATAGGATTAAAAGTACCCAGCACACAGATATAAATACAGCCGGACTATGCGTTTGCTCATTGTACAGATACTTGATAATGTGGACTGTTTGTCCAAGAAAGCTTGTAACTTTTTGAATAAAAACTCCATTAAATACCATCCAGTTTGAATGAGGTCCTTTTAGTAATATATATATATATATATATATATATATATATATATATATATATATATATATATATATATATATATATATATATATATATATATATATGTGTGTGTGTGTGTGTGTGTGCGCGTGTGTGTGTAATATATATATATACATATATTACTAAAAGGACCTCATTCAAACTGGATGGTATTTAATGGAGTTTTTATTCAAAAAGTTACAAGCTTTCTTGGACAAACAGTCCACATTATCAAGTATCCGTATAATGAGCAAACGCATAGTCCGGCTGTATTTATATCTGTGTGCTGGGTACTTTTAATCCTATAATCGCCTAGCTCTTCCTGTGTGACCTCCACCCTCTCTTGACCTTGGTCTTTCTCTGATCCCTGGTTCCAGATGTCCGTTTTCCGTGCGTTCTCTTGCGTTTTTTCTTCGTTTCCTTGCTACTGTGGAGTATATGATTTTTCTAGATATGCTGTTAAACGATGAAAACACATATGAGGTTTGCAACAAAAAACCGGACATTAGGGGGGTACAGTGCAATTTTAACAAAGAAGTAAGGGAAGCGTTGACAAAAATCCACGACAAAACCAAAAGAAAAGAATTAGAACATAGAGCAAAATCAATGGAAAGTCCAGAGATCCCATATATTTATGGTAGCCCTAAGATCCACAAGGAAGGGTGCCCGCTAAGACCGATCGTGGCATCGACGAGATCACCGCAGAGGAGGCTGGAGAAATTTCTTTCCAACATAATGGGAAAATGGGTAGGCTTAGTATCCGAAGGGCATTTAAAACATAACATGAACCTGATAGACGAATTATCCAAAATTAACGTAAAAGACTGCAAATTTGCAAGTTTGGATGTAACTTCCCTATTCACTAACGTACCAGTAAAGACGACGATGGAAATAATAAAAAAGAATATGGAGGAGGGGGTCTATACATGCGACATAGATCATGACGTTTTAATAAAAATGCTAACAGCGGCTCTCAGCGTTAATGTTTTCAAGTGGGGCGAAAACCACTATATACAAAAAAATGGCGTGGCCATGGGTTCAAGTCTTTCACCAATTCTAGCCAATATCTTTATGGAATGGTTTGAAAAGGAAGAGGTGGGCAAAGTAAATAAAGGGAACTTAAATATCGTAAAATGGGTAAGATACGTTGATGACATCTTGATCATTTACAAGGGAGAAAGGGAAGATCTACACAAGTTTTTAGAAAACATAAATAAACTAAATGAACACATCAAGTTCACATTAGAAGAAGAGAAGGAAGGAGAAATTCCTTTCTTGGATGTCCTGGTCAAGAGGGTAGGGGAGAATTTAAAATTCAAGGTATATAGGAAGAAGACACACACCAATTCATACATACATAGGTTCTCCAGTCATAGGAAAGAAATAAAAATAGGATTAATGACAGGGTTGGCCATCAGGGCTTATAGGATTTGCAGTCCCGAATTTTTAGACGAAGAGTTGGATTACCTGAGGGAGAGTTTCAGGAGATTAGGCTACCCTAAGTATTGGTGGGAGTGGGCACATATCAAAGCAAGGAAAAACTATTTTGGGGAGAGGGAAAGGATTGAAAAGGAACATTTGGTAGGAAAGAAAATAATTACAGTTCCGGACAACAACTCTATTGCACCCATCAACAGGAAGCTAAATAATTTCAAATTGATAGGCAGCTACAAAAACACCATTAGGAATAAAATAGTTAGAAACAAAAAGTCGGTAGAGGGGGAAGAGATTAGAGGGGGGGTTTATATGGCAGCGTGTCTAGACTGTGAAGAAGGGTACTATGGCGAAACTGGCAAATCATGTAAAGAGCGAAGCAAACAACATCTGCAGAACATAAGGCATTATAATCAGACGTCGGCAGTTGCCAAACACTGTTGGGAAAATGATCACAGAATAGACTGGGAAAATATGAGTTTTCTGTACAGGAACACCAACAAAACATCTAGACTGGTTGTAGAGAACGCCTTCATAACTTGCGCCAACAACACGATGGCAGGGAACACCGGAAACGGCTTTGAAGACAGCATATCTAGAAAAATCATATACTCCACAGTAGCAAGGAAACGAAGAAAAAACGCAAGAGAACGCACGGAAAACGGACATCTGGAACCAGGGATCAGAGAAAGACCAAGGTCAAGAGAGGGTGGAGGTCACACAGGAAGAGCTAGGCGATTATAGGATTAAAAGTACCCAGCACACAGATATAAATACAGCCGGACTATGCGTTTGCTCATTATACGGATACTTGATAATGTGGACTGTTTGTCCAAGAAAGCTTGTAACTTTTTGAATAAAAACTCCATTAAATACCATCCAGTTTGAATGAGGTCCTTTTAGTAATTCTACTAATGCACAGAACAATTGTGTATGTGATAAAGTTAATATACATATATATATATATATATATATATATATATATATATATATATATATATATATATATATATATATATTACACACACGCACACACATTATATATGCATGTTATTTTCTTCAGCAAAAATATAAAAAAAACAAATAAATTATAATAATAATAATAATAATAATAATAATAATAATAATAATATTACTAATAATAATAATAATAATAATAATAATAATTAAGGACGCCAGATGACACCCTTTCTTGAGGACGTCAAATGTTCAGGACGCCATTACGCCAAATGGCACCTTTTACCCTACTTACTACATAATTTTTTTATACATCCATGTTACTTTCTTCAGCAAAAATATAAAAATAAAAAAAAAATAAATAATAATAATAATAATAATAATAATAATAATAATAATAATAATAATAATAATAATAATAATAATTGAGGACGCCAAATAACACCCTTTCTTGAGGACGCCAAATGTTCAGGACACCAGGACGCCAAATGTTCAGGACGCCAGGACGCCAAATGGCACCTTTTACCCTACTTACTGCATAATTTTTTTTATATATGCATGGTATTTTCTTCAGCAAAAAAATAAAAATAAAATAAATAAATAATAATAATTGAGGACGCCAAATGACACCCTTTCTTGAGGACGCCAAATGACACCCTTTCTTGAGGACGCCAAATGTCCAGGACGGCAGGACGCCAAATGTTCAGGACGCCAGGACGCCAAATGGCACCTTTTACCCTACTTACATACACACACACACACACACAAATATATATATATATATATATATATATATATATATATATATATATATATATATATATATATATATATATATATATATATATGTATATATATATAATTTATATATATATATATATATATATATATATATACATACACTATATATACATATAATATACATACACATACATATAGACTATATATACATATATATATATATATATATATATATATATATATATATATATATATATATATATATATATATATATATATATATATATATATATATATATATATATATATATATATATATATATATATATATATATATATATATATATATATATATATATATATATATATATATATAGGTATATATAGGCTCCTTTTTTAACAAGCCCCTTCCAACTAACAGGTGTGGCTCTAGAGAAAAAACATCCATGCTTTCACTTTTGAGTCGTGGGTGAACAGATGAACTCCTGTTACAGTAAAATTAATGAATAAGCGGCTTCACATGCCTGCACAGAAAGTTCATCAAAAAAAATGTATAAGCGAAGGCCTACTCACGTTACGCCAATCATCCTGTCTTGCACACATTTTCCCGCTTCCTGGATGTTAAAGACATTCTCTTCTAATTCGGCCTTCACCCCATTTATCAGCCCTTTCTGTATTATAACATCATCATTCGTTCTTGCTGTATAACTAGAAGAACAGAATATAGAATTTAGGCAAAGGCCAAGCGCTGGGACCTATGAGGTCATCCAGTGCTAAAACGACGGGGGGCTTGTAGTTCCTCGAGCCATCCTGCTATTTGCTCGAAGATGTTGTCCGGCAGGAAGTCGAGGACGGCGTCTGTTCTGCCTGTTGCCGAGGTGATTTTCTTCGTGCGGAAGATTGTTTCCATCCTGAAGAACCACGCCTCTGGGTTGTGGGGCGTGAATGGCGGTAGGCGTATGGAGGCGGCGGCGAGATTCTCGCTGGCGAGCCTGGTATCGTTGCTGCTGGCTTGGTCGGGCATCTCCGCCGGTCACCAATGTGAGGGAAGGTACGAGTACGGTTGGGAGTTCACAGGTTACTAATTTATTCACAGAACATACACACAGGTCAAGGGCTCGTGCGAGCCGAAATGTAGCTTCTGACCTTAGACAGGTAGAAACAGGGATTAAGTACAAGCATTTGTGTTTGCTAACAGAGAGAAATGTACATATAAAATGGTACAGGATCTGGGGCTGAAGTTCATACATACATGCTTAGAAAGCTGGCAGTGCAATACATACAATGGTAACAATACATGAAATAGGACAATAATAAGCTCTTCGTTGGGGGAGTTGGCAGAGCTGCGGACTGGCACTCGCTGGGCTGGAGTTCAATTCCCAGGCCGGCTGATGAAGAGTTAGAGGAATTTATTTCTGGTGATAGAAATTCATTTCTCGCTGTAATGTGGTTCGGATTCCACAATAAGCTGTAGGTCCCGTTGCTAAGTAACCAATTGGTTCTTAGCCACGTAAAATAAGTCTAATCCTTCGGGCCAGCCCTAGGAGAGCTGTTAATCAGCTCCTCAGTGGTCTGGTAAAACTAAGGTTTACTTAACTTAGGACAATAATAATAATGAAGATCTACTGTAGGTGCTGTGTTTCTTTCGTCCACGCTTGGTTCATGGGGTCGTTGTCACCGGATAATGGCCGGCGCGATGTAGTATGAGTTGAGTCCATGTGTGGGCCCTACAACAGTAAGAAGGCTTGAAAGGTGTAACATGAGGAAAACCTTGCATTTTCACTGTGAGACAAGTGTTAGAGAGGGTGGAAAGTCAGATGAAAGAAAGAATATGAGCGGAGATACAGTAAAAGGAATGAAAGGAGTTGCAGCTAGGGGCCGAAGGGATGCTGCAAAGAACCCTAAGTAATGCCCACATGAAGTGCACTGATGGCACTAACCTTTTACCACTTCTACACGCCGAACATTTCTCACCCGATCTATTCTTTTTAAAGCACGTATGCAATGCAAACAGTTCTTCGTAAGAGCTTCAATCTTTCTTTCATTCGTATTGGACATCCATACTTCACTTCTACAGAGGAGAGATGTCTTGATACTTCCTTCAGACATTCCCATCTTAGCTTTCTTACACAATAAAATTCTCTTCCCAACCTTTTCCCCTACTCCCGTTACACCATTAGTACATCACCTGCTAATACTTTGAGTCAATTCTTCTCTCTCCCTATCATCATTCATTATGTTTACTGCGAAAACCGTACATGAAACTGCAGCTTCCACTCTTCCACCATCTATATTAACTCATTATCTATCTTCTAGATTTCCATTTCCACTTATAACCTTAAGCTTTCTCAGATTTACTCTATTTTTATCTTGCAAACATTTCAAACTCTGACCAGCTTCTGCAATTTCCCTTTACTATTGCCAGCCATCACAGTGTTATCTGCATCATCAACCATTTCACAATCCATTCACATCTTATATTCTCATCCCACAGCTTTTACACCTACATCTGCTCCTCTTCCTCTGACTTCTTCTATCACTCCACCCTTAATGAACAGCCACAAAAACATAAGACCACTTTTACACCAAACCAGTCACTCTCCCACCTACATATCTAACACATTCTTCACTTTTAATCACTCTCAGTGACTTTTTGCCTTACAGTACATTCTCAACACCCTCTAAATTGCCCCTGTCCATTTGGAAGTTATGCATCAGGTTTGACAGTAAAGAAAGCAAGTAAAAATGACCCGAGGTTTCTTCAGCACAATCAAGTTTTCTGTACAGCATATAATGCTGTATAAAACTCTCAGCCACGGCCCATGAAACTCTCAGCCGCGACCCATGAAACTTTCAGCCACGGCCTGGTGGTGGCCTGTTTATTGGCACCCAAAGCGGTGCCCGATGCACGATCATGGCTAACTTTAGCCTAAAATAAAATAAAAACTACTGAGGCTAGAGGCCTGCAATTTGGTATGTTTGATGATTGGAGGGTGGATGATCAACATAGCAATTTGCAGCCCTCTAGCCTCCCTAGTTTTTAAGATCTGAGGGCAGACAGAAAAAGTGCGGACGGACAGACAAATAGCCATCTCAACAGTTTTCTTTTACAGATAATTAAAAAGCCAAAGAGCCATACATGGTATATAAGGACCCAAGGTCTAGAAAAAGCTTGTGATTGAATCGATTGAGGCTTGATGGTGTTGCAAGTGTGTGTGTGTGTGTGTGTGTGTGTGTGTGTGCGTGTTTTCATGGTAGTGCATTTCACACATTAATCCATCCCAATTTAACCAGCATACAATGACAGAATCACCTAAAGTTCTAACATGTGTTTATCATTCGTGATTGCTTTTACTTACCTAAATTTTTCAGATTCGCTGCATTTTTGCTTCATCAAAATGAGAAATGTTCTTTGAAAGAAATCCAGAACTGGCGTAAAATATAACTTATAAGTTGTTACGTGTGCAACACTTAAGGATAGTTTGGGGACGTATAAAAGTGAAATGTAATATTCAATTTAATGGATACATGTGTTAAACTTGAAACTTCGTGTATTCGAGCTAAACTATAAAGTAATGCGGTTCGTTCTTTTGAAAAAAAAAGTGAAGTAAACAGAGAAAAATGTATCGTGTATCCTTACCGGAATATAGTTAACTGTCTATGACCGAACACTCTTGTCCTTTAATCCTGTGGGCAGTCTTGAAACTTTCAGGTTAAGTAGCCAGGATGGCTTTGCCCAAGATTAGCTTGGGCTTTTAAGGGAGGGTTTAACCCTCGCCAGATGTCCTTAAGCCTGGATCTTTTGAGAATACTTAATATTATAATTTAAACAATGTCTTACCCGAAAAAAAGACACAAGCTTTTTATTCGTAAGTTTTTCTGTATTAAATATCACCAAGTTTTAACAGTTCCTTTAAACCTAATTGCATGCATGTAGGTGTGTTTTTGTTTTCATCAGGATTCGAAAGTCTTCCAAAGTTAAAATTAATATAGATTACCGAAGAATTCACGTGGAACTTGCGTGAGGATACTCTCAAGTTCAATTTCCTTTTGTTTTTTCTTCTAATTTTACTACACTTTTCTTTGCTATGTAGTTTTATTCACAGACATCGTATCCCGTTAGACTTACAAACACCTGGGACTTTTCACTCGTTCCGTATGACAATGCGGACATTAATAATAATAATAATAATAACAATAATAATAATAATAATAATAATAATAATAATAATGATAATAATAATAATAATAATAATAATAATAGTGGGTGAAGCCAGATACAGAAAGAATAAAGATCCCCTCCATGAAAGCCTACAACACAAAGAAACTAAGGGAAAAAACAAGTGAAGTTAATGAAACAATAAGACTAATCCACACCACCAGTATCACAGAAACAAATAACCTGGCATATGCAGGAGCAAGACTAGTAGTAGAACTCATGGGGATACAAACACCAACACCACCATCACAACCAACCCAACAGAAACCAAAACAGCAACCACCTTGGAAAAGGTGCCTGGAAAAACAAATCATGGCGATGAGATCTGACTTGAGTAAACTGAAAGGCATGGCAGAAAAGACGCTAAGAAGCAAGAAAACAAGAGAGTAACTGAATGAGAAACACAAAGTACAGGAGAAGGGACTAAACAACACAATAGAGGATATAAAACAGAGACTTAAAGCCAAAGCACATAAGATCCAATGGTACATGAACAGGAATAAAGAATACCAACAGAACAAACTCTTTGGAACCAACCAGAAAAGACTATGCAGCCAACTAAGAGGGGAAGACAACCACCAGGAAATTCCTGAAGCCGAACCAAGTAAGAGACTCTGGGAAAACATATGGAGCAATCCGGTATCACACAACAAACATGCAACATGGCTCCAGGAAATCGAGGCAGAAGAAATGGGGAGAATAAAACAAAGATTCACCGAGATCACGACAGACGCAGTCAGACACCAACCAAAGAAAATGCCCAACTGGAAAGCCCCAGGTCCCGATGAAGACCATGGATACTGGCTCAAAAACTTCAAGGCCTTACACCCACGAATAGTAGAACAACTTCAGCACTGTATCACAAACCACCATGCACAAATCACAGGGAGAACACCCTTAGAACAGAAAGACAAGAACAAGGGAAATACAACAAGTAACTACAGGCCTATCACCTGCCTACCAATAATGTGGAAGTTACTAACGGGTATCACCAGTGAAAGACTATACAACTGCCTAGAGGATATAAACACCATCCCCCACATAACAGAAAGGCTGCAGAAGGAAGTGTAGGGGCACAAAAGACCAGCTACTAATAGACAAAATGGTAATGAAGAATAGTAAGAGAAGGAGAACCAACCTAAGCATGGCATGGATTGACGACAAGAAAGCCTTCAACATGATACCGCACAAGTGGCTAATAGAATGCCTGAAAATATATGGGGCAGAGGAAAACACCATCAGCTTCCTTAAAAATACAATGCGCAACTGGAATACAGTACTTACAAGCTCTGGGATAAGACTAGCGGAGGTTAACATCAGGAGAGGGATCTTTCAAGGCGACTCACTGCCCCAACTACTCTTCGTAGTAGCCATGATTCCCAAGGCAAAAGTACTGCAGAAGATGGATGCTGGGTACCCACTCAAGAAAGGAGGCAACAGAATTAACCATCTGATGTTCATGGATGACATCAAGCTGTATGGTAAGAGCATCAAGGAAACAGATACCCTAATCCAGACTGTAAGGATTGTATCTGGGGAAATCAGGATGGAGTTTGGAATAGAAAAATGCGCCTTGGTTAACATACAAAAAGGCAAAGTAACAAGGACTGAAGGGATAAAGCTACAAGACGGGAATACCATCAAACACATAGATGAGACAGGATACAAATACCTGAGAAA
This sequence comes from Macrobrachium rosenbergii, assembly GCA_039081455.1. Classification (NCBI taxonomy): domain Eukaryota; kingdom Metazoa; phylum Arthropoda; class Malacostraca; order Decapoda; family Palaemonidae; genus Macrobrachium; species Macrobrachium rosenbergii. The sequence continues at coordinate 29,131,876 of JANJGK010000031.1, read as the reverse complement.
AATAGAAGGAGAGGATATAAAACACCAAGAGATGAAGGACACGATCAGGAAAGAATATATGCAGAGACTTAAGGCGATACTCAAGTCAAAATTCAACGCCAGAAACATGACAAAAGCCATAAAGACATGGGCAGTACCAGTAATCAGATACAGCGCAGGAGTAGTGAAGTGGATGAAGGCTGAACTCTGCAGCATAGACCAGAAAACTAGAAAACACATGACAATACACAAAGCACTACATCCAAGAGCAAATACACACAGACTATACATAACACGAAAGGAAGGGGGGAGAGGGCTACCAAGCATAGAGGGCTGCGTCAACATTGAGAGCAGAGCACTGGGGCAATATCTAAAAACCAGTGAAGACGAGTGGCTAAGGAGTGCATGGGAAGAAAGGCTGATAAAAGTAGATGAAGACCCAGAAATACACAGAGACAGGAGACTGAAAAACAGAACAGAGGAATGGCACAACAAACCAATGCACAGACAGTACACGAGACAGACAAAAGAACTGGCCAGCGATGAAACATGGCAATGGCTACAGAGGGAAGAACTCAAGATGGAAACAGAAGGAATGCTAACAGCAGCACAGGACCAGGCCATAAAGGTATGTCTAAAGAACAATAAATGGAAATAACACCTCACCCATATGCAGAAAGTGCAATAGGAAAGATGGGACCATAAACCACAAAGCAAGCGAATGTCCGGCGCTTGCACAGAACCAGTACAAAAAGAGGTATGATTCAGTAGCAAAAGCCCTCCACTGGAGCCTATGCAAGAAACACCAGCTAGCTTGCAGTTATAAGTGGTACGAACACCAACCTGAGGGAGTGATAGAAAGCGATCAGGCAAAGATCCTCTGGGACTGTGGTATCAGAACAGATAGGGTGATACATGCCAATATGCCAGACGTGACGTTGATTGACAAAATCTAGAAGAAAGTATCACTCATTGATGTCTGGATACCATGGGACACCAGATCAGGTGAGAAAGAAACAGAAAAAATTGATAAGTATCAAGATCTGAAAACCGAAATAAGAAGGATATGGAATATGCCAGTGGAAATTGTACCCATAATCATGGGAACACTCGGCACGATCCCAAGATCCCTGAAAAGGAATCTGGAAAAACTGGATGCTGAAGTAGCTCCAGGACTCATGCAGAAAAGTGTGCTACTAGAAACAGCGCACATAGTGAGAAAAGTGATGGACTCCTAAGGAGGCAGGATGCAACCCGGAACCCCACACTATAAAAACCACCCAGTCAAATAGGATGACTGTGATAGGGCCCCCCAAAAAATAAATAAAATAATAATAATAATAATAATAATAATAATAATAATAATAATAATAATAATAATAATAAAGTGAACAACTTATTCCATATTGCTTTACAAAGTCATTTAAAGAATTTAAAGGTGAAACAAGCTTCTTCAAAATCTCGTCTAAACAAATAAAACTTTGAAAAATAAGCAGTAATTGGTGTTTCAGAGACCCGCCTAATTTTATTTCATCACTAATTGAATGACCGTTTGGTGCACATCTGTTTCAAGTATTTCCATTTTGATATACACACACGTAATTGTTTCCAAGGACAGGTTATTTTAGTCAAAGGATCGTTTCTTCGACAACAAAATTGTGATGATTACTCCACTTCGACTCTAAAATTTACCCAATTACCTCATTTATATTCAAAGTCACAACAAAAGACTGAAATTAGTGCTGGTTCCTCCTGAGTGAATCTAGGCACTCTTCTGCTGCGATGGAATTTTCCATTTTAAAACAGAGGTTGCTATGTTAATTATATGCATAATCAGGTGTTTGGGTGACGGAAAATGTCCGCATCCGATATTCATTATAATCATGGCGGGTGCCGAGCAGCATAAGCGGCTAATAGCGATTATCTTTAATCATAACTGCTGCCGATATTTACTGTCACCTCCAAGTAAACAGATTACAGCATGGAAATGAATATGTAATAAAGGCAGTCGGCTACTTTAAATCGGTCCTCAAGATCTCCATTAGGTCAATTTCACTTCCATTAGGTCAATTTCACTTCAGATCAGAAACTGTGGAAAAAAAATTCCCAAAGAAGAGGCGTGGAAATATTGAGACAGAGAAAGCGCGCCATTCCAAAGGGATTATGTTTGTAAAGCAATTGAATTCACACTTTAATTGCCAATCTAAATGCCGGGCACTGTGAACGTATTCGTTTGTTCTTGCTAAACTATCCTAATTTAAGTCCGGTAAAGTTTTCAGTAACAGGACTGGAATGTTTCTTGCGGATTTTATAATCTTAATGGTGCATAATTTTTGTATTGTTCGATTCCACACCCAAATACAATCAATTTTATTCTATCTTTTAACATACATGTAGATGCAGTTAAGCCGGGCATTGTAAAGTCATGAAAATTTAGCTATGCTTGCAGTACTCCTGCCCAGCTTTATTTTTACGTTGATTTCCAAATGAGAAAAGGCTTTACAATAACGGCTTTACGCTAAATAAGGGGTAAACCGCTTCAAATATAGAAATTGAAGGTATTACTTGCATACATAGAAAATAAACTTCCCACCGCCAAATGGGATATTTTACTATAGTAATGACCGGCACCGAAGGCCTCACTGAAGCCTGAATAATATTCATTTTTCTTTTTAGCATCCTTTTAAATTCAGAATGTCACCGGTTAACAACAAATCATGAGAAATTCAGTCCTCCCACATTGCATTTACGTCATATTTACTCATTCCACAAATTTGCACAAACATCTAGTATATAGAGGTTACTTCTCATTGAGACATGATTGAGCTTATCTCACACCCAAATTCAATCATTTTTATGCGCTTTACTTAACTTGCTTTTTTTGTCTGTTTGTTTGGGTCAAATCTTGTAACTCAGTTTTCAACCTGTTCCCTTCGTCCGATGGACTTGAAATTTTGCATGGTTACTCAATCCTGGTGACAATACAGCCTTGCATGATCAGTAGGTCAGCAGTGACCTCTAGTGACCGTACAGTGACCTCTCCCAGTACCTCAGGATTTGTATGAAGTGAGTAACTCTTCAGATTTTTCACACCTTCTTTGAGTCGATAAAATGAGTTAATAACTCTATGGATTTTTCAAACCTTCTTTGGTTCGACAGGATATTACTGAATATCACGTTCATTGTCGTTAGCTAAAATCATAAATCGGTTACAATTTCTGTCAAGACTAAAAAGTATAAAATAAAAAATATTAATTTTTTAACACGTTTTTATTAAAATGCACTAAAAAGTAAAAATTATTTTTTTGAAACACCAAGATTTTCTTCTAATTAATCATGTCTACAAAAATAAAAGCGTGGGCCCCAAACATGGAAGGAAATGCTACAAGAAAACAAATATATATATATATATATATATATATATATATATATATATATATATATATATATATATATATATATATATATATATATATATATATATATATATATATATTTTTTTTTTTTTTTTTTTTATTTCTTGTAGCATTTCCTTCCATGCTTGGCGCCCACGCTTTTATTTTTGTAGACATGATTAATTGTACGAAAATCCTGATGTGTCTCGAAAAATTATTTTTTTACTTTTTAGTGCATTTCAATAAAAGCGTGTTTAAATATATATATATATATATATATATATATATATATATATATATATATATATATATATGTATTTTTTTTATTTTTAATCTTCACATAAGCTTCGATTCCTTCATGAAAAGACAACAAACTGCTACCGACAGTACACAGTCCAGATGCCTTTCTAGGTGTTTCCCCACTGCCTCGGTAAGTTATGGTCAAGGCTATTCCCTCCGTCTTCGCTCCTCTCATAAAACTGCCTTTAAAGAGCACATCGCCCACGTAGGCTTTTCCCTTGTCTAAACCACAACGTAGTTTCCTTGACAGCCTTTCTATCTCTGGCCTCACTTTCTCAGTCATCAGTTTTCAAAAGACTCTCATGTGTACGATCACTCTTCCTCTGGAAGGCAGGAATGGGTCTACAGATTCTAGACCAGGGAAATTCCAGTGTCCCTTGGAAAGAATACACAGGATACAAACGGAAAAGTAATGCTTTCGGATGTCAACCCTGCGTGTGTGCGCACGTCTATGAATACGCATGAGAAACGAATTTTTATAGGCAGATAGACTGATAGAGAGAGAGAGAGCGAACATTCGCAGTATATTTTCACCATTTCACCTGACATCGAGGAAACGGTTTATCGCAAAAAATGTCCAAAACGTCGAGTATTGATTGACTGAGAGAGAGAGAGAGAGAGAGAGAGAGAGAGAGAGAGAGAGAGAGAGAGAGAGAGAGAGAGAGAGAGATTCAGTAAAATGTTGGATATATCAAAATGTTCTCGCTTGAAAACTTCAGAATGAAAAACGTGTCCACGAAAATGGAGAACTCTGTCGGCGCCATGGTCGGATTGTACCTCTGAAACCGTATCAAACATATTGGATTTATCTTTTATTTCTATGTTGTTTCATAGTCCGTCTTTAAAGGCAATGACACTTTTAGAAGAATTAATGATAAGATGAACTGCTTAAATGTGG
>JANJGK010000031.1:29107304-29122304 GCA_039081455.1 Macrobrachium rosenbergii | reverse complement strand
AATTGAAAATGTTCTGGAATGGTGGACACAATGTACAGTAATTAGGAAGTATGGAAAGGAAGTACTTGGGAAAACATCTGGGATGAAAACATATAGTACAGAAGCCAGTGAGAGACAAGAAGAAGGCAAAGAAGAGATGAGAAGAATCACAGTTAGGGGAGGACAAGGACAGGCTTAGGGAGAAAAACAAAGAGGTAAAGAAGGCAGTAGCGCAAGCAAAGGCAAAAGCATATGATGATGTATATACAAAACTGGGAACAAGGGAAGGGTTGAAGAATATGCTGAAACTATCAAAAGCCAGAAACAGAAGCACCAAAGATATCACACATATCTAGCAAATTAAAGATCAAAATGGTATTGTACTTAGAAAGGAAGAAGACATCTTGAAAAGATTTTGAACAACTGCTGAATGGGGAAAATGAAAGACTAATAAGTGATGATGGACATGTGAATATGGGAATGGTAACTGGTTTCTCTAGGCAAGAGGTGCTAAAATGCCGTACAGAAGATGAAGAATGGGAAGGCAACAAGGGTGGACTTGGTCCCACTTGAAGTATGGAAAGCATTAGGAGATGAAGGAGTTGAAATTCTTTATATTCTAATGGAAAAGATTTTAGATCAAGAGAGGATACCAGGGGAGTGGAGGGAAAGTATATTGATACTGATTTTCAAAGGCAAGGGGGATGTTCAAGAGTTTTGCAATTATATAGCTATTAAACTGATGTCCCACGCCTGGAAGATGTTAGAAAGAATGATCGATGCTAAACTAAGAGAGGAAGTAAAAATAGGGAGAGAACAGCTGGGATTTATGAAAGGAGCTGGAACAAGAGATGGTACGTTCTGTCTGAGACAGCTAATGGAGAAATTCAGAGAAGCTGAGAGTCTTACACATGACGTTCATAGACCTTGAAAAGGCCTATGACATAGACCTTGGAAGGGCCTATGACATAGACCCTGGAAAAGCCTATGACATAGACCTTGGAAAGGCCTGTGACAGAGTTCCGGGACAGGATATTTGGAGGAGTTTGAGGGAGAAGATGGTCCCAGAGAAGTATGTACGAATGATTCAGATGTACTGGAATGTGTATACCAGAGTAAGGACCAGTGTTGGAGAGACTGAAGGATTCGAGGTGAGGGTTGGATTGCACTAAGGATCAGCCCTTAGCCCATTTATTTTCAACATCGTAATGGATAATATGATGGGGGAGGTAAGAGAGACAGTGTCGTGGTGGAGTATATCACATGCAGATGACATTGTATTGCGTGCAAAGAAGAGGGAGGTTCTGTACGGGAAAGGCAGAGAGAGAATAAGGTTGGATGAAGAAGAAATACAGAGAGTAGACAAACTCAAATACTTGTGGTCTATAGTAGAGCCTGGTGGAAGAATGGTAGAAGAAGTAAAACATCAGACACAAGCAGGTTGGAACAAGTGGAGGGATACCTTAGGAGCCCTCTTTAACAAAAGAGTGACACTAAAACTAAAGGGAAAGCTCCATAAGGGAGTGGTAAGACCAGCTATGCTATATGGTACAGAAACAGCAAGTATGACAAAGACAGAGGAGAAGAAAATGGACGTGGCAGAGATGAGGATGTTAAGCTGGATGTCTGGCGTAACAAGGGAGGATATGATTAAGAATGAGTATATCATGGTCAAGAAAGGTGGTTGAAATATCAAAGAAAGTGCAAGAGGGGAGACTGAGATGGTAGACGCCTACTGAGAAGGGAGGAAGACCACATTGGAAGACATGCTATAGAGATGGTAGAGCAGGGTTCAAGAAGACAAGGAAAACCGAGAAACAGATAGAGAGACAAAGCGAGGGACGACTTTCAGAGAGAAGGGATTTGACGAAGTGCACCACACAGGTAGATGGAAGCAGCTGATCCGAAACGGCGACCCCATATAGAAACGTGACTAAGCTGAGAATAAGGAGAAGATATATATATATATATATATATATATATATATATATATATATATATATATATATATATATATATATATACATACTTTGCTCATTTTTGTTTAACCAGTTACCTATTCCATCATAAAGATATTCATAATATATTTGTTTTCTCAATGTGTTTTGCCAAACCGATTCTCCGCCCTCTAACCCTCCCCCGACAAAAACACACACTCACGTGCACAGATAACCTAATATTTCAAAAGTAATATTCCCTATCAAATATGAAGGCAATGAGAAGTGCAGGGTTTAGGGAGTGATCATAAATGTGACAGTTTAATACTAAGCCTGATACTAAAGGCAGAGATTTTCCTCAGAAACTTGCCACCGAAATAGGGCACTGCAGAATTACGAAGCGAATGTCTGGAAAGACGGGATTACATTTTTCGCTTTCAAAATTCTTTTTCTGTTTTACAGAATTTGGCCGGTTACGGAAACAAGAATACGAGAATGGACGTTCGTGCTCAGTGAAGGGACATAAAAGACAAATGGAAGGAAATAAGTGCCACATTACGCTGAGAAGCAAGGAACTCAAAGCATTATGGACAACTGTAGAATGAGAAAAATATTATCAACTGATATTATTTTTTGCAAAAATAAAAAAGAAAAGAAAATGTAGACATGACCCTCCCAAGGTTTCATAGAAAGTTTACTCATTCAGTAAACACAGCGAAAGTTGGTGGTTGGTAAGAAGAAGCAATAAAAATTACTTAGACAATATTTGAAAATGAAAAAGCTAAAGGAACAGGCAACGTAAAGCCCTGTTCTAGCCCAGACCCGAAAACAAGAGGCGAGGAGACAAAAAAACATTTCTATGCTTATCCTCCGAGGAATCGATAGAACTATTCTTGAAAGAATCACGGACAAAAAAGTCAGATATGTAGGTCAGGGGATACAAAGGAAGGAGCAGGGCGTAGGGCTTTCCTCCGCAGCCTGATAAATTATGATGAAAGCGAAAAGTAGGAGTAGGAGTCTTTTCTCAATCAGTATAGAAAGCAAGTGCCACTATAATACGCACAATGCTAACACCTTAAGAGATAGACGCTGGCACTTCTTCAAGCAATACAATTTGAATTTATATAGCAAATGTATCCACTCAAAAGCGCAAGTTTTATGTAATGTATAATTGGATACATTACATAGAACTTGCTACACTAGTACTTGCTACACTGGTATATGAATCACAACCAAGTACACATGAATATTATTATAATTAAACGTCCATTACTGCTGTGAAACTGATACCTGAGTTTTTATGCAGGATATTTATATCGTTTTAGTTTTCTGTAAAAGAAAACCATTGTGCCGGCTTTGTATGTCCGTCCGCACTTTTTCTGTCCGCCCTCAGATCTTAAAAACGACTGAGGCTAAAGGGCTGCAAATTGGTATGTTGATCATCCACCCTCCAATCATCAAACATAGCAAATTGCAGCCCTCTAGCTTAAGTAGTTTTTATTTTATTTAAGCTTAAAGTTAGCCATAATCGTGCAACTGGCAACGATATAGGATAGGCCACCACCGGGCCTTAGTTAAAGTTTAATGGGCCCCAACAGACAGATCTATTTTCGGTGGCCTTGATTATGTGATGTATAAAAAACTCGATTTCGCCGAAGAAACTTCGGCGCTTTTATAACTTTTTTTTCGTTAATTACTGAAATATCCAGGCTGCTATTAATGGCCGCTGTGTTATCTCAGTCTAGGGGTTAACTACCTCCTTTGAGTAAGCATTGAAAATCCCCGTTTTGGGCATTTGTTTAAAATATTATTTCTACTGATTTTTTCGTTTTCCTTTTGTTCACATACAATCGTTTCATTCTGTGATATATATATATATATATATATATATATATATATATATATATATATATATATATATATATATATATATATATATATATATATATATATGTGTATATATATTTATATATATATATATATATATATATATATATATATATATATATATATATATATATATATATATATATAATATACATGTACACGTATATATGTTGTAATATGTGTGTATAGTATATATAGAATATTTCATTATATCACATATCGTTATGACAAAATATCCGCGCGAATTAAAAGTTATTTCATCAAAGTGATGAAAAGGAATATGCAACAGGCTTATGCTACAAATTATTTCTGTATTTTAAACTTCCATAAAAAACAAAAAAGGGTGTAGGAAATCAAAATAATACTTGCAAAATTAGCATTTTCAAGGATATCCACAGATCGCGTTCGGTCATGTTCCAAGAAGCAAGACACTTTTCAAGCATTACCAGTACTGTTGATTCCAGGGCCTACCACGCATGCACAGACTTACAGGGGAGCTTTCGATTCACCCAGTGCCTCCAACTGAGAGAATAGTTGGTGGGTTTTTTGGGGGGTGGCGGTACCCAACCAATCACATTGCAGTATCACCCCAACATTACGTTTCACCCGGGTGGAGAATTTGGGGGATACATGCTCTCAGTTACATGTATTCCTTTTCCTCAACTGTTTTATGACCGTTTCCTGTTCATTGTAGCTTGTGCCTGTAACCTTCTTCTAATACTTTTCCGTTCACAAATATATTGACGTCTCCCCGCAACATGATTTTACCTTAAATAACTTACAAAATTACTTTACATTTGTCAGCAGACACCTGAAGCATGTATATGGGGTAGGAGAAGAAGGGTCTTACAGGACGTTTCGCTACCACTTTCTCCCTGTGATGTTAAAAGAAACCTTTCTTTTTACATTTTCTGTAAATCCGGTGGCTGGCGCATGCAGCGCAATATTACTGCCTGCCAGAACATATGAGCTTGCCAAGATTATTTTAAAATGCGGATAAGGCGCGAAGCGCCATTCCGCCACACCCAAACTGAACTCTATCCTTCCTACCCTGTTCTGTACGGTCCAACGGCCCTCCAAAAGTTTACTCAGTCATCAACCAAGCTCCTCCAAGCCTGTTACTAAGGCAAATTTGCCACGTACCTGTGTAAACTGTTACCTGAGTTATAAGGATTTCTCTGCCTATTACTCGGGGCATTATGAACGGCTAAAACAATTCTGCCAAGATCACAGCCTTTTGAGGAAACAGGCCTTTTGCCCTCACTGTGGCAAGGAGTGTAGGCTTGACCTGCAGGAGAAGGCATTCAGGTAACTTAGTTACACCTTACTTGTTGATTTTTACACCTAACCACAATGCAGTTTTCAAACCTAAAGTAGGTTAAACAATTCCTTAAACAGCTCTACCATTAGCTATGTACGTTCACTATATTTTCATGTTTTGAGGGTTGTAACGAGTAATTTGCTTCCTTCCCTTACTTTCAGGCGCGACAGGTCGTATGCCCCACACCAGAAGAAGGTGAAGGAGAGGTGTAATTACTACCTTTCTCTGTTTACAGGCACCTGGTTTTCTGGGTCCCTCATGGATGTTGAAACTGTCCTCTTCTTCAGTTACATCCAAGTTAGTACTTCTTTAATAACAGGACTGTGAGGAGAGAACTGGGTTTAAGTGACGTAGCTATTAATGATTGGTCCAGCTACTCCAGGGAAGTAAGTTTTTTTTTTTCAGTGATGAACCTTTATTTACTTCCCTAACTGAATTTTTTATTTCAGGTCCTAGTGCATTGGTGCATCCAGCAGAAGAAGCAAATAGGTGGTCCCGGTATAACTGTCGAGATTGACAAAGTGAAGTTTGGCAAGTGAAAGTATAATGTAGGCAGGGTTGTTGAAGGCCAGTGGGTTTTGGCGGTGTCTGCCAGCATACCAAAGAGTTTTTCGTGGCGCCAGTTGACGACAGGAGTAGCGCGACTTTGCTTGCTGTCATTAAGGAGTACATTGTACCGGGAACCACTACTGTATCTGATTACTGGAGAGCTTATGATTGCCTGAAGGACGAAGGCTACATGCACTTAACTGTCAACCACTCCATGAACTTTGTGGACCCGGTAACCGGTGTCCATACAAATACTATTGAGAGGAGGTGGAGGGAACATCGTGAGACAATGCCTAGGTATGGCCTTACGAGGTACAACTTCATCGGATACTTGGCAGTAGCCTATTTTAAGATACACTTTGAATACCTGAAGACGAGGTTCCAAGGGTTCGTAAAGGTGGCGGTTGAATTGTACCCTCCACCCCTTTAAGGTAAGGTTCAAAAACTATCCTTCTTTATTACTAGTTAGTTAGGTCAACTGTGTTTTGGTGTTACTGAGTTTTAGTGCTTTTTAGAAGTGTTATTATTTTTTGGGCAACTGTTATTTACCGTCATGTCTCTACGTAACAGTCCCATGTCACTTTACCAGCTCATACCTTTTGTCCAGTACCCCATCTCCCCCCTGCTGACCATATGGCTCCCTAGTGGTTACGTAACCCAAGATGGCGGCTTTGTTTACCGTTTACGTTTCTTCGCCCCGGTCGCAAGCAACGAATAGTGTCCAGTTGAGCTAGACTGTGGCAGTTGACGTTTTTCTGTGTTGTTTTGCTTGCTTTACATGAGTTTAGGGTAACATTTTGCCGGTCGGCTGCAGATAAACTGTAAATAACCCTTGATTTGTATGCACTGGTGCAGGGGACCAACCGGTACCGACGAGCAGTCTTCAAGAGTCAATTACATTTTAGTTACAGCCGAGCAACAAAAAATTACTTTAAATTCTTGTTCAGCAGGTAAAGTTCTATAGAAAAACGTCAACTGCCATAGGCTACCTCAACGTGGACAGCCGGCTTAGAATTACCTTTTTTTTGCCAGGTTTAGTTTTAAGTCACTTTATGTCGTAAATTTTTTTAATTTGTCATAAATGAAGTTTTTTAAATTTTTTTTAAATTTAATTCTTTAATTTGCCATAAATTGTAAAATTTTTTGTAAAAATTACTTTTGACATTTTTGTAATAAATTTACTTAATTTTTGTAATTTTTTTTTTCATAAACTTACTTGATTTTTGTAATTTACTTTTTATATCAAATACTTTTTTATCATTTTTGTAATAAATTCACTCTTTTAATTTGTATGTACTGTTCTTGAACAACTTCACCTTATCCTCCACCCCCTTAGGAGTGGCGCCCCTGGAGTGGTGGGGGAGCCCCCATGTTCTGCATAGTAGGTCGTATGACCTACTATGCAGGTTCTTGGGTGGTTGTGAACAAGCCAACTAATCAAACTTTTTTTCAGGTGATAAGTCTAGACTTAATCTATTGCTAACTTTTCTTGTGAGTTCAGATAGGTATTAGGTGTTTAAATGTGCTTGGCTACCTCCCACTCAGTTAAGTTTGCAGAAGCTCCCTAAGGTTTGAGGAAATTAATTTTAATGCCATTAAACGGAAATATTCAGCATTAAAACTAAATTTATGAACAGGTCTGGCATCTTGGTATGTTTTACTATAGAATTTTAGCTTTCTGAAAAAATGGATTAAGTTTGTGGTTAAGTTAGATCAATTCTGGCCAACATTCAGAAAGGTTTTCCGGAATTTTAAATTTTTAAGCGTAAGTTGGCATTAGAACAGAATTTTCTTCGATTCGAATTTGGTATTTCCTTTTTCGCACCTGACCCCAGGACAACTCATTCCCGGAGAACTCTTATCAGACAACTCATACCTGGACAACTGAAATCCATTACAACTGATATAATGGACAACTCATAACAGGCATAAATATTTTCACTTAAGTAACCCACTTAAAAAGTTACTGATAAAGTAAATATGCAAGTTTTGAGTTTATAGGCGTAACAGTGATCATTTAACCCTCTAATTATTGATTAGCATCTTTTAAATTTCATAGTTCATGTTAGTTACTGTTCGTCCAGCAACAACTCTCAAACGGCGTCATAGCTGTTCAAGGAAATTGTTTTATTTATATTTTGTTCTTGTCAAGTCAGTTGGTTTTGCGCTTGTCAACTTTTCAACTGTTTTAATAGTTAACTTAGCCCTCAATACCATGTTATATAAAATCTTAGCGAGGATCTAAGCAGCTTATGGATGATAACTACGTACATAATTTTCAGACAGAATGCAGATAAATCAAGAAAAGTTTGGCTGTTCAGAAGATGACCTAAGAGGACCCATTAGAATATTAGTATCTTCGACAGGGGAACACTTTCACAGCGCTGATGTAAATAAAGTGAAATCGAGAACTGTGCTCGGTTTTATAAAAGCCAAAGCCTGGTCATCACAAAAGACCGCGAGAATTGTGATTGCGACAGAATGTTCTTCTCTACAGATGAGGCGTTGGCTGGACTGCCATCAACATCAAGTTTATCACGAAGTATTCGTCGGTGGCGACAGCAGAATATCAGTGCTCCCCACTATTCCATTAGAAAGATATGGTTTTGATATCCCACTATTGTACTGCAAATATGAATGAGGGGAAACATTTTTGCTATATGATACTGGCGTAGAAGATGAGGAAAGAATGCTAATTTTCGCCCCACCAGCAGGGCTGGATGATCTTGTTAAAATTCGTGATTGGGCTGGCGATGGCACATGTCAAGTTTGTCCACCTATATATTACCAGTTATATAGAATCGTCATTCAAATAGGTAATTTGAATGTACCTCGTGTTTTCGTATTGTATATGATTGACTCCGAAAAAGCCTCCATGAATAACCTTATTTCAAGATTTCCTGACATTGAGGTAACTGGTTGCTTAATTTTCCACAAAACCTTTACCGAAAAAGTGCAATATAATACAGATGAAGCATTTCGTCTAAAGATAAAGTGCTTTACAGCACTTGCTTTATTACCAGTGACTGATGTTATTGTTTCATACGAAGAACTGCCCGACGACGACAGTTTGCCACAAGAATTTGTCGTATTTTGAAGTGACATCCATAGGACCCGAAAGAGGAAGAGGCGCTAGAAGACGTCGTCTGGCTCCAGTGTTTCCAATTGGAATGTGGAATATTTCTTTCAGGACTTCAACTGGCATGACTAGAACTAATATAGCCTTGAAGGTTTTCACAATGCCTTGTTTTCACAATGCTTTACTTCATGCAAACATCCGAATATCTGGAAACTACTAAGTTGGAGGCAATTTTGGCACAGAAAAAGAAAATTGATTTGGAACGGGGAGTGCAAATCACTTAAAAACAGGTTTACAAAGAGTGCAAAAAGCGACTGATAACTTTACTTGAAAAGTATGATCCTTGACAGAAAATGTCTTAATTAAAACCAGAGGCATATAATATGCAAAAGTTTTAGTAAATTTGTGAGTTTCTTTTTAGTTTTCATTGTTCCCCCCCAGTAATATTTTTTTTTATATTTTCTTTCTTTCAAAATTGTTATCACTTTATACCTGTTATCAGTTGTCGTATATATCAGTTGTCCTATATATCAGTTGTCTTGGTATGAGTTGTCCGCTATGAGTTTTCCGGGAATGAGTTGTCCTGGTATTAGTTGCCCTGGCACGTATAAGGATTATAGGAAGCTCCCTAAATGTACGGGTCATTTACGATAATAGAGCTTGCTTACCCAATAACTAATCTCTTAAATTAACAAAACCGTACAAAATTATCCGCAGACAGAGATTGTCCAGAGTAATGTTTGGATTTCTGCTGTTAGCAGATGGAATTAGTTTTGTATTTTGCCAGTAACTCATAGCTAGGAACTTTCAGCAACTTTTTTTTAGTTGAAAATATGGGAATTTTAGGTCATGGATATCTTTTTGCACAGAATAATTAGAATATCTGTTTACTTTGAGTGGGGTGTAGTAAAGTTAAGTTTGTCAGGTACGTTTGTTGATTTTGATACTATTAGTTTACTCATAGCATAAGCAGTGTACAGTATTTACGATGCTCTGGCAATGAGTTTGTTACACTACGAATACAGGTAATGAGTTCGTTACTTTATGAATACAATAAGTGTCACTACATGTACACAAGCAATGAGTTTTGCTCATAAACAGACAATAAGTTTGGTAGTCATGCACAAGCAATGAGTTTGGAAGTTACTACGAAGACTGGCAATGAGTTTGTAATGTTACTAATGAACACTGACAATAGCTCTGTGATGTTATCCACAAATACTGGCAACAGTTTTGTGATGCCGTCCATGAACGTGGGCAATGAATTTATTTTTCCATGAACCCTGTCAAATGCGTATTAGGGTATCCGTGAGCACAGACAGTGAGTAAATGGCTCTATCGGCACAATGATTATGATGCTGTGATCGTGAGCAGCATCATAATCGTGGTCACAAGGCACTGAGACATTCATACTATCCTTGAATAAGGGCAGTGCTTTGTGGGGTTGGCACAAGCGGGAACTGTGATGCTTCCTTGAACAATGCGTTGTGGAATTGTTCATGAACACAAGCAGTGAGTTTGGGATGATATCCATAATCAAGGCATGAGTTTCCAATGGTATCCATCAACAAGACTTTGAGTATGTGAAATACTCATCAACATAGATAATGAGGTTGTAAAGATACCATATGAGTTGCATGCAATTGTTGGTACGCATTAATTTAGTGAATGCGATGCAGTAATGAACGTCAGCATTCACCAAGCTATCCCTGGCAATCAGGTATTTAATCGTATTTGCCATAGAGCACCCGAAATGTTTAAAAGGTCATCAAGCATTTAATGTATGTACCAATATACATTTTTAAATACAGTATACTAAGGTAGGAGCTGTTGAGTCTTTTTGATAATGATTAGTGACAAAACTGATCTGTGATGTAATCATTTCCTCCCTAACAAGAGCTCACATTACACAACTTCGTTGCTTTATTTTCAAGTCCAGCGGTTTCTTTAACTTTTACCTGAATTCTTGAAAGATCAAAGGTATCTTTTTAAGAAAACGACTTTGATCATAGTATGTGGGTTATCTTAATTTTGGTTTTGGCGATTTTCGGAATAGTACATTTTCTAAATATTAATATACAAATTTTGTTTGACAATTTTTAACTTTCAATGGCGTCAGAAGAAGAGTAGCATTGTAAAGTGTAAATGTTTGTTATACAGCCTTAATGCATAGCCTAATTATGGTATAAAATGTACGAGATACTCTTACTCCAGATCGTCACAAGTTTTCAGTGGGTAATAAACTTTTTTGGGCATTGATTGGAGAAACGTAACTCATGGTTTTTATATAATTATCCTTAAAGTAAAAGATATCGTACACATTTCAAGAAATATCAGTTAACGTTCTCTTTACGGAGTTGGCGAGTAACTGCCCTAAGAACATTTTCTGATGCCGTTGTTTTTCTGTTACAGGTCACACCTTGCTGGAGGAACCAGAGTTCAAGAAAAGTGCAGACACGGGGCCGATTTGCTAACCTTTCTGTGTTAGGCTGATATTTCAGGGATCTATTAATTTAATTTCTAAATTTTGCATGCTGCGCTTTTCATTAAAATCCTGATAGGTTTGTAAAAAAAAAAGTTAAGTATATCTTAGTTTAACCAGACCACTGAGCTGATTAACCGCTCTCCTAGAGCTGGCCCAAAGGATTAGATTTATTTTACGTGGCTAAGAACCAATTGGTCACCTAGCAACGGGACCTACACCTTATTGTGGAATCCTTCTATCACCAGAAATAAATTCCTCTTATTCTTCACTGGCCGGTCGGAGATTCGAACTCGCGGCCAGCAGAGTGCTAGCTGGGAACGGAACCCACTCTCCCAACGAAGAACTATATAAGTTGGGTTCCTCGGACATTCTGCATTCGTACACCTACCATTTGCTTGTGTATTATAATTTTTTTTGTTAATAAATAATGGGTCTTTAGTTTTCAGTTCTTAACTACTCCCTCGATTTGTATAGGGGAAAACAAAGTATGTGCATTCAGGTTTATCATCCGTATAATTGAAGATGTTGAAGGTAAAAACTACT
This sequence comes from Macrobrachium rosenbergii, assembly GCA_039081455.1. NCBI lineage: Eukaryota > Metazoa > Arthropoda > Malacostraca > Decapoda > Palaemonidae > Macrobrachium > Macrobrachium rosenbergii. Next base: position 29,110,524 of record JANJGK010000031.1, on the reverse strand, counting down.
CGACTTAGAAATATACCGGACTGTTTAAGAGTATTCACGTGAGAGTGAATACACGTGAAAGGCTTATAACAAATTTTAAACGTAAGCAAATGAATGTAAGCCACCCTCATGGATTTGTTGAATATTCCATTTGCTCAACAACTATAGTGGAAATGTGGTTTGGGTATTGGTTGTGACGACTCAAATGCCCTTAGCTAATTTGTGGGACAACGAGCTGAAATCTGACTTTATACTAATGAATAAATGTAGAGTACAAAGAGCGCCGTTGAATGTATTGGCAGCAAAAAATTCTGTAAATTACGTAATTTTACTACTTTAGAACAATGTGCAAATAGAAAGTAAAACTAAATATCAAATTGTTTCATGGAGCTAGTACAAAGAAATTATTTCCATTCATTGGTATGAAAATTTGATAATGTGATGGTCAGCTACACTTCCATGGACAAAGGTCATAAGCTACGTCGCTAAATACAGGATTTAATGCTGAGGTGAAAAGAATTCAGTTATAGATCATAAAAAAAATCTGAATAACTCAGTTAAATTCTTGTTAAAGTACTGCGCGACGTTTTTAATGGGGGGGGGGGGAGGGGAGGGAGTGTGAAGGTCGTTTGGCAAATAAACCTGGTTGACCGCATAAGCTTTGAGATGCAAAGTTTCTTTTACCAAAAACATTTAAAAGATTTTTTAACGATTTCCGTCACTTCGATTGTGAAAAACCTCATAGGTCCCAGCGCTTTGCTTCTTGCCTAAATTTCATATTCCATTCAATTTGATACGTCATTAGTATAGGGTAATTGCCATTATTTTCACAACTATCCATGGAACCCCCGTAGGGTGGCAGTGCCATAAGTGCACTTCATGCGGTGCACTGTAGGCATTATTTAAATCTCTTTGCAGCGTCCCTTCGTCCCCTAGCTACAACCCCTTTTATTACATTTACTGTACCTGCGATAGCATTCTCTTACATCTTTCTTTCCACCCTCTCCTATCAATGGTTTCATAGTGCAACTAAGAGGTTTTTCTCCTGTTACACCTTTCAAGCCTTTCTACCCTCAACTTTCCCGTTCAGGGCTGAATGACCTCCTAGGTCCCAGCGCTTGGCCTTAGGCTTAAATGCCACATTCTATTCTGTTCTATCCATGAAACCAATTTAAAGACTAATAATTCTCAGGACTGGTTGTTTAGGATAGTAACTATTACGGATACTATTGGCTTATTGAGTTTGTGATTTCGACTCGAACAGGAGAGAAATGAGCAAAATAGTCGAACTCAGTAATCAAAGACGTTTGGAGGATTTTAACATGACTGCCGTTAGGTATGGAATGATTCTTGTGGGTGTATCATATGAAATGGTATTTGTGTTGATGGGTCGCTTTAACTGCTATCGTTTCTGCTTAATACGGAAATGAAAATTATAAACTACTGAAAGAATTTGTAAATTAGTGAATGAAGTAAAATACAGGTTATAAGAAATTATTTGTACATGGGCCCCATATTTACAAATGAATTCTCAATAGGGTTTTTAATAAAGTGGTTGCTGTAGAACAGAATGGTTGTGGTAAAATGTTATTACCTTTTAAATACGTTTATTTAATTGTAAAGAAACGAATCTGAGAAACTGGTACCAGGCACGAAAATGAGCATTACAGTGAAAGAAGTAACTCTACAATATGGAGGTTACTTACCAGGATGATTGTCTTAGTTTATTTGGAAAAAGGTGAACGCCGATAAGGGCTTCTTACGAAGCCACATCTCGGGATGCTGCAAAGTCTGTTTTCACGCAAATCGTGCCGTCGTTAACGTGGGTCGTGCTATAAAGGCCATTGCTAAGCGAGCTTCATCGCAACTGAACGTTCTTTGAGGGGAAAAGCCGGAAGGGAAAGAAAGAGTTGAGGAGTTGGAATTGGAATATAGAATTTAGGCCAAAACCCAAGCGCTGGGACCTATAAAATCATTCAGCGCTGAAAGGGAAATTGACAGTAAGAAGGTACCATGAGAAAAACCTTGCAGCTGCACTGTGAAACAATTGTCGAGGAGGGTAGAAAGTCAGACGGAAGAAAGAGAATATGAAGGGAGGTATAGAAAAAGGAATGAAAGAGGTTGCAGCCATGAGCCGAAGGGGCACTGCAAAGAACCTTAAGTAATGTCTACAGTGCACCACGTGAGGTGCACTGAGGGCACTACCCACCTACGAGAGAGTTGAGGAATTGCTTAAGCTGGGGATGGCAGACTCAATAAAGAATTGCTTAGGCCGAGGAGGACAGACCAGAGGTTAGGGCCACGAAGTGAGGCGCGAAAACAAATTGCTTATGCCGAAGAATAACATCAACAAGTATAAACCCTTCGGCCCCCAGCTGCAACCTCTTTCATTCCTTTCACTGTACCTCCGTTCATATTCTCTTTCTTCCATCTTACTTTCCACCCACTCCTAACAATAATTGTTTCATGCTGCAACTGCGAGGTTCTCCTCCTGTTACACCTTTCAAACCTTCTTACTGACTGTCAATTTCTCTTCCAGCACTGAATGACCTCATAGGTACCAGGGCTTGGCCTTTGGCCTAAATTCTATTATCTTATCTACGGCATTTAAGGCGGCATTTGAGGCCTTGTCCACACGATCGGTTATCGCCCGGCTGAGTTGGCTGCTTCAATTGGCTCCATCCCCCTTGACATAATTTTTATGTGCACACTTGCTTGTTGGTGAATTGAAATATTGTCTTGTTGGGCAGTAGAAAATGAGTAGCAGCCAGACCCATGCACGGTATATAAAAAAAACCAGCCGCGTGCATGGTATTAATTGTCCATGTGTAAAACATCATGAACAGAGTGCATACAATTTTAGCCTATATGTAAACAATGTTGTATAAGTTAAGTATATCTTAGTTTAACCAGACCACTGAGCTGATTAACAGCTCTCCTAGGGCTGGCCCGAAGGATTAGATTTATTTTTACGTGGCTAAGGACCAGTTGGTTACCTAGCAACGGGACCTACAGCTTATTGTGGAATCCGAACCACATTATAGCGAGAAATTAATTTCTATCACCAGAAATAAACTCCTCTTGTTCTTCACTGGCCGGTCGGAGATTCGAACTCGCGACCAACAGAGTGGTAGCTGAGAACGGAACCCGCTCACCCAGCAAAGAACTACAATGTTGTATAAAATAAGTATTGGGAAGCCTTGTGAATACTTACTATATATATGTATATATATATATATAT
>JANJGK010000031.1:29032304-29104804 GCA_039081455.1 Macrobrachium rosenbergii | reverse complement strand
GTTTTTTCGGAATAACTTTTTTTCTGTGTATTTGACAAAGATATTACTTAGCCATAGTATACTTTACATCACTGCCTAATTTTCAGCAGCATTCTTTAGTACTTCTATTGGAGAAAAGTATATTCATAAGAGTAAAATAAAGCAGCCGAAGCCAGTGGCGGAACACTCTAATATTTGGGTTCAAAGTTATACGTGACGTAAACATATGACGTCCCCACTCCTCTCACAAGGTGATAACGACAAACAGCTGTCTCTGAAATTCTGAATGAATATTCGTACCTTGTCAAGGCTTCAAGAATGGCGCCTATAAGTCATTGTCCCCGTGGTTGCAGGACAGCTTTTGTGATTCGACTTGCACATTTCTTTAGAAGTGAGGAGGCCCGTGGCAAACCCTACGTAAACTTGAACAGGTAAATGAATAATAGGGCGATTCACCAGGGCGAACCTTCAGGCCAAGTTACAGGAGGCCAGGCTTTGCGCTAACCCGGAGATGTGGACAGGAGCTATTCGTCAGTCTCAGCGCTTTGAGGGGGAGTACTGGACGTTGGATAATATCCATGAGAGCGTGGAACCTGTCATCATAAACATAGCCACTGATGATGAGGATGAAGACCTCTTCCTGGACAGCGATGGAGAATAAACTGTTTTTCTTATTGGATCTTTCATTTCTGTACTTGCAAAATATGTTTTTGAAACATATAAGCCTAACAATAGTTATTTCATTATAAAAATGTATTACACATATTGATACTTATCAATAAATCGGAGTATATCGATTTAATGATCTACTCTAAAAACTAACTCCTCAAACAGCGACAAAACTTACAGGAAATACACCTTTACGGTGTTCGAGCCACTTTATAAATAAATGGCAATCTCCATTTTATGCAATCTCCATTTTAATTTCCCTATCACCTTATACTTGACAGGTTACTATTTTAAACTGGCCACTCTTCACAGTGGATTGGACTGATTTGGATCATGGAATTTATGGCATAGCCTAAGGGTGGAACCTATTAATGTCATTCAGATCTGGGAAATAGTTGGAGGTGTTGGAAAGCAACCAAGGAAAAAGCAATGTATAAAAAAATTACAGAATATTAGCAAGAAAAAGAAATAGAGGGTTGTTGGTCATTTTGTGTTGAGATCACTTACCAATCTAATCCTATGCAATTGTCTTTTCATTACGACTGTCACTGTCATATTAGGAAAAATATCAAAAGAGTTACGACGAATGCCAAAGTTTTCTTCACTTTGTTAATTGATTTTTAATTATATAATTTTTCAATGGAGAAATAGTGATAGAAAGCAATTTCTCGGATTACTTGTGGAAACCCTTTTCTTCAAGGATCCTAGCACTCGACCTCATGGCATAAATCCTATAGACTACTACTACCACTACTACAAAGTGTAAACAAGGAGTATTGGTTGTAATTCATTGTTGCCAGAGGTTGAGACTTTTTCGCGAATAGCCAATTATCCATCGAGAAGGAGGCAAGTTAATGACGTCAAAAGTTACGTTATCATATCTTCGAAAGACATTCCTCTCAGTTTGCTGGCGATGTCTACAAGAAGTCGGTGTTACTATTATAATTACCAGAACTATGCAACTTTCGTAATACAGAATACAGTAAAAAAAATTAGGAAGGGATGTAAGATACCCTGTGACAAAGTGTCATCTTTGTCAGGTACGCTGATAAAATTTTATTCCGGAAAAACACCGGGACACCGGCTGTGAATGTCATAGTAGTCTCCGGCAACAGCAACAACAACATTCTGAATGAGTTCACCCGTATTATTCTCCGCAACAGCAACAACAACAATCGGAATGGATTCAACCGACAAAGAAGAAAAAAGAAGAAAAAAAATCCAAAAGCAACAAAAAAATTGTTACTCATAAGGAAGTATTGCGTTTACATAACCGCGTTCTTCCATGTGGATACATTGCATATGTCTTCAAATTGTTTTGCTTGAAGAAGTGCCAGTGTCTATCTCTTCAGGTATGGTTAGCGTTGTGCGTATTATAATGGCATTCGCTTTCTATACTGATTGAGAAAAGACTCCTACTTCTATTTTTCGCTTTCATCATAATTTATCAGGTTGCGGAGTAAAGCGCTACGCCCTACCCCTTCCTTTGTGTCCCCTGACCTCCATATCTGTCTCTTGTGCTGGGCTTTATCACCCCTTTTGTGATTTCACCGCTTTTTTGTCTTTGATTTCAGTCCTTTTTTGCAATGGCAACGCCCTAGATCGAGGAAAATGTGGTAACAAAGGAATGGAGGTTATTTAGATTTTAGATATAGTTTTCTTAGACCTATGTGGCTTCTCCGTGACTATAGTCACCTCGGCTCGTTTGCTGCATAATTATACAATTTGTATACATTATATATATATATATATATATATATATATATATATATATATATATATATATATATATATATATATATATATATATATATATATATATATATATATATATAGTATATTATATATATATATATATATATATATATATATATATATTATTATGATTAGCAAGAATTCGCTAGCAAATTACCTCCCCCCCCCTCCTTTGTTGTTGTTGGTTGTTCATTTACTGCCAGCCGGCCGATCGATAGACCATCTGTCTATCGACTTAAAAACAAGGGTTAAAAGATTAAAGGCGCTCCCATTTTTGATAAAGATCTTTCCTTCGAGGCAAAAGTAATCTGGCTTGGGCGTTTCTCCTACAGGCCAAAACCTCCCCTGCGGGCAGCAGGTGCAATGAGTCAAAGCATCTGTGATGGACGCCCCCCTGCCCCATAGGAGGGGATAAAAGGCAAAAGCCCACGAGGTCTCACACACACGCGGGCTGGAAGATATGGAGTGAACTTGTGAAGACGTCCTCAACACCTGGCCCCATCGATGCCCTTGCATCCTAACCACGTGGCCCTTTCCAAAGTATACTTCTCCTCGTGCCCCTCGACCGTATTCCTCGAGCCCACACGCCATTGCTTGGAGTTTCGAGGAGTCCCCATCGCCTTGCCGCTTTACGGAAGCCCTTGCATCTCACCACGTGGAAGAAACTCGTCCTCGGAAATCGCAAGTCATCCACGGACCGCCTTCTACGCGCCCTCGGAAAATCTGCTAAGGTAAAGTGCCCTGGAAGAGCCCCATTTCAGTCACGCTTTTGTCTCGTAATATTTTCTTAAAGAGAATGCCAGAAATCTCCCTTGTCTAATGTCCGTGCGCCTCTTGCATCGGCAGTATTAAGTCTTTATTACTCCTTTGGCACCCTCAGTGCAGCTTCGAATTCATCATTCTTTGTCTATTTCATTACTGGCGTATAATGTGCATATCTCTCATTTCAGAGGGACCCTTCGTGGAAGCTTCTCGGACTGTGTCTAGAATTCCCCAGTTTCATTCAATCTACTGAGTTCCTCTTTCCCGTACTAATGTCATTTATGTAAATACACTCCTTTAAATGTGCCCACGTGTTTTACGTAATATTTCCCTCAGTAACCAGAGCCCTATGCTCATATGAAATTCTCCTTTGTTTTCCTTTTTTTTACGTTTTCCCGTACCCACGAAGTCAGAATCACAAGGCTAAATTACTTTAAATTGTTGCTACCTGTCTCACAGAGCCTATTTCAAACTAAAACCACGGAAAAACGTAAAAATGGCGACCTGGCCATAGATCTCGTTTTGCAGTTGCAGTTCCCCTAGTGTTGCTTTATTGCATTTGCAACGTGCCAGATCAGCTATTAGCAAAGCTAAGCTGGGTACGAGACAATTACGAACCTTTTGTGTAAAACCAGCACACAGATCCAGAAAATTCCACGTAAGTAATGTGTTAATCTTAGCAAAACCTTTTTACAATCGTGACTGTTCCTAGGAATTAGAAATAGGGACGCATGTAATCACTGAGAGAAAAGAACCGCCGTATGAGATTCGTTAATGCATGCCTTTCAGGATAGGTAGTTAGGAAATAACCAGTGCTAACCATCCTTTGCTTCGAGGAATAGTGCGAAATTCCTCTGTGTTAAAATCTTTGCCATATCTTTTGCTTCGAGGAATAGTGCGAAAATTCCTGTGTTAAAATCTTTGCCATATCCTTGCTTCGAGGAATAGTGCGAAAGAAATTCCTCTGTGATAACTTTTACCTCGCATTTCGAATTAGCGAACTGTTATTTAGGCGCGAATAAATTCCCACGTGGGACACGACGAAGTCAGCTTGCATTGCTGAAAATTCTCTCAGTGTAGTTAGGATTCGAGTTAGGTGTTAGGAAAGCGAAATTTAAACTCCGCTTATAGGGAAAATTACTAGGCCATTGTATTGTTATCCTCTCGGACGACTGGAAAATTCCCCGGAATCCCAGACGGTATATAAATATACGGGTTCATTCACCCAGAATCTAAAAATACCTCCGGTGTTGGCCAAACGACCTGCACCCCCCCACCCCCGCCCATGCCCGCGTGTGTAGCATTTTTTTTTTTTTTTTTCCCCATTCATTCCCAGCATACATTTTTCTTTGGGTTTCCCGTTAGTAATTTCTAAGTCCTAAGGGACGAATCGTAATTCCAAGTCCTAAGTGACTCCTAAAATTCTACGTCGCACGTGGCGAGAATTCCTCCAAATTCCACAAATTCCAGTCCTCAGAGACTCCTAAAATTCTACGTCGCACGTGGCGAGAATTTCTCCAAATTCCAGTCCTCAGAGACTCCTAAAATTCTACGTCGCACGTGGCGAGAATTTCTCCAAATTCCAGTCCTCAGAGACTCCTAAAATTCTACGTCGCACGTGGCGAGAATTTCTCCAAATTCCAGTCCTCAGAGACTCCTAAAATTCTACGTCGCACGTGGCGAGAATTTCTCCAAATTCCAGTCCTTAGAGACTCCTAAAATTCTACGTCGCACGTGGCGAGAATTTCTCCAAATTCCAGTCCTCAGAGACTCCTCAAATTCTACGTCGCACGTGGCGAGAATTTCTCCAAATTCCAGTCCTCAGAGACTCATACAAAAATTCTACGTCGCACGTGGCGAGAATTTCTCATTCCTGCGGGAACCCAAAATCAAGTCCTTTTGAGACATTATATAGTGTAGTTCACACACATCTAAGCCCTTACGGGACTGATCAGTCTAGTTCGTTAGAACAACTCCTTAACTTCACGCTACAGCCGGCCAAGTCCGAGCGTGACAAAATCCAACTACGTCTTCCGAGACACACATTGAAATTCGTTCGCCAAGAACAACCACGTCTTTCCAAGACATATCAAATTTTAACAAAAAGTCTCCTCAGACTTACTAATCACCTGTCTTATTCAGACAGATCCATTCTCCAGCAGTCTGACCCATTGAGTGTTTCAGATTCCTGCAATTGAGTCTTTTCAGACAACCTGAGTCTTCTCAGACATATCATATACCCATTATTTCAAGATGGCTAATACCAGAGCCCAACAAAACGAGGATTTCAAATTCTACATGTCCGCTGGGAAGGACATGGGACTATTGGGGCAAGATCTGAGAGCATGGGTTCAAGAGCGAGTGGACGATGCCAAGGCGGAGAGAGCAAGAGAACGTGAAGAGAGAGAGAGAGAGAACGAGTTGCCCAAGAGCAACGAGAGGCAAAAGAACGTGCAGAGAGGGAGAGAGAACGTGAGGAGAGAGAGAGGGCAAGAATTGCCCAAGAGCAGGAGAAGGATAAAGAACGTGAGGAGAGAGAGAGGGCAAGAATTGCCCAAGAGCAGGAGAAGGATAAAGAACGTGCAGAGAGAGAGAGGGAACGAATTGCCCAAGAACAACGAGAGGAGAGAGAACGAATCGCTCAAGAGCAGGAGAAGGATAAAGAACGTGCAGAGAGAGAGAGGGAACGAATTGCCCAAGAACAACGAGAGGAGAGAGACAGAATCGCCCAAGAGAAAAGGGAGGAACGAGAATGGGAAGATCGAGAGCGACAGCGCGCCCACGAGCTCCAGTTGCTAGAACGACAGCCCGCCACCCCCCCGCCCCCTGCCGCGGGGATGAGTGCCCTCAGCCAAGCTCACTCGTTCATGCCAAAATGGACCGAGTCCGAACCCGAAGTATGGCTTGAAAGGGCCGAACGAGTCCTGGAGTGCTGCGATCTCTCCCCCGCGGAACTCTCCCTTGTTCTCACTAAATTCCTGGGCGGAAAGGCCCTCGTTGCCTACCACGCCCTTCCCGCAGACGATCGGGGAAACTGGGAAGCCGTACGCCAAGCAGTTACGAAGGCGTACGAGATTACCCCCGAGCGGTGGAGGAGACGTTGGAGAGAGCAGCCCAGAGAAGCAGGCCAGACTTGGTCCGATTGGGCGTACCATTCGGAGCGGGCGTTGACAAAATGGCTCGATTCCGAAGGAGCCACTAACACCGCCGAGGTACTCGAGCGGTTTAAATTCGAGCATTTCCTGCGCTACGCCCCTCCTGCCCTCGCCACTCATATAGTGGAAAAAGCCCCAGCAACACTCACCGAGTGTTGCCGAATAGCAGACATGTGGGAAACTCACCACCCTCAAGAAGGATCCATGGGGCGGAAGATAAATCCCCCGTCCCTCCTCGGAAGTTCAAATTCCCACAAAAATGGGAACTCGGGTAAGCCCCTAACTTGCCATTATTGCAAGAAAACGGGGCATTCCTCCGAACAGTGCCGGAACAAGAAACCGGCTCTTCTCTCTCCCGGAAAACCGACAAATAACTCGCCTGCGCCCTCCACAGGGGCAGCGCGGAAAGACTTTAGCCAGACCTTTTGCACGGCGTGCAAGGTCTATGGCCATTCTCCCGCATGGGCAAAATGCCCACGCAATAATAAAGTAAATACTCCCACCGTCGCCTTGGCCGTCACAGATCCCCAGTCATTAGGCCCTCCCGCCGAAGGGCCCGTATACGTGGCCCCTCCACGAGGTAGCGAGCCCGCGCGCCGAGTCACTGCTTTCGAGGACTCGGGCGCACAAATCTCCCTCATCCGAAGGGACAGAGTTCCCTACGGAGCTATCGTCAATAGACGAAAACTCGTCACGATCGAGGGAATAAATCAATTTAAGATGATACTCCCTACGGTCCAATTGAGAGTCTCACGACCTCACCAATCCAAAATGTGCAATCTTGCAGTAGCAAGCCATCTCCCCGGAGGCTATGACGTCATCCTGGGACAGGACTTCCAGTCCCTGCCGAAATCACGACAATCTAGGGGTCCATATTCCCCGAATCATTCCGCGGGCGCGAGTAATTCTCCCCCGCTTCTTCCTCAGCCAAGACTGTCGCCCCCTGGGTACCAGGAGGACGTGCGGTCCCCACCAGTGCCACCTGAGTACGATGTACAGTGGCCCCCTCGATCGGTTCCCGATCCCATTCCAGTGCCCGGCCCTGCCTCAGTGCCAGTGCCAGGGCCCCAATCAAATCTCCCTTCAGGAGATGCCAAATTCCTGCCGGTGCCACTTGCATGCCCCGAGCAGGGCCAAGCTTCGTCCGTCCTGACCGACGAGCCCAAGAAACCTCTGATAGCGCCTGACTCTGCCCTAGTGCCAGCGCCAGAGCGCTACGCCGATCTCCATTCACGGGATCCAACTCAGGACCCCCTCTCTTCCCCCGGCCTGGCACCGCTACCAGCGTCGGTCAGAGAGACGGTTCCTCCCGACCACCGCGGAAGCTCACCTGCAGGTGCGGCCTCGCAACCCGTGCCTGAGCTGGTCAACGTTACCTGCGAGCCGCTCACGCCACCCCCGACCGCCTCCTCTCTGCCTCAGCCCGTCGCCGACGCAATTGCAAGTCAGGATTCTGCCATATCTCACTTGGCCGATGAACTACAAGAGCCGCGACGGATCATGGTAGAACCCGCACGGAACACTCCTGCGTCAGCTGTCGCATCAGCAGGCCCAGGTGGTACTCCGTGCCGCCCTCCGGTCGCGGGCCCTCCGCTTCCCCGGCCGAGGACGACTGTCCCATTAAGAAAGACTCGAGGCGAAATTACCACGGGCGTGGGACATTCCAGGTAATTTACAAAGAGCTCTAGAGCTCCCATGGCACCTGTGCCACCATTTCATTTTCGAAGGTCTTGGCACCCCTAATCCAGAAGGGGATGTCAGACCCTCCTCTATCTTCTTCCGTTCCTCAGGAACTGCTACCTCTTACCATCCTCTACTAATCTTCCCTTAAATTATCCCCACAAGAGGCAATTAAAATACGGGATACCATTCCCCACACAATGTATAAATCATTAAGAATAACAGAGTGAGAAGTGGCACGCCCTTGCGCCCATACCTTGGCACCGGGCGCGCGTGTCAGCCCCTCCTGAAGGAGTCGCGCCCTTCGGGTGCACTTTTCTCGCCCTGGGACTGAAAGGATAGTCCGGGCCGTAATTTATAGGCGTAGGACGATAAAATTCCCGCCTAACACAATAAAACCCTCACTCTTTTTCCCTTAGCTCCTCTGCCAATATCATTTACCTTCTTTTAGTCATTTAGTTATCTTTATTTTAATGAATCGCGAGTCATAAACTCTTGCCCTTGTGATTTAAATGCCCCTTTTGTAAGCTCTGAGGGACGTGTCCCGCCTTTCATATGCGGTCAAGTTTTCATTCGTAACGTCTTGCTAATTTTCCTTTTGTTATTATTATCCCTTTTCCCCCTTCCATTCCTTCCAAGATCGCTGTTTGTCCTACCCCACATCTTTTGTCTGCTCGCCCCGTCATAACATTGAGTTGGCAGTAGACGCATAAAATTAGCGTAGTTTAAGGTTAGCGAATTAAAACCTCGCGAATACTCTCGCCCGCACACGACTGTCAAATTCCCGGTGTGTGGGTCATCCCTCAGCTCGCGTTGAACGATAGCTGAGCCAAGTACGTTAAAACGAAGATAAATTATCAATGCGAATATGTATAGTCATTACAGTATCGTGTAAAAGGGGATGTCATTTACAAAAATAAACGCTGTTTTTCATTTACACAGCCTCTTCAAGGCAGATTGTACTAACCGCATGCATTTTATCTAAAATTAAGTAACCGTGTATTTTAATTCTTGAACAATAACCATTTCTTTTCATTTGTTGGCCATAGCCTCATATACGTGGTCCTATAATCTTAATTAATTCACAATTGTTCGAGTCACTTTATAAAGTTACAGTGGGTAACCAAATCTAAAGTAATTATTCTTTTGCAAGTGTTTAAATCACTTTGCGTCCTGTTAACGAAAATTGTCCCAATGTGTTATTAAAAGTAATGTCTCAGCTTCATAAAACCCTTAGGAGTAAAGTTCATTGCAAGGCAGAATGTAGAGTAACGTAAAGCATTTGCCGCTCATTCTTGAATATCGATGTACACACCCGAAGGAGGTATGTACATCATCTTGTATGGGGAGGTATTATGATTAGCAAGAATTCGCTAGCAAATTACCTCCCCCCCCCTCCTTTGTTGTTGTTGGTTGTTCATTTACTGCCAGCCGGCCGATCGATAGACCATCTGTCTATCGACTTAAAAACAAGGGTTAAAAGATTAAAGGCGCTCCCATTTTTGATAAAGATCTTTCCTTCGAGGCAAAAGTAATCTGGCTTGGGCGTTTCTCCTACAGGCCAAAACCTCCCCTGCGGGCAGCAGGTGCAATGAGTCAAAGCATCTGTGATGGACGCCCCCCTGCCCCATAGGAGGGGATAAAAGGCAAAAGCCCACGAGGTCTCACACACACGCGGGCTGGAAGATATGGAGTGAACTTGTGAAGACGTCCTCAACACCTGGCCCCATCGATGCCCTTGCATCCTAACCACGTGGCCCTTTCCAAAGTATACTTCTCCTCGTGCCCCTCGACCGTATTCCTCGAGCCCACACGCCATTGCTTGGAGTTTCGAGGAGTCCCCATCGCCTTGCCGCTTTACGGAAGCCCTTGCATCTCACCACGTGGAAGAAACTCGTCCTCGGAAATCGCAAGTCATCCACGGACCGCCTTCTACGCGCCCTCGGAAAATCTGCTAAGGTAAAGTGCCCTGGAAGAGCCCCATTTCAGTCACGCTTTTGTCTCGTAATATTTTCTTAAAGAGAATGCCAGAAATCTCCCTTGTCTAATGTCCGTGCGCCTCTTGCATCGGCAGTATTAAGTCTTTATTACTCCTTTGGCACCCTCAGTGCAGCTTCGAATTCATCATTCTTTGTCTATTTCATTACTGGCGTATAATGTGCATATCTCTCATTTCAGAGGGACCCTTCGTGGAAGCTTCTCGGACTGTGTCTAGAATTCCCCAGTTTCATTCAATCTACTGAGTTCCTCTTTCCCGTACTAATGTCATTTATGTAAATACACTCCTTTAAATGTGCCCACGTGTTTTACGTAATATTTCCCTCAGTAACCAGAGCCCTATGCTCATATGAAATTCTCCTTTGTTTTCCTTTTTTTTACGTTTTCCCGTACCCACGAAGTCAGAATCACAAGGCTAAATTACTTTAAATTGTTGCTACCTGTCTCACAGAGCCTATTTCAAACTAAAACCACGGAAAAACGTAAAAATATATATATATATATATATATATATATATATATATATATATATATATATATATATATATAAAGGGCCAAAGTCGGGGTTTTTGAGTACTCTGGGTGGCTGGGCTTTACTAACCGCCAACTACCGTGGCAGTTGATATATAAAAAAAAATTGAAAATTAAACTATGTACTACAGATAAGGGTTGAATAGATTGTATTATTAGCCTACTTACAGTGGGTCTAGGCTAGCCTAGGCCTAATCGCCACCCAAGTTAGCTGGAATTGGTTAGCGTACCTGATTATCAGATATCTCCATATGTTCGGACATATATTAGCATGCTTTCTCATAGGTCTAGTTTCATACTAAGATGCCTGTAGGGCTCTCCATCATATTTGAAGTAATCATTCGTTTTCGATCAGTTCTCTTTCCCGAACGTGGAAGAGGCTTTTTCATACACAATGTAAAAGTTCTTTTCCACTCCTCTATAACTAATAAATATTTACTGAACAAGATGAAAAATACTATAATATAATAATACTTCTCTCTGGCAATTTAGCAGTAATCAAGGGAAGCTACATAACCTCCACATACAGTGGAAGTAAGGGAAGAAAAGCTTGCTAGAAAAAAATATCGTCAATGTTGTAGTCGAGAGAGAGAGAGAGAGAGAGAGAGAGAGAGAGAGAGAGAGAGAGAGAGAGAGAGCAGCTTTAGTCTAAATGGCAGCCAGAGATTATTACCGTATAAATATGGTAATGTTCTGGTACTTGATCCCCTCCCCCTCTAGGGTCATCATTTGGATTTTTTATCGAAATATATGGATGGCCAAGTTTCACCTATACACGAAAACATGAAAAGAGTAAAACAGATTTGGCATTTCGTAAGGTTGCATTTTATGCTCCGTACACGTCATCGCATTTTTTCCCTGACATCTTGAACCACCTCCTTACCTTGATCAAATGTTTTTATTATTAAATCGGCTCTTTGTTGGTTAAAAAAGTACTTTTAAAACTATATGATTCGTGAGAGAAATCTTTAAAAATCACTGGATAAAAAAACCCATGCTAGACGCTAATAGGCCTAAGATTACCGAGCCATGGAAATCTTGATAGTATTACAATACATTTCCTTAAAGCCTAGGGTTTTAGACATATAAGGAAAAGAAAGAAGGAAATTGAACACAATTCCACAGTATCAGAGACAGATGACCTCAGATCGAAGTGGAATTGAGAAAATAAACTTCGTTCTACGTTTTCAAGATCGAAAGATGGAAGGAATCAACTTTCCAAGCAGTGAGACCTGTCGTAGCCTTGCAAAGCATGTCACTGATATTTTACAATAGGTCTAATAATGGGGTGCTGCAATAAAAACACATTATGTACAAATACTATTAAGCTCACCAAGAGCCACAATAAAGACTGTAAAATTGTACTGATGGACAGATGTAAAAGCGCCAATTAGAACAGATGAGACAAATGTAAAAACACCAATCATAACGGATGCCAGTGGTACTAAATTCTTTCACGCCAAAATGCAGGAAATTCATTGCTTTTAAAAAACTCCCATTAACGATTTTCGAGAAATATATTAAATAGACTTAAAATTTAACTGAACAAACCTTTGGTTTGCGTTAATGGATGGACAACTTGACACTTGCCGAAAGTAGTGTACGCTGTCAGTCTCGCCATCCGCTCGCTACTCCAAATCTCTCAAGGTTTATGATCATTCATGACACCAGCTAAGAGTAAAATGACTTTCGTAGATAAAAAAAAATTGTTAAAAAAGGGAGGAGGCTTGTTAATTACATTAGATTTCCAAAATATTGTAGTAAAATCATTGGAAATGTAATCATGGAAAAATGAGAGACATTTGATTCTCATCTACATGAAAAAAAAAAATTGTTACATACGATAACGGACGAATTCACATTAAGAAAACGGCGTCTCTTTAAACGTTGTGAGCAGTCCTTATCTGAGCATCAGGAAATTTGAAATTTGCTGGCAAATTTGAATGGCATACTGTAACTTTACCATTTCATTAAAAACAAACTCCGAAAGTCACCCCTCCAGAATACGAGCTTTCAGAAAAACTAAGCATCACGGCTGTATCTTTTACCGTTATTGCTCCACAGATAGGTCCCTCACCCACCCACCCCCTACCACATCCCCCGAACGCCAAAAATCGATATCTGGATCTCCATACGGCTGTACGGATTTCGAAGAAATTTGGCACAATTAGAGACCTTAGTGGGAAACCTCTAAAGCTAGAGTTTCATCCCAGTCGGTTGAATATTTCCAGAGTTATAAAGGGCCACGTCAGGGTTCTGTACTCCGAGTGGCTGGGCTTTGCTAACCGCCAGCTACCGTGGCGGTTGATAAATTAAGTTTCTGGAATTCCAAAGCTCGAATTACTGGGACGGAAACAGTCATTGAACCTTCCGAGTACTGCGGGTTAACCACTGAATAAACGTGGGAAGAGAGGCTCGGCAAGCGTTACTTCCCGCCTGAAAAGGATAACAAAGTTAATCTCCTCTCACGAGATTTAGAGAATAGAAGACTAATAGGACTCTGTCTTCGGTAGACCAACACCAACAGGCGGCGATACTCCATAATTTGAGTAAGATCTTGCCTAGTGAAACCGAAACAACATGTAGATAGTGTAACACAAACAGCTGAGGAAATTCAAAGAAACAGAGACGGATGGCGATGTTCCTGACATTCAGAGGCCGGTGAATTCAAGACACCAATTGTGCTGAATATCTAGAAATAACCGTAGACTATACTGGACACTGCTACAGTGAAATGACAGTGCTAGTGATGTTGTTTGTCGACTTTAAAAAGAGGTTGGATACTCTCTCCGAGAAGCACTTAGAAACGCAAGTTATAGGATTCCTAGAAAGACTGCTGAACCTGCGAAACCTTTATATTAAGAAAAAAATTATGTGCTTACAATCACTGGTAGATTTCCCAAGTCCTTCCTGGTCATTTCTGGTGCTCTTCAAAGAAGTATATAGGAAGTTCCTTTACTAAGTCACTGATTACATGATGCAAATAGTACAGGAACAAACTACGATTTACTGAAAGTTACGTGACCTATATTTTGAAAACCATAGTGCAGATATCAGCAGCAGTGCCTGAGAATGATATGACTGGCAAGCCGTCAAGGAGGGAAGAAAAGGTGGCCACGCTATTAATTACACGAAAACTGAAGTTACGGACATTCAAAGAAATTGCCAGTTCGGATGCAACGCTAATAGTAAGTTATTGCAAGGGATTCAGTCATCTTCATATCGGACCAATCCTCAAGGAAGTGGAAATACACAACAAGAAAGTGTACGGGTACCCTTTGAGCTGTGCTGCATTTTTCCTAATACAAAAACCAAGCTAAAAGATGCAACAGAACGATCAACACTGATTTATGGGCGTCATTTCTGATAGATTAATGCCGGTGTTGAAGTCCTTCAAATGTGAGGCACTGAGAGAAATCTTTACCATCACATACCTTCAAAGAGATTTCAAATGCAGCTAGAACAGAGGAGCTGCAGATGGTCTCGCCAATATTAATGACTTGGTTAAATTATGCAGGAGGAATACATATAGTGCTGGACAGATCCAGATGGATACAGCAAGGGCAAAGAGAATCTGTGAGACCGTTCGTGGAAACCAAAATGAAGAAAGAAAAAAAAGAAAGAAAGAAGGGACCATGAACCGAGCGATTGCTGAATAATTGGTTTGACAGGAAATACTGTAAGATAAGTTATTATTATTATTATTATTATTATTAGTATTATTATCATTATTATTATTATTATTAACCCTATTCATGTGGAACAAGTCCACACCGGCAATTAACATGAAATTCAAGCTTCAAAAGAATCTGGTGTTCACTGGAAAGGCGCAACAGACAGTAGTAGGAAATACAGTAAGAAGAGATCAGTTATTAGAAAAGAAATAAATTAACATAGTGATTAAAAAATAGATAAAAATGTATGTAAATTACCATCATAATTGCATGAGTTCATTTACGACTTATGCGCTGCATGGGTGACATCTATTAGCTGAAAAGAATAACAATCAACTTTCATTATTAAAAGAAAGAATTTCAGATCACAGAGTAGGCTACACACAACCTAAAATTTACAACTTTTTCGGCAGGACCACCCAAAAGGTGCCCCGCTATCAAAGCGAAAAGAGGAAAATAATTGACTTCCTCTCGAATTTTTCACGCGTTACGCTCTGAAAAGCTTTTAGCGCTTCCCTGAAAATGACGATATATATTTCCCAGGAAGGCTCTTTTCTTTCTGACTGATGAAAGATATAAAAAAAGAAAAAACTCTCACGAGTTTGAATTTGTAAGCTCACTGTCAAATATTTTATTAGTTATTTCGCATCAGAAGTTTGCTAACACAGCAGCAGTCTGATTAGCAGAAGTGGGTGTACTTATTACTATTATAATCATTACGCCAATATATACGAAGTGAGAAAATGTTATTAAAACCAGAGAAAAAAAAAGCTGGTTCTGCGGACTAGGATAAAAAACAATTTACGTCTAGAATTGTTACAAACAAAACACGCATTACAACAGCCACTAGTCTCCAACAAGCTATGAAACCGTTACAAAACTCCCATGAATTTTGACAGAAGGCTTGCAGGAAGGGTTGTCACTCGCTTTCGCTAAAATTCGGTATGCCCCTCTTTATCTAAGCAGCTACTTCGGTGCCTAGTTGTTAACTGTATTGTTTCATATCTCCCTTATATCGCTTATAATTTACTAATTAAGATCAAAAGCTTTAGTTCTTGCTCTGCTATCGACCGGATTTTTACAATGACTTATTTATCATGCAAACTAAGGTTAGCCGTCCCAAGTAGCATTCAGGGCTTAGAATGACAAAATCTTTACTGCAATATCACGATGTTAAAGTTCTAGCAAGAAAATTACAGAAAACAAAAGAGAAAAAACACGTAGGAGACAAAAATAATAAATACAGCATCCAAACCTAATACTTTGGTTACAATCTATGAAAAGTTTGTCATTTAAATTTCGTGCTTTTCAAATATTCTCCACATTTCTTGTACTATACCAAGTATATTACGTAAAGAGAAAGGTGAGAATGAAAAGGCGAAAGCCTATTTTTAATCAAGTATCTCGCGATGGAGTGCGCGTAAAATGTTTGGTCTGCAAATAAACATTTCAGAGCCATAAATATTCTGCCTTTCATTTCCCTGAAGTGATCTGCTGCGTAGCTTTTGATGTTACGTAAGTAACTAAATCCACGGAATTCAGTTCAGGAAATATTAGTTTCTTTCTCTTACTTCTCCGTTCCCCAGTTTTGATATAAATTCAGCCACCAAGAGTTACGTAAATCAACGCGGATAATAATAATAATAATAATAATAATAATAATAATAATAAGAAGAAGAAGAAGAAGAAGAAGAAGAAGAAGAAGAAGAAGAAGATGATGACGTTTGTATTATTATAAATAACAATCTATAATGACAATAGTTTACAAACGTTTCAATATGAAATAGGAGCAAGTAGATATTATACAATATGTGAACCTTTCAACATAAGCAAAACGCTGACTAAGCAAACAAACGGATTTTGAAGTATGGTTTGATGATAAGGCTTTTTAAGAACAAAGAAAGCAGTTGTTAAGATGGCACTCATCCGATGCACGTAGGTAGCCAAGGAGAAATACAACATAGGCGGAACAAATTCAAGCTCTTCCCTCGAAGTCTCTAGTCTCACTGATGTTTCTAAGCATTGCTTTGCGTGGTACCTTCTGAATTCCCATTTAGGAATTAAATTCGTGAAAGACAGACAGACAGCACTAAGGGCAGCCTTGAGTCACAGAATTCCCGTTTACGACCTCAGTGTCATACACATACAAGAAACGGGAAAGCACGCTTTTTATTGCCTTCTTGGAAATAGTAAGACATGATTACCCAAAAGACAGTGCTTTTGTACGATGAGAGAGAAAGAGATCATTTTTATTAATGGATATGTGAACATTTTTCCTTTTTTTTCGAGTAACTAAAATCTCAGAAACTGCCCGACGAATCCATGCAAAATGATGCTCTTTCTCCAAGGTTTAAACCATATTTGGCTATGAAGATATCAAATTTCGTCTTTCATAACTTCAATTTCGTCTTTAGAGACCATTAAAAGAGAGAGAGAGAGAGAGAGAGAGAGAGAGAGAGAGAGAGAGAGAGAGAGAGAGAGAGAGAGAGAGAATGACCACACTGAGGATTCATAAGAAAGAAGAAGAGTGACCATTTCTTGGAAAGAAGACAAAGTAGCCTTTGATGAAAGGATTTATTACTTTAATCAGGAGGCTGTCAAAGCGTCCGATTCAGTCTATTACAAGAGTGAGTGGTTTGAGATTCATTCTCGTCAAAAGAATGGTTTCATATTTCCGATGCCTGGTCAGAGTCGCTCAGCTTAATTTATTTCAAATGCTCAAGAATGAGTAAGACAAACTGAAAAAAAAAAGCTCTTGGTGGAGGGCGTAGATTATTCCACCAGGGAAAATGTGGTCCTTAAAATCAGCCTTCTGGTCATTCCTAATGCAAACAGTATGTTTAATAGGAAAACGAGCTCGATAACGTCTACTTTTCATGAAATACTGGATTCATAAAGAATCTGTATTCTTTAACTGGCTAAATTTTCATCAACATCATCAACAAGAATAATCATCTGGGAAGGAGCTATACACCCAATGACTTCTTTCATCCAGTTACAGGAAATTTCAATCATCCGTTCCCGATATATTTAGTTTTCACTCAGTTGGCTTTATTAAAAAGTAAAAATGCCTTGAAATAGCCTAATCAGTTCACAGTCTTTTATTCTCTTCTCCTTCCCTCACGCCTAACTTTCATCCTTCAGGCTTTCCTATAAATCCTGTTGGGGTTTCTCATTTCAATGAATGATGGGTGTAGGTTTCAATCAAATTAGGAATAATTAGGAGGTTCAAAGCAGTGAGAGAAGACTGGTGGAATATCTAGAACACAATACGTGCCCGCACACTCACGCACACACACATTATATATATATATATATGTGTGTGTGTGTGTGTGTGTGTGTGTGTGTGTGTGTGTGTGTGTGTGTGTGTGTGTAGAATCTACTGGTCACTTTTTACCAGATACATATGTGGTCAGGTCGGCAATGGTACCTCGTTCTGATTAGGGGACCCAGGTTCGTTTCCCGCTACCAGACATCAGAATTTCTTCATATTTCTTTAACTTGGTTCTTAAGGCTTTGTAGAGGCAAGCGTATCCAAAAAAGTGCGAAGAATTCGAGAGAGTTAAGTGGGCATTGTGGCTTTATAATTATACACACACACACAAACACACACACATACATATATATATATATATATATATATATATATATATATATATATATATATATATATATATATATATATATATATATATATATATATATATTATATAGTATATATATATATATATATATATATATATATATATATATATATATATATATATATTAGTATAAATGTGCCTAGTGCAACACTTTGGAAACGAAAATAAAGGAACAAAATAGTTGTGGCAGGACTTTGCATTTAATTCTTTGTTATTTACCTTTCCTTTATATCTCGTTTCCTGTCATGAACAAGAAAGAAGCGTTCTTTCTCCTTGAGTCGTATTTGAACGATTTCATCCATCACTGCATTCTAACCGGAGTTGAGTGGATGACAGTCGGACCGGATGGTTGAGATTAAGCCGGCTTTGTGCTAGCAAGCACACAGGGGCCATTGACTTGGAATTCAAGCTTCCAAAGAACGTTGGTTTCAACCTCCCACCGCAGACCCCACACTGCAGTAGTAACTGATCATGATACAGAGCCAGTGATTTTTCATCGCCCTGGGGGAGACGCGGCCTTCATCTGTAGAAGGCGTTAACGTAGGGTAAGTTGCCGGATGCAGAATTCTGGAGATAACTGTTCAGAACCGAACTTTAAAACTTGGTAGAACCATAAATTGGAGAACAAAATATTTAAGAAATCCACATAGAGTTTCGGAGCGTCATGCTCCCTCTTCAGAGTGGAGACACAATGAAGAGGGAGCATGATGCTCCGATACTGTATGCAGATTTTTTAAAATATATTTGTTCTCCTAAGTAGACTTCTGGACTTTGGCCGACCAACAGAGACACCGGTTAAGGGAATCCCATTGAGAAATGAAGACAACGATCTGATGAATGTCAAAGATCTGATACTGTACTTCCGTGGATAAAAGTCGATTGAGGGTACCTATTAATTATTATTATTATTATTATTATTATTATTATTATTATTATTATTATTATTATTATTATTCAGAAGATGAAACCTATTCATACGGAACAAGCCCGCAGGGATCACTGACTTGAAAGTCAAGCTTCCAAAGAATATGGTGTTCATTAGGAAGAAGTAAGAGGAGGTAAAGAGAAATACATAAAAGAAGTGATCCCACTTATTAATGAAGAAAAAATAAATCAGTACGTTAATAAACAGGTAAAAATGTAATAAAATGCAAGGAGAATAGTATTAGGGTAGTAATGCACTGCATCTTCGCTTGAACTTTTGAAGTTCCAGTTGCACGACATCCTCTAGTAGGTTGTTCCACAGTCCACCGGTGTGAGGAATAAAGGACTTCTGGAACTGAGAAGTTCGACATCAGGCACATTTACTGCATATTGGTGCTGCTGTTCAGCGAATCTGGTTGCTCTCGGCAGATAAAGGGGATCAGGGATCAAATGTGAATGTGAAAGATCTCTGTTGAAATACAGCTTATGAAAAAGTGACAAACAAGAGACCATCCGTCGATGGTTCAAGTCACAACTGCTCCTATTAGGGAACAGAAACCTGCCACCATGAACCACTCTATCTAAAAGAGATAAATCTCTGGCAGAAGCAGACATGCACACCGGTACATTTGCTCAGGTCTGCCTGCACAGGCAGACCTGTTCAGGCATACCTTCACTGCTAACGATACAGTTTTTTTTTACTCAGTTCTCTGTAGCAGCCATGGCGTAAACAGACGATGCTCTGGCAATCACTGGCTTGCTGATAGTAACAAAACATAACAAACGCCTAAAAAAGACGTTCAGTGAGGGATTGGCTATTATTCAGTGTTAACATATGATGTTAAAAATGAATAATCATAAATAGTCAAGTATTCTTTTATTTGTTCCATTACTAAGTTCTTCTCATTTTAAAACTGAATTGCATACATGATGCATAATAAGGAAATAATATAAACAGGCCTATTCTTGTTTTACATTACTTCGCTATATTGAATATTTGTATATACGGTTTACCATATATACAATCGGTATCCTTTAGTGTTTCGACTAATTACAATATGCAGCTTTTTTTTTTTTTTTGCCACATCCGTTATGATAACCTTTGGATTTTACTTGCCCAAGACAAGACTCATTCTCATAAATTTCAATGAAACCTTCCAAGACATTAAGGAATGATGTTGCCACTTCCAGCCATCATTATACATAAAATTGTTTTTCCCGTGGAAAATTTTCAAAATTGCACGATTTTAAAAAAACATAGTATATCCGAATCATTAATTAAGGTATAAACACTTCTGATTCAACAAACCCAGCACTCCTGTTTCTGACTGGAACGTATTCTCCACCATAAAATCGGAAGAGAACTGAGCAAAAAAAGTGGCCTCCCGATACCAGCGTTCAGTCGCGCCTGCGCAGGTCGCTTCGACGCAGGCATATCGACTGAAATGAACTATTTGCCCAGGTGGCCGGCGCATGCAGATAAAACTGTGCAGATTGTTCACATTAACGTTCAGGTATGCCTGCACAGGTCGACTGTGCAGGCAGACTGCGGAATACCTGAACGTTACTGTCGGCCTTTACAGTCAGCCTTCCAAAGCACGCTCTCGACTTTACTAAATATTCTTTGGACTGAATTGAGTTTAGACCAAAGGCCGAAGACTGGGACCTATGGGGTCATTCTAAGGGAACTGAGAGTAGGTAAGTCTGAAAGGTGTAACAGGAGGAAAACATCGCAGTTGCACTATGAAATCATTATTAGGAGAGGGTGGATAGCAAGATGGAAGAAAGATAATATGAATGGAGGTACAGTAGAGAAATAATAGGCGTTGCAGCTAGGGGCCGAAGGGACGCTGTAAAGAACCTTTAGTAATGCCCACCATGAACCCCGTGAGGTGCACTGACGGCACTACCCCCCTACGGCGTTACTCCTTGGGACTCCATGGGCACCAATATTTTCCTTTTACTTTTCATATTCGTTTCCTCTGGTCTTTTTCTACTCAGCCATCCAGCTTCTTAAACTTTGCCTGGATCTAGTTTTCACCTCTTGAAAAAGGGCCATTCCTTTAGGGGCACTGATAACAGCCTAAAATTAAGTGACCTCGTTAAGCTACTGGGAAACTAACAAAGCATCCAAAAAGTTTTAATCTACACTTTACAACGAAAGTCTGCCGGTACTGAACTCCGCATTTGGAATTCCGGTTGGTCCACCAAGGGTACAAATAATTTGTCTAAGAGAAAGAAGAGAATAAGAATAAGAAGAGAGGAAAAAGTTGGCGTGATTTATGAAAGAAGAGAGATAACTGGGGGAGACCTATTTCGTCATCTCATGTGGCTGCTTAAAGCCTCAGTTAAAATGTCCCTTAATTAGCATATACAGCATCGGAAGACTACCGAATCAGTACATGAATTAGCTCTTTTAGGAGTCAGAAATCTTCTACACATCAATTTGTTTCTATTGAATGTTATATAAAATTCTCAGTAGTCTGCTTTTTTTATTATTTTGTTGAAAAATAATGTCCTTAACTAATTCAGGCTTAACAAAACAAGAAAAACGGGAAGGAGAAAAAATGTGAGGCTTGTTTCTGACCCTCCATCCCCTCAAGGAACATGGAGGCAAAGAGAGATTTCCACAATTTGACAGCGAGTTTCAAAGTTCTTGTGTTGTGCAATGTACAAAATGTAATTATAACTGTCCTAAAACCTCTATCCACTCAGGAGAGAGCACTGTGACTATTATATGAAAGCACAGAGTGTCAGAAAAAGCAGAATCTCCCATGTATGGACGGCTCTAGAGGGAAAAGTCATATCACAGGACTGCTTAATTATCAACTTCTTCTAGGCAACAGCATTACCTACTAAAGGTATGAAAATATATGATGTGTATGTATATATATATATATATATATATATATATATATATATATATATATATATATATGTATATATATATATATATATATATATATATATATATATATATATATATATATATATATATATATTATATATATATATATGTGTGTGTGTGTGTGTGTGTTTCTCACTCACATCGGGACCAAATCTGGTCTTTCACATGAGAGGCCAGTTCGTTACCAGTTGACCTACACAAGTACTAAAAGAAGCTGGAACCTAAGTACTCCGTGCCTGAGGTTTTTCCCGGACAGGCTGCCACCTAACATACCAGCAAATTTTGCCCAACTTCCCGACCCAGTAGTAAGTTAATTGGTAGCATTTCATTCTAATTACCCCTTCATTGTAAATATGATTGAACTATTGAGTAAATGAATACTTAGGTTCCAACATTTTTTATGACCTGTGTAGGTCAATTAGTAACCCTCTGGCCTTTCATTTGAAACACCAGGTTCGGTCCTGGTAAGGGTCAGAAATTTATTTCTGTGAAACACGTACTCATGTGTTCATTAGTTCCAAATATATATATATATATATATATATATATATATATATATATATATATATATATATATATATATATATATATGTATATATATATATATATATATATATATATATATATATATATATTATATATATACAGTATGTGTGTGTGTTTGTGTGTGCATGTACAAATGCAAATTGCCTTCTTAACTTCATGACTTTTTTATATAGTTGAGAGGGTGTAATGGTTATTAAAATTACGTATACACCTGATAAATATTGATCAGCAGATTATATATATATATATATATATATATATATATATATATATTTTTTTTTTTTTTTTTTTTTTTTTTTTTTTTTTTCAGAGAATGAGACTTTTTGGCGTAGCCCGTTTGGCGTCGCTGTTTCGGCTTGGCCGATTCGGCGTAGCCGATTTGGCATATAGAAATTTTCGGCGGAGAGACTGTTAGGCGTCAAATGACTACTTTGTCGCTGTAAACGACATTTAGCCATGAAATAGATACTTCGTCGTTATAGCGCAATTAGCTCTCATTTTAACAATTGTTTAACAATTGAACAATTGTTTTTTTTTTTTGTTTACATTAACTTTTTGGTAGCTTTAGAATTTTCAGTCGTCTAAGCCCTATTGTATGAAATGGAAGGAGATATTTTAACAAAACGTGGAAGAAGCAAAGTGATTCACGATGGATACCTTTTTATTTTTGATGCAGAATTAAAATTCTGGCGATGTGAACAGAAAGATCGGTGTAAAGTAAGATTACATATGAAGGATGGAAAAGTGATTCGCCAGTTGAATCAACATACCCATGAACCATCTGCTGCAAAAGTAGAAGTTGAAAAGTTGAAAACAAATATTAAGAAAAGAAGTGCTGAAACGCTGGAGCCACCAACCGTTGTAGTAAATGAATGTTTAACTGGCGCCTCTCAAGCAGCTTTAGCCATAGGGCCTGACTTGCCTGCAATGCGAAAACTTATTACTAGGAAACGAAAATTATTAAACAAAGCGCCAGCTAACCCAACTCATTTGGAGCAATTAGTTATACCCGAGTCCTATACACTGTATGTTCCCCAACTGGGTATGGAAGAAAAATTCCTATTGGGAGACACAGGAGAAGGCAGTAAGAGAATTTTAATATTTGGAAGAATAAGCTGGCTTCAGCATTTAGTCTTCTCAGAAATTTGGTTTGCCGACGGAACTTTCACCATTCCGCCAAGTCTTTTTCATCAAGTATATGTTATATCGGCTAAGAAGCATGATGGAGTTATTCCTATAGTTTATGCTCTTCTTCCTAACAAGCAAAGATTAACTTATTCTCGTTTATTTGAGTTACTTAAAACCATCGAACCAAATTTGAGAGCAGTTTCTATAATTTGTGATTTTGAGCAAGCTGCCATTCATGCCTTTCAAGATGCATTTCCCACCGCTCGAATTAAGGGATGTTTTTTCCATCTAGCCCAAAACATGCACAGACATCTTGTTTCATTGGGTTTATCGAATCGCTATAAAACCGACTCGGACTTTGCGTTATGGGCTAAAATTATTATTGCGCTCGCCTTTGTGCCATTAGAAAAGATGGACGAATACATGGATACACTAGCAGCGGGTCTTCCAGACGAACTAATACCCTTGTTCCATTGGTTCGAAGACACTTATATTGGACGACAGAATAGGCGTCGAAATGCAAGAATGAACCCTATGTTTGCTCCCGAGATCTGGAACCTTTATGAACGCACTGTAAATGATGAAGATCGCACTAACAATCAGGCTGAAGCTGCCAATCGACGTCTACAGTTCGAACTAGGAATGCATCATCCTTCCATCTGGAAATTTATTGATGCCTTGAGGAAAGTTCAGAAAGGACGTGATGCATTTCTAGAAAAATTAATCACTGGATATCCACCTCCCAAAAAGCTAAAGAAATATAGAAATGCTGATGAAAGAATATAAAAAATAGTAATGGAAGTTGAGTCATCAGAGCCTATTGAATTCCTGAAGGGTATTGCTCATAATTACGAAATGAAAAATTAATTCCTAAGGTTAAAAAAACTGTACTAAATTTTATTTTTCTAAATAATGTATTTTCATTTCAAGTTTTTAATTCGCATTATCCCATTATTGTTTTAATAGGATCCTTTATTCTCTAAGTGAATAAAATTTATATTTTTTCCCAATTCAAGTTTTTTATTTACATTATTCCACTAGTCTTTTAATAATATAAAAATTTTTACTGTTTTATTTTTCTGAATAAAGTTCAGAAAGGACGTGATGCTGCCTTGTAATACGTATATCCTCCTATAATTTTTACATATTTACTTTTTTCATGTGTTATGTGTAATGATAATGATTGTTGAAGTGTCATATTTAGTTTGGCATCAGATATCAAAAGAAATAATGATTAAGTAACTTAATAGTGTAATTTAGAATTGGTAATACAATTTTAATAGTAACGTAGTTTAGAATCTTTCTTGATAAAAGCGTAGCTTATGAACACGTGTGTGTGTCCACCAAGACTTGTATCATTTCAGTTGTCATCAGTTGAGATAAGAGAGAGCGCTTTGTTTTGGGTTAGTGATGACAGGTTTGGGATAACAAATGCCGATTCGTCCCATACGGGCTCAAGACGAGGGATTTCATGTTGTTACATGCATGTTCAAGTCACGTACGCCACTTTGAGAGAAAGAATACGTGTCTTGATCAGTTACGCCATGTTTTGTAAGATTGCGTTCAAAACGTTTTGCTGGGATGACATCATTTTCCTTCTAGAAGCTTCTCCATTGTATCTCGCACCCAAAATGCTTTAATGACGTCCCCTCCCTGCTTCTAGAACTTTTGTATCTCGCACCCAAAATGCTTTAATAACATCATGTAATTGTTTCACGTATTACTGGAATCCTAAAATTTGTTTCATTCTGATTTCTGAGACCAGTCGATTTGGTTCCCTCTCTCTCTCTCTCGTTCTTAGAAAGAGATTACTTTTAACGTAGTGTTTTGTGGTCACGTATTAACATTATCTTTTGAGATCTGAATTTAGTAAAGTTATATAGTTTGTAACAGCTACTGGTAAAAAGTGTGTATTGTAGTAATCCAGCTGCAGCAAGTGATTTACAGAGGTTTTCACAAGTTTGTGTAAGGTAACGTGAATTTTACTTATTAATACCATGGTATGATAAGTTAGGAAATTTTTGACCGAGTGAAATCATTATTGATAAATCTTTTGTGTATTTTTGTTTGTTTTTCTATTTACAATCTCTTTATATTTTCACATTTTTTATGTTTGTCATGTAACATTTATTTACTTAGCATTTTAAATATTTCTTGGTATAATTTAACATTGCATACTTGATTTCATTTAATAAGATTTTCTTTTCAAATCCTGAGTAATTCTTGATAGTTTAAATATTGCTTGATTAATTTAAATTCCTGATAAAGTTTTTGTGAGTTAGTTTTGTTTCATAATTTAATTCAAGAATTAATTGAGTGTTGTATTATTTTCAAATAATAATAATTTTTTCAGATTGTGAATTCTAATTAATTGTGAATTCTAATTATAAACTTTGAATTTAAAAATAAATTTTTGTATTTAACATTTTTAGAAAAAGTGTTTCATTTATTGATCAACAGTGAATAGGATTGATTGTGTGTGCATAAGGCAAAGTGATAAACATGTTTTGTTCTTTTAGTTTTGCTAAAGTGAATTAAGACCAGGGAAACAGTTACAGTTTGTTGATGGAGTGATGCCCTTCTACTCTAGAATATTTCTAGTTTAATTTTTGATACCTCACACATATTCTGATAGACTTAGTTTGATTTTTCAAGTAATAAATAAGTTTTTTCTTAAGGGATCACTGTTACCTTTAGAGTACTCAGTCGTAATAATTAATGTTATGAGAGTTTAGGCTGAAGTGAGGTATATTTTTTAATTTTGAGATTAGTTGTGTAATAACCAGGTACTTGATACGCATCGTGACATTATATTGTTTGGTGCCCAGAGACCCGTGGAACAAAACAAAATATCACTCTGGTTTATGGTTTATACTGGTGGTGTTAAGGATATATTTTGATAGGAGAGTGACCACATAGTTATTTTTTGCCTTGTATTGTGAATTATTTAGTTGAGTAACTTAGAGAAAATGGCTCTGTTCAATGTTCAGAGGTTTTTAGCAGCTCCTTCCATCCAAGAGTTATCTGAATCCAACCTGACTAAGGCACAGTGGAATGCTTTAGCAGTGGCATGTGGGGGTAATGTGTCTAGTGGTATGATTAAGGCACAAATCAAATATATTGCAATCCAAGCATTGATGGACTCTGGTAAAATAGATGAAGAGTTGGGAGATGCGCAAGAGTTGTTGAATGCAGCTGAGGCAGAACTTACAGAAAAACATGAGCAAAAGAAAGAGAAAAGTGATGCAGAAGTAGAGCTTAGACGTATAGAAGCAGAAGAAAATTTGATTAAGCTGAAGATGCAGGCAGAAAGAGAAAGAGAAGATAGAGAGAAAAGAGAAAGAAAGGAAAGAGAAGAAGAAAAAGCAGCAGAAGAAGAAAGAGAAAGAGCAAGACATGAAAGGGAGATGGAGTTAATAAAAGCTCGATCCACATTACCTGTAATACCGTCTAACCCTACTCAAGGTAATTCAGACCCTGTATTTGATGTAGTAAGAGTGCAGAAGTTAATTCCGAAATTTACAGAAGAAGCTCCAGATGAGTTTTTTGATCACTTTGAAAAAGTGGCTTCAGGTATGGGATGGCCAGAGGATAAATGGTCGGTCTTGTTACAGAGTGTTCTCATTGGTAAAGGAAGAAGTTCCTATTTAGCCTTATCAGCTGATCAGTGTAAAGAGTACAAGGTACTCAAACATAATGTGCTACAAGTTTACCAGATGACCCCTGAATATCATAATGAAAGATTAAGATCTTTGAGAAAGGATGACAAGATAACTTTCTTGGATTATGCTTACAAAGTAAGAAGATGTTTTAAACGATGGTTGGAGGCTGCTAAAGTTAAATCTATGGACGAATTTGAGGAGTTAGTAGTCCTAGAACAATATCTTAGAGGAATTCCTGAACACATAAGAGCCTATTTAAGAGAGAGAGAGAGGTTAAAAAACTTGACAAAGCTGCTACATTAAGTGAAGACTTTAATATAATTTCTAGCAAAAGAAACTATAATGTCAAGTACCAGAACCAACAATGCACAGGTTTCAGGTCTCATCCAAATTTCAGGAACATTACAACTGGAAATCCTTCTAGTGGCTATGCCAATACAAAGCCAGGTAACACCCCTCAACAATTAAATGTTAAATCCTCATCATCCAGTCTGTTCTCAAGACAGATACAGAAGACTAATGTTGTCTGCTACAAGTGTGGAAGAGTAGGACACTACAGTCGAGATTGTTATCAGACACAACAGCAGACCAAACCAGTTGGTCAAGTGGTTAAAGGTAACCAGGTGAAGCAAACTACGAAGAGCAGTGTGGGGACGACTGAGACTAAACAAGCAGAGTGTTTAGCAACCAGTGGAAATGTAACTTCAAGCAGTGAGTGGCTGAGCAGCTTGGAGGTTTTTAAGCCATATATCTATGAAGGTACGCTGACAACTCAAGGAGGAAGTGTGCAGGTACCAGTCAAAGTATTACGTGATACAGGGAGTAACCATAGTGTGGTAGTTCGTGGTGCTCACCCACAGTTGGAGAAGAATCTCACCAGAGATTCAGTTATTTTGAAGGGTATAGGAGGAGAAGAGGTAACTCCTATATGCCGCTTGCATTTGTCCTGTGAATTGGTGACAGGAAATGTTGATTTTGCTGTAAAGGACTCACTAGCTGTTGAAGGTGTACATGTTTTACTGGGTAATGAAGTTGGTGGTGTACCATTTGTTCCTTGTCCTATAGTGACAGATAGACCATTAAGGGTTAGTCCTACGGTAGATTTAGAGAAGAAAAACCCCCACCTGTTTCCAAGTTGTGTAACTACCAGGAGTATGAAGAGAACTATGTCTGCAAGTGAAGAAACTGAGGATTTACCTGCACCAGAAGAATCGAGTGAAGGATCTTTAAGATTAGAAGAACTGTTCCAGGAAAGTGAAGTTTCCCCTAGTGTTAGTAATGAAGAGATTTCCCAAGAAGAAGAGGTTCCTGTTGTTACTGAAGAGACTCCGAGTAGCCAAAGTGTTCCTGAAGATAGTATTGAAACTACAGAAGCAGAGTTAGCAGATATGGAGAGTTCAGCCCTTGAAGTTGGTCAAGTGACTAGAGAGAAACTAATGAAACTGCAGAAGAGGGATACAACGTTGGCTGATCTGTTCTTCAGAGTTGTTGATCAAGAAGAGATGCAACAAACCTCCACCTGTTATTATCTAAAGGAAGGATTGCTAATGAGGAAGAATCGACCTGCAGATATACCAGGAAATGCTGAATGGGGTGAATATCATCAAATTTAGATTCCATATCCATTGAGGAAACAAGTTGTAGCAGTAGCGCATGAGTCTGGACATATGGGAATCAGGAAGACTGTTGAGAAGATTACGAAGTATTTTTTCTGGCCTGGACTTCACAAGGATGTTAGCAAATTTTGCAGAGTGTGTCACACATGCCAGATAGCTGGAAAACCGAGTGAAACTATTCAGAAAGCACCCCTACAACCCATAGAAGTTAAAGGAGAACCCTTTAGCAAGGTAATTATAGATGTGGTTGGGCGACTTCCGAAAACAAAGAAAGGAAATGAATATCTATTAACATTAATGTGTCCAGTGACTAGGTATCCTGAGGCGATTCCTGTAAGAAGTATAAGTGCAAAGGTAATTGCTGAGAAGTTGGTGGAGTTTTTCTCCAAGTTTGGAATACCAGAAATTGTGCAAAGTGATAGAGGAACGAACTTTACTTCAGAATTATTCCAGGATGTGATGAACTTGTTAGGAGTAAAGCAACAGTTATCAACTGCTTATCATCCAGAGACTCAAGGAGCCTTGGAAAGGTTCCACCAGACATTGAAAAGTATGTTAACTAAGTATTGTAATGAATCAGAAAGAGAATGGGATGCTGGTTTACCTTTAATGTTATTTGAAGTTAGGAATGCTTATCAAGAAAGCATGGGATGTTCACCAAATGAAATGATTTTTGGTCGAGACATTAGAGGTCCATTGAAGATTCTTGCAGAGAATTGGGAAGAAAATCAAGAGGAAATCCAAGGAGAATATGTGAAGAACTTGAGGAAAAGAATAAGAGAAATTAGAAAATTCTCTTTAGAAAATTTGAAAATAAGTCAAGAGAAAATGAAAAGAAAATATGATGCTAAAACTAAGCTAAGAAATTTTAGTATTGGACAGCAAGTTCTAGTGTTCTTACCAGTGAAAAGATTTCCCCTTACCAATAAGTTTCATGGTCCTTATAGGATAATAGAGAAGTTAATTGATCGAACTTATGTGATTGAAACACCAGGAAGAAGGAAACGACAGAGGAAGATACATGTGAATCTTTTGAAACCTTACTTCTCAGAGACTAAAACTGAAACAGTGTCATTAACACAGACAACTTCATCTACAGAGGATGATGAAGGCTACGAATTGGGAGCTGAAAACAAGATGAACAATTCTTCAATATTAGAAAATTTGGAAGATAAACTAAAACATCTGAGTGTTGAGCAAAGTAGTGAATTAAGTGAAGTGATTCAAAGTTTCCTTGAAATTTTTGCAGATGTACCTAGGCGTACCAATCTGACAAAGCATGAGATAAAGATCAGAGAAGATGGAAAACCTTTTAAACTGAGAGCTTATCGCTTATCACCTTTTCATCGAGATGTTTTGAAGAAAGAAGTTGAATATTTGTTGCAGCATGGATTAGCAGAACCCAGTTCAAGTCATTATAGTTCTCCTTGTGTGTTAGTGAAGAAACCAGATGGCTCATTTAGGACGTGTACTGATTATAGGAAACTGAATTCCATCAGTGTCTGACAATTATCCCTTGCCTCTTATTGATCAATTACTTGATAATATTGGGCAAGCCAAATCTGTTTCCAAGATAGACTTGTTGAAAGGATATTATCAAATTCCCTTAGATGAGAATGCTAAGTTGCTGTCAGCTTTCATTACTCCTTTTGGACTGTATCAATACACTGTTTTGCCGTTTGGTCTGATTAATGCACCTGCAACATTCCAGCGAGTGATGGATCAACTACTAGGATCAATAGAAGGAGTGGATGTATACCTTGATGACATTGTGATTTATTCTAATACATGGGAAGAACATCTGAAGATATTAAGGAAAGTGTTCAAGAAACTACGAGAAGCAGGACTAACAATCAACTTACAGAAAACTGAGTTTGGAAAGGCAACTGTACAGTACCTAGGATTTGAAGTTGGAAAAGGCCTTCTCGCTCCTATTGATGCTAATGTAGAAGGTATCCGTAAGGCTACCCCTCCTGCTACAAGGAAACAGCTACAAAGATTTTTGGGCATGGCTGGATTTTATTTCCGATTCTGTCCAAATTTCTCAGCCGTAGTAGCTCCCTTAACTGACTTAACCAGTCCTAAAAGAAAGTTTGTTTGGACTCCAGAATGTCAAGAATCATTTGAGAAGGTTAAAGCCATATTAACTTCAAGACCAGTGCTTCAAGCTCCAGACTTCAATAAAAAGTTTGTGATACAAGTTGATGCATACGACTGTGGAATTGGAGCTGTTCTACTTCAAGAAGATGACAACAGAATCTTCCATCCAGTACGTTTTATGTCTTCAAAGTTGAAAAAGCACCAGAAAACTTACTCAACAATCGAAAAAGAAACATTAGCATTAATCACAGCATTGAAAAAGTTTGAAGTGTATGTGAACCGACCTAGGAATGAAGAAATTTTAGTATTGTTGGATCACAACCCAATCTCATTCATCAATAAGATGAAAAATAATAATATGAGACTGACCAGGTGGTCTTTATGCCTGCAACCGTATAATGTAAGAATTAAACACATTTCAGGAAAAGATAATGTCATAGCAGATTATTTATCCCGTTGTGAATCATTGGATTCAAACCCAGGATAAGTAATCTTCTGGGGGGAGGAATTTCATGATGTTGCCTTGTAATATGTATATCCTCCTATAATTTTGACATATTTACTTTTTTCATGTGTTATGTGTAATGATAATGATTGTTGAAGTGTCATATTTAGTTTGGCATCAGATCTCAAAAGAAATAATGATTAAGTAACTTAATAGTGTAATTTAGAATTGATAATACAATTTTAATAGTAACGTAGTTTAGAATCTTTCTTGATAAAAGCGTAGCTTATGAACACGTGTGTGTCCACCAAGACTTGTATCATTTCAGTTGTCATCAGTTGAGATAAGAGAGAGCGCTTTGTTTTGGGTTAGTGATGACAGGTTTGGGATAACAAATGCCGATTCGTCCCATACGGGCTCAAGACGAGGGATTTCATGTTGTTACATGCATGTTCGAGTCACGTATGCCACTTTGAGAGAAAGAATACGTGTCTTGATCAGTTACGCCATGTTTTGTAAGATTGCGTTCAAAACGTTTTGCTGGGATGACATCATTTTCCTTCTAGAAGTTTCTCCATTGTATCTCGCACCCAAAATGCTTTAATGACGTCACCTCCCTGCTTCTAGAACTTTTGTATCTTGCACCCAAAATGCTTTAATGACATCATGTAATTGTTTCACGTATTACTGGAATCCTAAAATTTGTTTCATTCTGATTTCTGAGACCAGTCGATTTGGTTCCCTCTCTCTCTCTCTCGTTCTTAGAAAGAGATTACTTTTAACGTAGTGTTTTGTGGTCACGTATTAGCATTAACTTTTGAGATCTGAATTTAGTAAAGTTTTATAGTTTATAACGGCGACTGGTAAAAAGTGTGTATTGTGGTAACGCAGCTGCAGCAAGTGATTTACAGAGGTTTTCACAAGTTTGTGTAAGGTAACGTGAATTTTACTTATTAATACCATGGTATAAGTTAGGAAATTTTTGACCGAGTGAAATCATTATTGATAAATCTTTTGTGTATTTTTGTGTGTTTTTCTATTTACAATCTCTTTATATTTTCACATTTTTTATGTTTGTCATGTAACATTTATTTACTTAGCATTTTAAATATTTCTTGGTATAATTTAACATTGCATACTTGATTTCATTTATTAAGATTTTCTTTACAAATCTTGAGTAATTCTTGATAGTTTAAATTTTGCTTGATTAATTTAAATTCCTGATAAAGTTTTTGTGAGTTAGTTTTGTTTCATAATTTAATTCAAGAATTAATTGAGTGTAGTATTATTTTCAAATAATAATAATTTTTTCAGATTGTGAATTTAATTAATTGTGAATTCTAATTATAAACTTTGAAGTTAAAAATAAATTTTTGTATTTAACATTTTTAGAAAAAGTGTTTCATTTATTGATCAACAGTGAATAGGATTGATTGTGTGTGCATAAGGCAAAATGATAAACATGTTTTGTTCTTTTAGTTTTGCTAAAGTGAATTAAGACCAGGGAAACAGTTACAGTTTGTTGATGGAGTGATGCCCTTCTACTCTAGAATATTTCTAGTTTAATTATTGATACCTCACACATATTCTGATAGACTTAGTTTGATTTTTCAAGTAATAAATAAGTTTTTTCTTAAGGGATCACTGCTACCTTTAGAGTACTCAGTCGTAATAATTAATGTTATGAGAGTTCAGGTATCCGGCTGAAGTGAGGTATATTTTGAAATTTGAGATTAGTTGTGTAATAACCAGGTACTTGATACGCATCGTGAAATTATATATATATATATATATATATATATATATATATATATATATATATATATATATATATATATATATACTTGCATATATACAGGGGATACTCCAAACAACACAAATTCACTGTCTAAACTTATTACTTTCACACAAACACAAACACACACACACACATATATATATATATATATATATATATATATATATATATATATATATATATGTGTGTGTGTGTGTGTGTGTGTGTGTGTGTGTGTGCGTGTCTGTGCTGTTAAAACAGGATTGCATCTCATAAAGTTTTGGCCATAAAAACCCAAAAGAGGCCACATTTTACCGCGTTATATTTCGGAAACAACGCAACGCAAGGCATCTCCTTGATAAACCACAGAGAATTTAGAATTTATGAGCCCAGATAATTATAGCTTAATGCAAACCACGCCAGCCATTGTCTTCTGTTCGTTAAATCATAAATAAAGCACAGCAGTTAATAACATTTCATCCGTAAATTACAGGAGTTATGCACTTCTACCCAAGCAGCTGCATATAAAACCCCACTTTTTTTCTGTTACAGAGAGGTACCGTATTTATAAGAGCATTACTGAATGTCGAAAGAGGGCGGGAAAGCACTCTGATGATGTTTGCAAATGTTGGGTTTCTTCGGAGTCATGCTCGATGTCAGTTTTTTGTATTTCATATATAAGAATGGAATATTGAATTTTGCTCCAAGGTCAAGCGCTGGTACCTATGAGGTCTTCCAGCGCTGAAACGGACATTGATAGTCGAAAGGTTTTAAAGGTGTAATAGAAGGAAAACCTCGCAGTTGCACTATGAAATAATTACTAGGAGAGGGTGGAAAAGTAAGATGGAATAAACTGAATATGAACGGAGGTAGAGTAAAAGGAATAAAAAGGGGTTGTAGCTAGGGGCAGAAGGGACGCTGCAAAGAACCTTAAGTAACAGCTACAGTGCATCGCATGAGGTGCACTGACGGCACTAACCCAGCCAAGGGCACTTCATATATAATTATAAACGATATTCCGATTAAAACGAACATCTGAGTGATCCAGCTATAAAAATTGAACGCTTTAAATCTTTTCTTTTTTATAAATATGTACCGAAACAACAACAAAGGACTTCCATAAACGAAGCCTTCCAGGAAAGTTCGACGTCAATCTGTAATTCTGGATGTATATAAATTTATAAATATACAGTAGGGATATACAATGTCTAAAATCAAAATGATTCAAAACAAATCTATTAAAAAAAATATTAAGCAAACCGCACAAACTTAAATTACATAACCCTACCTAAATGTATTTATTAGATATATACGTCAGCACGAGCAGAATTTAAAGTAGGTACACCTAGTCACACGCACCCGCTCATGCACATAAAAATACGAACATGTGTCAGTACACAGACACAAATTCACACACAAACACTCACTCACACACACACACACACACACACACACACACACACATATATATATATATATATATATATATATATATATATATATATATATATATATATATATATATATATATGTGTGTGTGTGTTTTATATAAATACATATACACATACATTTACATATACATATATACATATACTTATATATCATATATTATATATCATAGATATTATATATATATATATATATATATATATATATATATATATATATATATATATATATATATATATATATATATATAAAAGTCCATAGGACTTTTCTGACGATGAGATACCCGGAGAAGGCCTGAAGGAAGACAAGCTGTTGGAATGAATTAAGACCCTGTATTTCCTTACTTCTTCCGTTTTCCCCTGCACTTTCATAGTCTAGTATATCACTATATTTCATTTTCGAGATTGAAAAGGATATCATTTCAAATGTATGTGTATGCATAGCATATATACCTTTCTCTCTCTCTCTCTCTCTCTCTCTTTCTATATATATACTGTATATATATAATATACATGCATACATACATATATATATATATATATATATATATATATATATATATATATATATATATATATATATATATATATATATATATATATATATATATAATTTTCTCAGCGATTATTTCGGCATGAGGTTGCTAAGCCCATGTACCTCTCCACACGGGCTTCTGATCACCAGTTAATTAATTACTAGGTACCTGATTCACTGAAAACGTGACTATATCAGTTCAAACTCGAGACCTCTTGCAAGTAAGGAGAGCGTTCAAACCACCAGACCAGAGAATGTCATGTGTTTATATATACATACATACATACATATACATATACAGTGTATATATATATATATATATATATATATATATATATATATATATATATATATATATATACATACATATATATATATATATATATATATATATATATATATATATATATTATATGGGTATCCATAAAGTCTCTTTACAAGTTAAAAAAAAATACATTAGAAAGCAAATGAACAGACAAATATGCGAAAATTATTGCAAAATGAGGAGTAGATATTGAAGTTTTTTGCCTTATTTAATACACCTCTATATGGAGACCATTAGTCGCACGAAGCACATCAAGACGGTACTCGATTTCTTGCCATGTTTCTTGTAGCATAGACTCATTAATTGTGGCAATGGCATCATTGATCTTTTGCTTGAGATCAGTGATGTCCCGTATCTTTGTTCGATACACGATCTCTTTAAAATAACACCATAGAAAGAAGTCCAGGTGAGTGATATCTGGTGAACGAGGTGGACAGGGAATTGGGCCATCCCTTCCAATCCACCAGTCTGGAAATGTTTGATTTAAGAACCCACGAACATGTAGTCCCCAATATGGTGGTACACAATCTTGCTGGAAAATGATGGTTGGTTGAAGGTCATATAGTTGTGGTGCCACATTCAGTCAAAAGATCAAGGTAGACATCTGCAGTAATTGATGTATTGTTGAAGAAAAATGGACCAGTGATTCGACTGCACATGATCCCACACCACACATTCACCTTTGGACTATCTCGGTGAAGTCCCCTAATCTAGTCGCATGGGGATGTTGTGATCCCCAGATTCTCACATGTGAGTTTTCAGTTTCCCTGAAACATAAAAGGGTGCCTCATCACTAAAACAAACTCGGCCGAGGAACTTTTCATCCTCATAAGCTCGTTCCAGAATATTGACAGCAGACTCTTTTTAGTCTTCGTTTATCATTTGGCTCAAGTGCCTGTATGAGTTGCACTCTGTTAGCGTGTAGAACTTTGTGCACTGCTGGACGTGGTAGCTGTAAGTGTCTGGAAGCAGTACGGATGGACTTTGTAGGAGAACGATCAAAGGCCTGCCTTAAACGATCGATGTTTTCCTCAGATGTTCTTAGTTGTCCACTCCTCCCTTTATCCAACATGGGCGTGATGACGGGTCTCTTCCATACTTAGTGCTGTAGTTTTGCTGAGTCTGTGTATCTGATTTTGTTGCAACAAACCATGACACACATTGTGCCTTTTCTTGAGGAGTAGCCATTTTTTAGGGGTTCATTTAACTGTACCTCTTACAAAAACAGGGTACCTGAAATACACAAATCCAATGTGATTAAAAACTTTGATAACTACTGAGTATATAGAATAAATCTGATTAAGATATCTCATCAATGGCTTTTGTAATATATTTTTTAAATTGTAAAGAGACTTTATGGACACGCTGTATATATAACCTTGTATGTATGTGTATATATATGTGTGTATGTTTATTTATATATATATATATATATATATATATATATATATATATATATATATATATATATATATATATATATATATATATAAACTCAAAACCCCTTGTCGCTTCCTATCGGAATTCGCTGCACTTTATCCCTAAAATGTGGCCGCTATAAATTTAATGGCTGCATCTCCTGTCCGGACCATTTCCGAATAATTATGATCTTCTCGGTACTGGTGAAGAATTCCTGGTGCCCTGAAGAGATCTTTGCCTCGAGGAATCCATTAACTGAAAAGAAGGGTTATAAAAGGATCTGTTTTAAGAAGTCTGTATTTGTCTTTAGAATATATAATTTAGGCCAAAGGCCAAGCGCTGGAACCTACGAGGTGGTTCATCGCTGAAAGGGAAATTACCAGCAAGAAGGTTTGAAAGGTGTAATAGGAGGAAAACCTCGCAGATGCACTATGAAACAATATTTATAAAGGGTGGAAAGTCAGATGGAAGAAAGAGAATGTGAACGAAGGTACAGTAAAAGAAATGCAAG
Source organism: Macrobrachium rosenbergii (assembly GCA_039081455.1). NCBI lineage: Eukaryota > Metazoa > Arthropoda > Malacostraca > Decapoda > Palaemonidae > Macrobrachium > Macrobrachium rosenbergii. The sequence goes on along the minus strand of JANJGK010000031.1, from coordinate 29,067,613 downwards.
AGATCACAGCTAGGTCCGAAGGGACGCTGCAAAGATCCTTAAGTAATGCCTACAGTGCACAAAGTGAAGTGCACTGACGGCATTATCCCCCCACGGGGGTATTTGTCTTTATGACAACCTGAGAAATATTTGTTGCTCAAGTCGTCAATGTCCCTTGATAGTGGTTGTTGCAGGTCACCATCTCAGCGTTCGTTCTCTTCGTCTTTCTCACATTTCGTAAAGTACTTAGAGGAAAGTCTTGTGTCATACAGGCTCATGTCATGCGTTCTAAATGACAAAACTTAAAGTGGGGATTAAGAAAAAATGAAAAAACTTCGTGTTTGACGTTTTGTAACTCGCATCACAAATACTGAAAGCCGTCCGAGTCAAAAGCTGGATAACGTTTTATTATGTTGCTTTAAATATTCAGTAAAATAATACATAGTTATTATTATCATAATTATTATCGTAGGCATAAATTATGATAATCACCATTTTCTGGGTTTTTCATGGCTGATATTAGAGAAACAAATTCTGAGTTATCCAATTGTACAAATATCTTGAAAAATAAAACTATACAGAGGGTATTGAGAATTGTTAAGAATTAACAGACGCCTTACACGTCTCGAACTGTCGGCCTAAACCACTCACGTCTCTTCGCTGCTGGGAGAAAGGGAGCTGGGGATTTGGCACGATACATATACACATGTGCTACCGGGGTCTAAGCGATGTCAGGCAGGGCAGCCGATCGAGGCTACGGCCTACCCCAACGCCAGATCAAAGTCCTTCAAAAAGAAGGCATCGTGCTTACCCCATATGAAAAATGGGAAAAAGCACGTTAAAACGAAGAAGATTGAGAATTGTTAAGAATGAAAAGGGAATTCGTGCAGATTTTCGAAAGCCCTCTATATCGTTTCATCTTGATATATATTTGTACAGTTACATAACAATGGATTTGTTTCTCCATTGTAAGGCTCATGATACTATGAGCATTTTTTATTATCAACATCATCACGACTATCCCCTTTGTCTGCCGACAGCAACCAGATTCGCTGAACAACAGCACCAATGCGCAGTAAATGTGCCTCGCTGTCGAACTTCTCAGTTCCAGAGGTCCTTTATTCCTTATACTGTTGGACTGTGGAACAGCCTCCCAGAGGATGTCGTGCAACTGGAACTTCAGAAGTTCAAGCGAAAATGCAATGCATTACTACCCTAATACTATTCTTCTTGCATTTTAATACATTTCTATCTATTTATTAATCTATTAATTAATTTTTTTAATAAGTGGGATCTCCTCTTTATGTATTTCCCTTTACCTCCTCTTACTTCTTCCTAATGAACTCCACATTTTTTGGAAGCTTAAATTTCAAGCCGATGGCCCCTGTGGGCTTGTTCCATATGAACAGGTCTCATCTGAATAATAATAATAATAATAATAATAATAATAATAATAATAATAATAATAATAATAATAATAATAATATCTTGTATTTGGGGAGAGGAAAGAGTGGTTGTCCAAGACGTTCTGAAGGCAAAAAAAAAAAATAATAATATTAAAAAACAGTGTCGTTGGTAGGCTTGCGTTGTCTAGTTCAAATAAAAATCCAGAGAAGTTTGTAATGATCTACAGTTATAACTTTCTGACTCCGATCGGGATTGAACTCAGGTCTATCAATTGAAAGACAAGGGCGCTACCCACGGAGCCACACAAGTCATCAAAGCAGTTGGAACCTGAGTACCACTGGCTTTTAGCTGGGCAGACTTACTGACTAGCATATCAGCGAGTTTTGGTAACGCCCTTGCCTTTCAATTGAAAGACCTGGGTTCGATCCCGATGTGTCATTAATATATTACTATTCCGCACGTGATTGCGTGTTGATTACATTTATCTACAGTTCTTTGATTCTCAGAATTATTTGCTCAGGAAAAAATGGCTTCAAAAAAATTTTTATGTACAGGAAATGTTAAAAGGAAAGGGTTCTTAGTTTTTACTAGTGCAGATAACATGGTAACTGAACGAGTAAAAACTATTTAAAAATTGGTTTAGGTTAATTTTTCAGTGTGACTAAATCTTTTTTGCATGCAAGTCTAAAGTAATTTTATACTTAAGTATGTAGTGCCACCAACAATTATGCTATGATACAGTGTTATAATTCGAACAAACGTCCAAAACAGAGTCGCATCGATATGATTTAGCAAAGGACTCAACAGGAAACAGTAACGCTCTGATTTACCTAGATTTTATATCCGGGAAAAAACCATTTGTATTTACCGTAATTACCATGGTTTCAATATAAATGATCTCATTTTGGAAGTTAGTATTTATTGATCCCCGCCCCCCATCTCTCTCTCTCTCTCCTTAAAACGACACAGATTCAGTGGTTTAACAGAAAAACAAAATAAATAAAAAAATTATCAAAGTAGCATTCATTTCAAGCATCCCCCCTCCCCCACCCTCCTACGTCTTTGGTTCAGATTACTGAAAAGTTAATTTTACCAGTGAACTACGTAGCTGATGGTTAGCCGACTGTGACAGGTTACAAACAGGAGAGCATGAGGCTAACAATTTTATCCCAGAAAGGTGCGCCGAGAACCGGATGGCATGCGCCGTCTGAAATTATATCTTTTAAGACCCCTAAGGGGAGAAGACATGATATATATATATATATATATATATATATATATATATATATATATATATATATATATATGTATATATATATATATATATGTATATGTGTTGTGTTTCAAATAGTATTTGCTTCCTCATAGCGAACAGTCTGTAGGATTTACTGACAATTTTGTTTCACACGGAAGACTTGATTAGGCTACATATACCTGCATGCCTTCAAACATTCGAGGCCTGATATTCCGATGATCTCAAGATAACTTACTTTTGTAACATGTTAAGACTCAAAGTTGTTGACCCAGTTATTCCTCGCTCTGATTACTCCGAATCCATCCACTTAGCAATCATCAGGCTGTGAATATTTGTTTATTGTAAATCGCAAGATATATATACTTGTTCTCACAGAGACTTTTTTTTTCGTTATTATTTCACAACGTCGTATGAATATGATAATAATATACAAAATATAAGTACAATAAAGGAAGAGATGCTTTCCGTGTCAAAAAAACATCAAATCTTTGTTATACAACAAAAATCAATTATCCAGATTTTTTTGTCAGGGTCCATTTATCTGTTCTCTAGTAATTTTGTAAACATGTGCGCGACCACATACACAAGTGAAAACTAAAATTCCGTGAATTTGTCAATGGAAATTTAGGAACTCGTTTTGAGATTTTGATGTTCGGAACTAAAGATACGGATTAATTTAAGGATGAATTCATGTCCAGTTTCATTTCGGTATCCTCATTTCATTAATGGATAAAAATAGCGCAGAAAAAAATGATTTTATAAATAGCCACAGGGAAATAATAATAATAATAATAATAATAATAATAATAATAATAATAATAATAATAATAATAATAATAATAATAATAATCCTATTAAAATTTTTCCATTAATATAAGCGAAAGACTTGAAAATTAATAACCAATCAACCCCCTCTCTCTCTCTCTCTCTCTCTCTCTCTCTCTCTCTCTCTCTCTCTTACATACACACACACACACACACAGGCACACGAATATCTTGTCATACTAACCAATATCTTAATGAAGTTTTCGGTAGCATTAATAAGGGGAGTAAATTAGTCAGATGAATGAAAGTCGGTAAACAATTCTTCAATACTGAAGTCTCAAGACATACGGCATATAAGTGATTATTTTGCTTGAGAGAGAGAGAGAGAGAGAGAGAGAGAGAGAGAGAGAGAGAGAGAGAGAGAGAGAGAGAGAGAGAGAGAGAGAGAGAGAGAGTTTACGGCTGACGGAAGAAAGAATATTACATACCCTATTTTGTATTAATCTGAATCACACATTCCCTGATGCCTACATATTGTCATGAAGTCTTTTCTTATTATTGATTTATTCGTTGCTTTATCGTTTCTAGCTTTGTTTGTTGTTAGTTGTTAGAGTCCCAGGAGGCTTAGGAAGACACAGTGCAGTTTTCTTACTTCATTAACACATTAGTAAAATAACACTGTATATATACAAGTTAAATATATATACAAATTAAGTAGTATGACTAAGAATCGAAGTATGAGCCTTTCTTGAATGTTCTTAACCCACAACTGGTGAGACTCTTGACCTCACTCCCCTAAGGATCTCGGCTGTTCTCTCTCCTCTCTATCTGCTTCTCTCTCCCTTCAAGCTTGCTTTCTTGAAGGTTCTTCAAAGGAAATGTCCATCCCACCAGTAGGCAGACTATTGCTTCTGTTCCGCCTTGTAGACGTCCTTAGTGGCTGGAGATTATCTAATGAATTCCCTCCTTTGTGGGTGGGACTAATGACGTCACCAGAAGTCTTCAGGTTCCGGCGAAAGTCGAAAGGTCAGCTCACAGGTGAGACGGGTAGGTTCTTTAATGACTGCGCTTAGATTACTCTCACGCCAATGTTTTGTCTACATTATCATGACACTTCCTGATCGTCTATTCTCTCTCTCTCTCTCTCTCTCTCTCTCTCTCTCTCTCTCTCTCTTTCTCTCCCTCTATCATTTGTCTATTAATGGTTCTCTCTCATTTCTTTTTCTCTCTTTTACATTTATGCTATTCCTAACTAATATTCTCCTAGCTACCATTACAATATAGCCTACATGCATATCAGACGTAAATTTGAAATAGAAAAAGTAGCCCACTTTACAAAAAAAAAAAAAGAAGAAATTTGTGTGTTTAAGTCTGCTGGAATACATGAAACAAACTGAAAATATCAAGTCTGTGAATTATAATTACTAATTATTGAGCTCAAAATTTAAAGACAAAAGAATTCCTGCCATAATGTAAGTTTAATTATCATCATTTTTTAAATTTACACATTTCCATATGGGAGAAGGTCATTAGCCTCTCTGAAATTGAATGTGTATACATACTTATATATATATATATATATATATATATATATATATATATATATATGTGTGTGTGTGTGTGTGTGTGTGTGTGTGTGCGTGTGTGTGTGTGTGTACTATGTGAAATAATAAATAACCATGTCAACTCCCCATTACTCTAAATACCAATTACAGTACAAATACGAGATTTTTATTTCCAAAAGCAAATTGGCATGCATATGCATAAATACTGCATATAAGATAACTTTTAGGAAAGAAATTTTCTATTACACAAATAATGTATGATGAACATCCTGAAATCGGGTGTAGTTCAGAAGGCTGAAATAGATCACTGAAGTCTATGTATAAAGATTGCTAATGCTCTAGGTTAAATTTGGGGATAAGAGAATTATTATTATTATTATTATTATTATTATTATTATTATTATTATTATTATTATTATTATCATTATTATTATTATTATTATTGTTATTATTATTATTATTAATGTTCAAAATGTGTGCACTTATAAATGAAACAAGCTAAGGTGATTTTAACTTCCTTGGCAAGCTTTCAATAAACTGAATGCAGAATATGGTTAATGACATCAGAAAACCACTAATGAATATATAAACAGATCAATAACAAATAAATAAATAAATACAAACTATGACATTTTCAAAAGAGAATCAATTGAAGCGTCTGAAAAAGGATCCAATTCAAAACGAGACAAAGTAAGCAGGAAGATAAATGTATGTAAATCCTGCTTGTCAGAAGCGTTTTGAGCAGTACCGCCGGGAATATATCTATCTACTTTTTCGTTTGTCCTTTTTTATTTTAAAAGGAGACTGATTTAATATCATGAAATTGTAGTATCTTTCTTTAGTATTGCGATGCCGATGTCATGATGTAAAACATCCATTTTGTATAGAGAGAGAGAGAGAGAGAGAGAGAGAGAGAGAGAGAGAGAGAGAGAGAGAGAGAGAGTCTTCAGTGATTCTGAAGCACTATAGAGATTCTTTAGTAATTCTGAAGCACCGGAGAGAGAGAGAGAGAGAGAGAGAGAGAGAGAGAGAGAGAGAGAGAGAGAGAGAGAGAGAGAGAGAGTCTTTACTAATTCTGAAGCACTATAGAGAGAGATTCTTTAGTAATTCTGAAGCACCGGAGAGAGAGAGAGAGAGAGAGAGAGAGAGAGAGAGAGAGAGAGAGAGAGAGAGAGAGAGAGAGAGAGAGAGAGAGCCTTTAGTAATTCTGAAGCACTATAGAGAGAGATTCTTTAGTAATTCTGAAGCACCGGAGAGAGAGAGAGAGAGAGAGAGAGAGAGAGAGAGAGAGAGAGAGAGAGAGAGAGAGAGAGAGTCTTTAGTAATTCTGAAGAACTCTGAAGCACTACAGAGTGAGATAGAAAGAGAGAGAGAGAGAGAGAAAGGGTCTTTAGCAATTCTGCAGCACGAGAGAAAGAGAGAGAGAGAGATCTTAATCAATAATAAATAAAGGAAAGAGGAAGGAGTAGAATTGTGTGTCTCAGAAAACGTTAGTTAATTGAAAAATAGTGAAACTTTCGACGGTCCGTTAAGCGAATGAGGAAAAATTAAATAATGATAAATCCGGAAGGAACATTATGGACAAAACTACCGAGAGGATGATATGGGAACCCCAAGATTTTCTCTCAATCTTTAATGATAATTCGTTCGTCCTTTAACTTTCCGATGGATTAGAGGAGCGAAATTATCGTGGTTATATTCTCTGTCTTCGTTCTCGATAAAACGGTAGAATGTGAGTTTCAAAAGAAGTTAATTGATGTAAGTGAATGAAAATATTCATGGAGAGAGAGAGAGAGAGAGAGAGAGAGAGAGAGAGAGAGAGAGAGAGAGAGAGAGAGAGAGAGAGCTGGGACCTACGAGGTCGTTAGGCGCTGAAATGAGAATTGAAAGGTGTAACAGAAGGGAAACCTTGCTGTTGCGTTATGAATCAATTGTTTTGAGAAAGTGGAAAGTAAGATGGAAGAAAATGAATATGAACGGAGGTACAGTAAAAGGAATAAAAAGGTTTGCAGCTAGGGGCCGAAAGCACGCTGAAGGAGGTGCACTGATGGCATTACTCCCCTACGAAAGAGAGAGAGAGAGAGAGAGAGAGAGAGAGAGAGAGAGAGAGGGGGGGGAGTAAGGAAGAGGGTGGGAAGTTTCTATTCTTGGTCGCATGAAAGGACTGAAGGACAGGGATATTTTCCCCTGAAAGTCCAGAGGATAGAATTACCCGTCCTTGGAAGTTTGTCCTGTTCTGTTTCTAACAGGATACATCAGTCTTTCTTTAAGCTCTACAAGCATTTCCTCAGAGAGAGAGAGAGAGAGAGAGAGAGAGAGAGAGAGAGAGAGAGAGAGAGAGAGAGAGAGAGAGAAAAATTCTTGATCTTTTCTATAAATCTTAGAGAAAGGGATAAGGAATGCGAATGCACCCTGAATGAAATAAGTAGTGAGTTCATACCAAGCAAGAGAATTCGTATATATTATTTCTCTGACAAAGATGATGATTAGTCACTAAGAATTTTACAACCTTTTCCAGTATGATTCTGTTTGTTATGATTTGTTTTCGGGCACGAAACTTTCTGTCCCGTCTTCAGTCTCGTACAGAAGGGTAATCTAAGATGGCTCCCCAGCTAGAATCACTTATCCACAGATACTGAAAAGACAGGCATGGTCAAACATGCATTTAATATTAATGGACATATACATACAAGTTATTATCATATTTCATAGTCTGCGCATTAATATGCATGTAGGCAATCATATCATAGAAGTCCCTGCCAAAGGATGCATGTCTTTAAACTAGGAAAATTAAATTTATCAGCAAAAATATTACCTGCCGCTAGCTTTTTCCAAAGAAAGAAAAGTAACTCTAGGGTCCTTTTCTAGTTTGGCGACGTTTGGTCATTTTCTCTAAGGGACTTCAGAGGATCTTGTCTTTGGTATTTGATACTCTAACCTGGGGTTCAGTGGCCAAATTTCCTGCATACAGTTTCATTCATGTCATCAAAATCATTTTAGTTTCTTATCTAATAACTCAGTACCAGTTGCTGTTGAGGGGACTGACAAGCACTCCTCCCTCTTTTCTGTGATACTTATCGGAGTTTCGTCCTCTCATCTATTCATTTCCTTTTATTTCTATTTTTTTTTTATTCATTTATCAGGATTCTTCTTCAGAATACTTTTCATTATGTGCGTTTAAACCAATGACTAAACCTTCACAGCCTTTCCACCTTAGCTAAATGAAGAACCCAGTTTCTTCGTCAGTGTTACAGTACTTGCTTCTCTGCCCCGATATTTCTTGGCATTTCGTTACTTATATATTAAGCCTCTTGTTTTCTCTGCATTTTGGCTGATCGGATTACTTCAAACTTGTTTTGGATTACGCCACTCCAATCGGTAAACCTTCGGCTAAAATCAAATATTTTATCTCCAGCCTGATGGAACTTTTGACCTCTCATTCCTTAATAGCTACTATGATTAATATTATAAATTTCTCCTTCTTTTCCCTACAGACACTTTTTTAGCCAGTTTTTTCCACCACATTTAAAATACACAGACTCCTCGATTTAGGTGACTATCTGTTCCTCTCCTACGGGATATAGTCCTTCCTTACTGCTTTTGTTTTACCATATTCCATTAATCCTACCATTTTTAAATAAAGCTGCCAGTTCCGCCGGCCCTTGCATATACAAGGCCCATTTTCATCATCTATTCATCAAAAGGAAGACTGTTCAGCGAGCTCCATTTTCTCCACTCCTCCTCCAGCTGCTCATCTCTCCAGAAGGTAAACATTGAAGGATCCTCGTCCCTTCCTGGTTGAGAAAAGTTTATTTGGATCGATTAAGAGCGCTCTTGGGGAGAGTTAATCCTTTACAAGTTTGAAGATACGGTTAGGATTAATAAAATATACCTGGAATACCAAGAAGATCTGGAGGACTCCTTTTTTAAGAAGTCGCCTCTTCGTTGAAATAGACATTTTCCAATTTCAGGCGAGATCTCAATATTTTCAAATATAAGTCAAGTGGATTGCTGGAAATGAAGCTGCCCCGTCTGCTAGAAGACAAGATCTGTTTTAGTTAGTTTTTTTTTTCGAGACTGTCCTTTCAACAGGTTTTTTTCCTTCTATGTTCTGTCAGTTTGCCCCTGTCACTTTCAGGGGCTTTATCATTTGTCTTTGCCTCGTAACTTCTACTAGGTTACTTGTCCACCCCTGCTTACGTTACGGTCAGTTGTGATGAGTGCGCATCATTCTGTCTGTTATTAATTAACACGGATTGCAACGCCATTCCCCTTTCAGTTAATATTTCTTCCGACTCCTGACTGTTCATCTTACTTTCAGTTCATTTGTCCATATTCCAAAATTTACCTGATAATCTTTTTCTCAGATTATTCTCTCACTTTTCTCTCTGACAAATTTCCTCTTTTTCTCTCTTTCTCTCTATTCTGTCGGCTGTGCCTTTGTCCTTTCGTTATTTTTGTCCGTTCTTACCGCTGTCAGGTAATTCGGTTTCCGTTTCTATGTTTAGCTTACTATCTGTTCGTTTCCATTTTAACATTATGCTCAAATACCTGCCGTCTTGCGGGTGGGTTTCTCAGTCTATCTGGCCATCAGTTTGTGTGTTTCTTTTTATATATATATATATCGTTCGTCGTGTGGTGTGTTTTCCATCTCCCTAGGCTTGTTGGTTCTTCTTATTCGTATTTGGACTATCCGCATTCCTCTCAATTTCTGTTTACATCAACCTGAGTGTGTGCTTTTGTAATTTTTATCTGTACTGTACACTCCGAAGGACCTAGAATGACGAATATTTTACCAATCACATATTCTCTCTTTGCTTGTGTAAGAGGTCATAAACAAATTCATTACTCACATCCCATAAGCTTCCATTTAAGATAACCTGAATGTGTTCCACCTTTATGCATCACAATAATCTAGTAACCATGGATACTGTACATGCAAGGCGAATAATTTAAAATGCACTGACAATCCAAAAATTCCGAGGAAATTCATAATTATTACACCGATTAGTTCGTAGCGCCCACAAAGCCACTCCAACATCTAAAAACATAACAGACACCTCACACGTCTCGACTGTCGACCTAACCGCGCAACAACTTCTCGGGGTCTAAGCGATGATAGGCAGGGCAGCCGATCGAGACTACGGTCTACCCCAAAGCCAAATAAAAGGCCTTCAAAAGAAGACATCGTGCTTACCCCTTACAAATGGGAAAAACGCACGTTAAAAGAAGAAGAAGATTAGTTTGTAGCGCCCACGTGTGCGAGCCTACACACACCTACAATCAAAATCTCCTTTATGCCGCGATGACTAACCCGCGAGAGAAACCATGCGGTCGACAGAAACACTTCTCTCGTACGTCTTTTATACATGTATCTCCATTGTCATTATTGTCACGACCTATTTACTATTACCAATGCATGTGTTAGTATGCCAGCTTTCCAACCATATCTGTATGATCTTCGGTCACATGTTCAGTATCAGTTCGTCTGTGAACAAACACAGATCCTTAAATTTAATCCCTTTCTCGACCTGTCTGAGGTCGGGAGCTACATTGCGGCTCGCACGAGCTACTGACCTGTGTGCACGTTTTGTAAATAAATTAGTAATCTGTCGTCTCCGTATCTTACTCGTACCTCGTCTCACAAGTTAAAGGACCTACACACAATAAATACAGCTTTAAGACTATAAACAATAAGCAATGTATATGGCAAACGATAAAACACCTCATTTTATTCTTGTACTGTCAATTTAATACTCATGAAAACATTCTCAAAATAACATCTTATGTGAAGTGTATCTTTTCGTCCCCTCGCCATTGTCATTAGTCATCACCGGCTTCCTCTCTCTTTTCCATCTGTTCTGTTATTCTAACAGTATTTCTCTTGATCCTTGAGCTGAAAGGAACTTCCTGCCTAGCCCCGCCAGCACACCCACCCACCCACCCGTACACCACTCCCCTACAACACCCCCAACCAAATCCAATCAATCCATTACCTTCAGAAGATCCAGGCGGCCGTAAACAAGAAGCCTCTATCATCGTTCCATAGGCCTGCTCTTCCAGAACTCAGTCTCCTTTGGGACCTCAGATTACAACCTTGTTGATGTTTCCGCTCATACTCCACTTAACGTATCACTTCCATTTCCAGTCGTCTGGAACCCTTGGACTGAGTTCTAACTTGGGACTTAAGCTACTTAATTTACGAATTTATTTCCACTTGGCTTTCCTTGTTCCAACATTTGGCAACTTTCCCAAGGACTTGCCATTTAGAATGGCTGAATGGGAAATGTTTATTCTTCTCTCTATACTGCCATTTCTTCCTAGGGCCGTAACTGTCGATTTTCAAGTATATGAACGGTATTTCTACCTCATTAAGTAATCTTAGGCTGATCTTGGTCTTGTTATTCTTGTAGTCTTTTGGCCACTTTTTTCCATACACAAGCGCATAATAAAAGGCATTGCCTTTATAGCAATAACGAGCATATATATATTATGTTATATATATGTATATAAATATACATATATACGCTATATATATATATATATATATATATATATATATATATATATATATATATATATATATATATATATATATATATACAGTATATATAATAATTCACTTGGTAAAGCAGGCCTGTACTAAGGGGGGTCGAACGACCCCCCCTCCCAAATTTCTGGAAGTCCATATTTTCTGTGACTGTCCTTTTCATTGAACTGTACTTATAAAGTAATAAATAACAATCTTTTCCTTTTTTGGCAAGTCTTCTTTTATAAATTTTGTTATCAAACATTAACATCATTTTTTGATAGTAGGAAATACAAGAGTGATAATAGGAATGGCAAGTCTTCTTTTACAAATTTTGTTATTAAACATTAACATCATTCATTAATAGTAAGAAATACAAGAATGACAATAGGAATATGATATAGGCCACCATATTTGTAGATTTTAGTAAAGAAACGATCATTTTAAAGCTGTGGTACGATAATCTGGTCAGAGAATGTTGACAACACTGCAGCAAGGCTGCCGAAACGTGGAATTTTCAAGTATTTCATCTTGTATATACTTATATATGCAGTGACATATATAGAAGAAAAGGTCCAGTTTTGGGAAAAACGACCCCCCCCCCATAAAAAAAAAACTCTGGGTACGGGCCTGTACAGTTACTCTTGGAAAATAGTATAGAGAGAAAGAGAATTGGTCTTATTAAATAATCATATACAGTAAATGATTTTTATTTATACATTATATATATATATATATATATATATATATATATATATATATATATATATATATATATATATATTTTATATATATACATATATATATATATTATATATATATATATATATAATATATATATATATATATATATATATATATATATATATATATAAACCAACATTTACAGAAAAGTATTATTCAACACCCATTTTCTATTAGTCAACAGCATCTTCCAAGAGTAACTTTGCCAGCAGAATTTATTACCTAGAAGAAGGTATACCTAAAATTGTATGTTGTCGCACATCGTGCAAGTTTGATACTCGTATTTTATGTCATATGCCATTTTACAGGGAATTTTGCTAAAGCTTCAAATTTACATATTTTTCGTGCATTATCAACAATGCTTATTATCATGCAATGTTAACACTGTAACTGTCAATTCAAGACTTCTGGTGAAATTTAAATTCCTGAAATTAGTAATGTGGCACAGAAGTCTAATTGATCTATGAGTAAGCGTGGGAGATAGATACAGAGGAAAAGAGAGGAGGTTTTCGTTTGTATAAGCTTATTGAAAAGACAAAAAGCGCTTGTACATGTGTGTTTGCGAGACACACACATATAAGAGAGAGAGAGAGAGAGAGAGAGAGAGAGAGAGAGAGAGAGAGAGAGAGAGAGAGAGAGAGAGAGAGAGAGACTAACCTTTAGCGTGCAGCTTCAAAGTGAAATCGTTACTCAGCAAAGAAAGACTTATTTATTGCATATGACATCGAGCTGAATACAAAGGAAGGGCCAAGAAAATTGAGCAGGAAAAAGCCTTCAGCATCGTATAATATTCGCCTTTCACATTCAGGAAGGAAATATTACTTTTGACCCGCAATAAGGATGAAAATGCAACTAAATGGCTGAGGATAAGGTCATCGTATGATATCATGAAGTTTGATCAGTACCTTCTTTTTACATTGGAATTGCCTTGTTTGGTAGATAACTTTTTCTGCTTGCATAAGGGTCCTTGCAGCTGTAAATTCTGATAGAGAGAGAGAGAGAGAGAGAGAGAGAGAGAGAGAGAGAGAGAGAGAGAGAGAGAGAGAGAGAGAGAGAGAGAGAGAGAGCTTGCACCCCAGTTCATAAAATAATAAGTGAAAATAATTGTCAACTTAAACTGGTATTCCAAGAAAATATTATTTACTATAGCATGAACGAAAGCAATTGATCTGGGTATGGAGAACCAAGTAAAATGTTGTATCAATATTTGAAAACAAACTTAGAATGAAAATACAAAGGAAAAAATTCAGAACTAACTACATAACATGAAGAGGACATGATTTCTGTTGCGATATTGTAAAATAGATTGTATATTAGCGTCACGAAAAACGATACGCTTGGATGTCAGCAGACCTTTGACCTCTACTCAAGACCTCGGTATTATGGGACAGATGCAAAATCTTTATGAAAAATCAATGCACATTTATGAAGATGAATGTCAGCACACCCGAAGTTAGGAAAAGGTCAAGAATTTCGACGATAATTATATGTGCTTGTTTATAAACATATACATGCTTACATACAATATATATATATATATATATATATATATATATATATATATATATATATATATATATATATATATATATATATATATAAATAATATATATATATGTATACAGTATATATATATATATATATATATATATATATATATATATATATATATATATATATATATATATATATATATATATATATATATATATATATATATATATATATATATATATATATATATATATATATATATAAAAATTTATATATATATATATATATACATATATATATATATTTCAGAAAATATGGCTGCTACAATTTTAAAGGACACATATATGCATTTCATAGCTTCAATGCTTTAAGATGTGATGGAAGAATTTATGGAGTCAGATGAAACTAGGTCGAGAGACTCGAGGTAAAATCTTTGTGTTCAGCAAATAGTTTGATTCCTCAGCAATATTGCCGGTCAGGTGATCTTCCGAAGTGTTATGTATATTCGTGAGTACGTGCGTTAATTTGATCTAGATTATGCCAAAATCTGCCCTAAAAGTGAGTTTGATCGTTCATTAACGTGATAGAACTGCAGTTGTCTAGACGTAGCTTTGGAGAGGATCCAGGCTTTGAATCGGCAGATAAGGTAGAGTTTGAAATCTCTGTTTTTATGGGAGGAAATTGAACTTGTGATTTTTACTATGATTTTCTAATCATTATGAACTTTTGAACTGGTGTGGGAGATTTAATATGAACATTCATACCTCTTTTATATTATTGTTTTGTCATGTTACGTTTGCCATATCTTGGCTATGCATTTTACACTTTCCATTATTGTGTTTTGCATTTCATATATTTTTGGGAGTTTTCTATTATGTTTAATTCTTCCGACAGATGTCTGTGGACAGATGTCGGTGGACAGAGTGGATAGTGTGGACTGTTTCGAATAACATGTGGTAGACTGTTTTTTTTGACATGACTAGTTATTGATTTGGGGAGTATGAGTGAGTTTGGATATTTTCAGGCTATTAGCCATAGTGAGACTTCTTTAATCAGAAGTGATTTGCAGTTCAGAGTTTAGTTATCTAACTCGATATTTCATTTATTATGCATTTTAATCTTTGCTTTGTTTTATTCATTTCTTGTTGGGTTATTTGAATAATAAACTTATTTTTGTAGAAACTATTGCGTTTCTTTAAATGGTCCATTTAATTGATTTGGTGAGAATGAGTGCAATTCGGGTGGGTGAACTTCAGAAAGCGATGAGAGAGAGAGAGAGAGAGGCGATACACGGTGAGCGAGAAAGGGAGAGAGAGAGAGAGAGAGGGGAGAAAAAATGGATGTAAGTGTTATCGTGAGCGAACTTTCATACGCCTCCGTTTCATGAATAAAGATCGTTGGAGCACGTTACGTACACTTTCAAAAAGTGTTAATTCTGTCCTGGTTACAGAATGAAATGGCGGCAGCGGGTGTCTTTTGATTTTAAATGGTGGCAGCATGATTTTAATGTCTTTAATGATGGCGAAAGAGGGAGATTGCTAATAGACTAATTGGTAACGTTGATGCCCAAGGCATAGGCGACTTCACCTAAGAGCTAAGGCGACGGGTCAGTGTTGAATGACTGAGTGGGTCGTGATTACGTGTGAAATACGGGGAAATCTTTTTTTTTCCGTTTCTATTCGAGTACTGGGAGTGGGGAGTTGTGAAATAGATCTGGATGATCTCTAGAGCAGTTTTGGGGTTAACAAAATACCCAAATAAGTGTGAATAGTGGCGATTGTGAGTTAATTACGCAGAGTGATGATTCAACAAGAATCGCGCTGGGTGTCTTTTTTGCTTCGCCGTCGAGTGGGTGACGTCACAGGCTCCACACAGCTCTGTTTTCTGTAGAAGTTGAGAGATAGGTACTTCGTTTTCTGTTTCAAAATTGGTAAGTACCCCATTCTCGTAAGTTGCGCAGAACGCCGTTTTCTGTTCTTCTTTTAGAGGGGGTAACTTGTGCCTTTCTCTAGTGTTCTTTTTGGTTTCTCTTTTTATGTTGTTACGCTCAGGGCGTGTGATTACTCACAAAATGCCGGACGATGCAGCAAGCACATCCCAATCAATTGTGGTGCATAAAGTGACGAACATTAGTGCGGGAATTACTAATTTTAAAGGGCTGGTTGACGGGAAGCCAACCCAAAATATAGAAACTTTCATTGAGTCAGTGAACAATTATCTGAATTCCAAGAAAATTACGAATGGCGCTGAAGCTTTAACAGAGGCTAAATCATTTCTGGATTTAGATAAAGGAGATATTGGGAAACGAGCATGCAGTTTCGGGTTCAGAAGGTGTAAAACTTGGAATGAACTGCAGAAATTTCTACGAGCTACTTATGGCGGAGTTCAACGTGAATGCGCAGTTCGGAATTTGCGAGAGTTTCTCAAAATAAAGAAGGGCAATGATTCACTAGTCACATACAGTGCGAATTTATTTGATGCAGTAGTTGAGTTAAAGAAATCTATAACAGGTTCTCCATGGGTAACTGGAAATAATATCTCCTTAGATAATTTTGAAAGATTGTTACACTTTGCTTGCCTGTTAACGTCGGTCCCAGATGTAATTGTAGATAGTTTTGATAAGAGAATTGATCAGGATACAGACGAATCCTTTTTGTTTGCACAGATTAACAAAAATCTAGCAAAATGCCCGACACTGGACAGTACTTTTGTACAGGGAGGTGCAAAGATGTCAGCTGCGGTTTCCAAACCACAGAATAATGATAGTCGCTCGCACTCGGGAAATGATGCAACAGCGAAGACATGTGCACGAGTAGAATCGAAGAAAATTCCAGAGAGATCAGTCACAACGATACGTTGCTTTAATTGTGATAAAATAGGCCATAGTAAATCAAATTGCAGAGTGAGATAGTGTTCAGTTTGCAAATCTTCAGATCATGGATGGAGATTTTGCCCAGCCACAAAGAGTAGAGAATATTCAGGGAAGTCCCGGGGAGGTTTTTCTAGATATGACAGGAGAATTCCACATGATGCAAGTTCTAGATACACAAAGGAACAGCAGAATTTTCACAAGATAAGTTCGAAAACGGACACAGGATAATGACTAATCAGGTCGTAGAGTCACTAGAACCTAGGCCGATTGTACGTGGATTCTCTAATGGCAATGAAATTCATATTTTCATTGATTCTGGTAGCTCAGTTAACTTAGTAAATGCTGACCTTTTTCACTCGAGGTTTCCAGAGTGCAAATTAGTCCCTTCTAGTGAGACAGTGTGTGATGTACAAGCGAGGAAACTGAATATTTTAGGTTCGTCATTTCTTACGCTTTGTATCGGTGGAAAGACAATAGTAGAATCATTTTTGGTCATAGAAGGATTAGCCTTAGGTGAAATGGTTTTGCTAGGACACTGTCAAAAAATTGCCATTTATTCCCCTTGAATAAAATTTCCTAGTTTTCTTGAATACTTATTTTGATGTATTTCCCAGTTTCTATGAAAAAATGCGTTGATGTGATTGTTTTGCTCCACAGAAGAAGCTTTTTATTATATTAACTATAGCAATGAGTTTGTATAAATTATTACATTGATATTTAAAGTAGTAAAACACCTTTTTCGCAAATTTTATCCATCTCTATAAAATTAAATGACGTCTGATTGCAGTGTTGTCAAACTTCTTCTTGTGGAGAATGTATATGTTGTTTTCTTGTTGTAAGGGCACATGCCAGTAGTTTAAGCTTGCCTTCTGGACGAAACCCTTTTTTTTTGTATGTTGGGTTACGATTAAACAACTTAATGTTTGTGTTTTAGTTGATGGTTTGTTACGTAACCCTGTAGTTTTGTAGATGTGACAACTGTGCTATCCAATGTACTGCTCCCGAGTTTTCTTCCAGGGTGGGAACATGAAGCTCTGCCTGTTTCGCAGCAAACTCCAGAAAGGCAAGTTGTAGAAGAAATTCTCGTAAAATCCAGCCCCATCACCTCGTGAACTGTCGTCGTGATTGCAGTAATTTCTTCATAAGAATATTCTGAAATCCCCTTTTTTTTTTGCCATTTATGTTTTCCTCTATCGAAGTAACGTAACGTTTTGTCAAATTTTGCAGTAATATGTTAATGTTTTCTTGCTTCTTAATGTAACTTGGATGATTGTTGTGTCCTTTAAATATTAATTATATGTGTTAAACTTTTTAAATGCGTATTTGTGAACCCGTGTGGCATCACCCAAAAAGAATTGGTGCAGGAAATATAGTTGATTGTTTCTCAACTGCACTTTGTTGGAAAGAATATAATGTTTCTTGACTTCATGGTACATTTAAGTAAGTTAGTAAACTCCTCAGCACTGTAACTTGGTCTCATTCAAAGCTAGGGCAGGAGGGCTTAAGGTTGAATGAAATCGTACCGAATGTGGGCCTAAAACTTTAAAGTTTCACCACATTCTTTGCTAGTTATAGTAGTACTTTGCTTTGGTCCTTCGAACGAACCGGATGCCATAACGATTCACAAAGGATTTTTTTGGATGTTAAAGATAATTTACGATAAAGTTCACGTTGGTGATGGATGGCTATAAAGTCATTTTAGTGTAGCTGGCACGTGTCCAAAGTTATTTGGTGAGCAGGGTAAGGTAATGATTACTTGGAGTGTTTTGCCAAGTAATCTATTGTTTATGGAACATTATTGTTCGTATTTAGTGATTACTCTGTAAAGAAATTCTTGTTGAATTTCGTAGCCATTTTTGAACTTAGGTTTTCGTGACCAGATTTATTTTGTGAAGTGATGATTACTTGGTGTTTTGCCAAGTAATCTATTGTTTATGGAACATTATTGTTCGTATTTAGTGATTACTCTGTGAAGAAATTCTTGTTGAATTTCGTAGCTATTTTGAACTTAGGTTTTCGTGACCAGATGTATTTTGTGAAGTGATGAAGAGCACGTGGTCAAATTGTCTATCATTCAGTGAATGTTATTCGACCTATGAACAAGATTAGTTATATTTTCAATCAGGTTTAGATAATTTGCCATACATATTTGATATTTGAGCAAGTTTCTTATTGATCCATTAACAAGAAAATGGATTCCAAGATTAGGGTAGTTATTGAAAGGGAAATTATTTCCTTACAAGATTTGCTTGATGAGACAGATAACTGCATTGGTGATACTGATACACCAAAATCGACCCTTGTAATGTATGAACGTTGTCTTATTGAGGGTCTACGACGTTTTGAAGATAGTTGGTCACAGAATGTGACGATTATTTCACAGGATAGTGAATATGATAGTTTATGTAGAAGTTATAGAGCAATAACTAGATGTGTAAGGAAAGCTATTGCTACTGCACAGAAAACTATGAGCGAGATTGACACGGGAGATATAAATCAACAGCCCGCTTTGCCTCCTCCTTCGGCTCCCATTAACCCTCTCCCTCCCCCTAAACTCCCAGCAATTAAGATACCTGAATTTAGCGGTGGGGAAGAACAATGGCTTGCATTTTGGGATATATTTAACAGTTTAGTTCACGATCGTAGGGATATTTCCAATGTGATTAAGTTTTCTACCCTCAGAGCTAGTTTAAAGGATAACGCCTTTAAAGCCATAGAAGGTTTGCCTGTCACTAATGCCAATTATTCAGTAGCTATTCAGACCCTTAAGGAGAAGTATGATAATAAGGACAAATTGAAACGTAGACTTATGTCCAAATTAACGCATTTAGTCCCTCCCAGTCATACAATAGAGGATTTGAACACGTTCAAATTGGAATATGAGAAGATTATCTTACAAATGAACACATTGAATTTAGATGTAGAGGCCATGAACCCCATTTTCACTAGTATAATATGCGAGAAATTATCACCTGAAACACGTAAGGCTATAGCTAATAAACATAATAGTATGTCTCTTGATTTAAAGCAAATTTCCTCAGGTTTGAAATATGTTTGTGAATTAATGGAATTTTGTTACGAAGGTGAGAATTCTAATAAGAGAAAACGTGATCAGGGTAACTATTCTAAAGTGATTCCCTCAAATGTGCAAAACGTGCAGAGAGCACAACAAAGTAACAGTAAGCCTAGTAATAGTAGTTCTTACCATAATTGTGTGTTTTGCTCGTCGAACCATGCCTCTCGCGATTGTAAGACTTTCAAAACCATTGATAGTAGAAGGGACAGAGTTAAATATTTAAGATTGTGCTTTGCTTGCCTCAAAGGAGGTCATTTATTCTCTGAATGTAGAAACAAACCGAAATGTAATATATGTGATGGGCCTCATTACCCGATGATTTGTAAGAAAACAGAAAACCCTGTTAATCCTGCTCCACCAAAGTTGAGTGTAAATAGTACTAATGTTAGTAAGTCAAATGTTAATTCTGGGAAATCTCATAATGATTCTAAAGGTGCTGTAAGTAAAGGTGATTCCCCAGTAGTTATGACTGCTTCTTTGGGTATTGATCATTCTCAGACTAATAAGAGTTCTGTTTCGACTGCTCTTCCTACTGCTAATGTAATTGTGTCAGGGAATGGACATCGTTCCTTTGGGAGAGCACTCTTTGATTCTGGTGCACAAAGAACGTTTATTGCAAAGGAATTAGCTCATAAGCTTAGCCTACCGTCCATAGCAACAGTAGCCTTAAAGGTAAAACCATTTGGCAGTGATGCCATGGAAGTCAATTGTAATATAGTAAGAGTTGTGGTGAGACTAGGTAAGATTCGTACTGTCATTAATGCCATTGCATTCGATAGAGTTAATTCCAGAATTTATTCTCCAGGTTTAAGTAAGTCAGCTGCGTTCTTGACGAGTAAAGGCATAAAATTAGCAGATAATGATTTAAATTCAGATGAAGTGAATGGTATAGAATTGGTCATTGGAGCTGATTACTATGGAAAATTCATTCACAACCGTCAAATTTGCTCTGGAATACAGATATTGAATAGTTCTGGCGGTGCACTAATTTTTGGACCTCTTCCTAGTTGGTCTTATGACGATGTAGAATCTAATGAGATTACTACATCAAATGTATGTTGTTCAAGAATAGAAGTAGAGGAAATCCCTATTAATTCTTGTTGTGAAGTTAGAAAATTATGGGATTTAGAAAGTGTTGGTATTCGTCAATCTGAAATTAGTCCTGAAGAAAGAGAATCAGTTAAGTGTTTTAAGGATAAAGTAAAAAGGGTTGACAATAAGTATGAAGTGTCCTTGCCATTTAAAGATGAAAGTAGACCGCCTGTTAACTATAGAATAGCCATTGGTCAATTAAATTCCTCGCTACATAGATTCGAATCTGACCCCTCCTTGTATGCTCATTATGATAAGATTATCCAAGATTACGTTCAGTCTGGGTTTATAGAATTAATTCCCTCAGGCTCCCCTATTATAGGGCATTATTTACCCCACCATGCTGTATTGAAGGATTCAGAAACAACTCCCATTCGAATAGTTTTTAATGCTTCTTCCAAGGCTAAAGGAGAACTTTCCTTAAATGATTGTTTATTAACTGGTCCCTCATTAACTACTAAACTTTTTGATGCCCTGTTGAGTTTCCGTACAAACCCAGTAGCTGTGATTTCAGATATCAGTAAAGCCTTTTTAAGGATAGGCATTTCACCTGACTGTCGTGATTATTGCAGATTTCTATGGATAACTGATCCCTCCGATTTGAAGTCTACTGTAACTTACCGGTTTTGTGTAGTTTGTTTTGGAGCTACATGCTCCCCCTTTCTCTTGCAGCAAACCCTTTTGCATCATTTATCTTTACATGATAATCCCCTTGCATCATCTCTGATGAAGAATTTCTATGTAGACAATTTTAGTAAAACTTACAAGGATGTGTCAGTCTTGATGGATGAGTATCCAGTAATAAATGAGATTCTTGAAGATGCTAATATGCCTCTACAAGAATGGGTCAGTAATGATTCACAGTTTAACAGAACCATAGATGTTATCAAAGAAAGAGTGAACGTTTTGGGTTTAGAGTGGTATCTAACACAAGATGAGATGTCACTGAAGGAAGTAAATTGTGAGTATAAAGGACCTTTAACCAAGCGAAAGGTCTTATCAGTAATAGCTCGAATGTTTGATCCTCTAGGATTATTGTCACCAATACAGGTGAGAGGTAAATATTTTCTTAAATGTTTGTGGAGTGACTACGGGTGGGATGACCCTTTGCCAGAATCATTATGTTCAAGGTTTGATGAAATTTGCAAGTGTATTAGAAATGTAGAAAGTTTAAAGTTTCCTAGGTTTGTTGTACATCCT
Source organism: Macrobrachium rosenbergii (assembly GCA_039081455.1). NCBI lineage: Eukaryota > Metazoa > Arthropoda > Malacostraca > Decapoda > Palaemonidae > Macrobrachium > Macrobrachium rosenbergii. The sequence goes on along the minus strand of JANJGK010000031.1, from coordinate 29,045,635 downwards.
GAATGTTCCCACTTACATGTATTTTGTGATGCCTCTAACAAGGCATATGGAGCTGCTGCCTATGTGATTGATTTCAGGAGAAGTGTAAGCAGTTTACTGGTCAGTAAGTGTAAAGTTGCACCAAACCCTAAACAGACTATTCCGCGTTTGGAATTGACAGCCTTGTCCTTGGGTGCGAAACTTGCTGGAAGATTAATGCAGAATGATGATTTGAGATTGAGTTCTTGCACTCTCTGGAGTGACTCCATGGTTTCTATTTGTTGGGTGAAGAACAATAATAGTAAAATTCCCTATGTACGAAACAGAGTCACTGAAATTAATGAATTCAAGTTTCCTCTACGATATACCCCCTCTAAGGATAATCCAGCTGATATTCTATCCAGAGGTAGTACTAGTACAGATTTAGCGCAAAATTCCTTATGGTGGAATGGCCCTAAATGGCTTTTAACTGGTGATTATCCCCAATCTTTAGCTACAGAAACTGTGCATGTTAATGAAATTCTTTCAGAACCTAAGTTTGTTAACCCTCCAACCCCATTAATTGACATCCCACGTTACAGTAATTTAAGTAAGCTTAAACGTATCATGAGGTCAATATTGCTTTTTCTTAATAAATGCAGTAAAGGTTCTAAGTTTGTTGTTAACGAAATGAAAGCACTTGTCCTCCTTGAACAGAAGCAACATTTTTCTACTACCAGAATGTACCTCTGTGATAAGAATTCACATGGAGTGTCCATGGATATTAAGAATTTCTGTAATCAGTTGAACTTATTTGTTGATGAGGAAAATCTAATTAGGTCTCAGGGTCGCATGAAAAACGCTTCCATGTCTTATGATACTCAGTGCCCAATGTTATTGCCTTCCAGAAGTTATTTAACAGTGTTGATAGTTGAACATTTGCATAGACATCATCACCATTGTGGTGTCAATTCTGTACTGGTATTGTTGAGAGAAACTTTTTGGGTACCGAAAGCACGACAAGTTATCAAATCGATTCTGTCAAAGTGTGTTTTGTGTCAGAAGTTAACCAAGAAACGGTTGTGTTTGCCTCCTCCTCCACCATTACCCACAGAAAGAGTGAGATATGATAGATCTTTCCAATCAGTAGGAGTTGATTATACTGGTGCTATTAATGTTTTTGATCATGAGACTGGCTTGGAGGAGAAGGTCTTTATATGTCTATTTACCTGTACTACGAGCAGGGCAGTTCATTTTGAATTGACTCATTCCATGACTGCTTCCGATTTCCTACTGGCTTTTCGACGCTTTGTAGCATATCATTCTCTGCCGAGTCTGATTATATCTGACAATGGTAGGAATTTTGTTGGATTTAATAATTTCCTGAAGGAAATTATGGATGAACCAGAGGTAAAGTCATACCTTGAAGGAAATTGTGTTAATTGGAAGTTCATTACACCGCGAGCCCCCTGGTCTGGAGGCTTTTATGAACGCCTTATTGGTGTTCTAAAGGGATGTTTGTCCAAAGCCTTATATCACAAACGTGTATCCTTTGAAGAGTTGAGAACTCTACTTGTTGAGTTTCAAGCTGTGATAAATTCTCGACCACTGACTTATCTCTCCTCTGATCGAGATTGTGAGGCTTTGACTCCCTCCATGTTACTTTATGGGCGAAATGTTTGTATTTCCCCTCCTCTTAACAATTCAGCAACTGATGACCCAGATTTCATGAGTTCAAGTGATCTTAGAGAACAATATTTTAGATTATCATCAGTGCTTAGAAAATTTGAGAACTCTTGGAAAAGAGACTATTTAGTGTCCTTGAGAGAAAGACATTTTAATTCTAGTGATTATCTCTCTGCAAATGTGAAAGTTGGGGACATAGTGATGGTAGACTTAGATGATCATCTGGGGAAAGGCTATAGATCCCTCCTCTCATTGGGTAAGGTTACCCAGCTGTTTCCATCGTCTGATGGTGTGATTAGGTCTGTAGAAGTGAGAGTGAATAATAAACTATACATGAGATCAATCACAAAGCTCGTACTTCTGGAATTACCCGAGAGGGAATTTGATAGTGTCGTAACTCAGGAGCCAGATAGTGTGCCTCTGAGTGGTACTAGACCTCGGCGTGCAGCAGCAATCCGCTGTGATCAAGAGAGAAAGGATTTAATTTCTATGGATGTACTCTAAAATGTATATTTGATTTAAATTTTTGATGTGTTAAGATGGTCACAGCTGCATAGCGTTATTCAATTGAATTCGCTCCTGGGTGCAGTTGTGATTACTTCTAATTATGATTCTTTCTTGGGGGAGAATGTCAAAAAATTGCCATTTATTCCCCTTGAATAAAATTTCCTAGTTTTCTTGAATACTTATTTTGATGTATTTCCCAGTTTCTATGAAAAAATGCGTTGATGTGATTGTTTTGCTCCACAGAAGAAGCTTTTTATTATATTAACTATAGCAATGAGTTTGTATAAATTATTACATTGATATTTAAAGTAGTAAAACACCTTTTTCGCAAATTTTATCCATCTCTATAAAATTAAATGACGTCTGATTGCAGTGTTGTCAAACTTCTTCTTGTGGAGAATGTATATGTTGTTTTCTTGTTGTAAGGGCACATGCCAGTAGTTTAAGCTTGCCTTCTGGACGAAACCCTTTTTTTTTGTATGTTGGGTTACGATTAAACAACTTAATGTTTGTGTTTTAGTTGATGGTTTGTTACGTAACCCTGTAGTTTTGTAGATGTGACAACTGTGCTATCCAATGTACTGCTCCCGAGTTTTCTTCCAGGGTGGGAACATGAAGCTCTGCCTGTTTCGCAGCAAACTCCAGAAAGGCAAGTTGTAGAAGAAATTCTCGTAAAATCCAGCCCCATCACCTCGTGAACTGTCGTCGTGATTGCAGTAATTTCTTCATAAGAATATTCTGAAATCCCCTTTTTTTTTTGCCATTTATGTTTTCCTCTATCGAAGTAACGTAACGTTTTGTCAAATTTTGCAGTAATATGTTAATGTTTTCTTGCTTCTTAATGTAACTTGGATGATTGTTGTGTCCTTTAAATATTAATTATATGTGTTAAACTTTTTAAATGCGTATTTGTGAACCCGTGTGGCATCACCCAAAAAGAATTGGTGCAGGAAATATAGTTGATTGTTTCTCAACTGCACTTTGTTGGAAAGAATATAATGTTTCTTGACTTCATGGTACATTTAAGTAAGTTAGTAAACTCCTCAGCACTGTAACTTGGTCTCATTCAAAGCTAGGGCAGGAGGGCTTAAGGTTGAATGAAATCGTACCGAATGTGGGCCTAAAACTTTAAAGTTTCACCACAGACACCCTTCTTGCATGCGACATAACATCAACATTCTTACGGGAGTTCAGGGGATTACAATAGGTGAGTCAGGTTGTTTTGTTCCATATATACACAGGAAAAAAACTTGTCAGAAACCTAAGACACAGTCGGAGACATGTGTAACACAGTCATTAGAGAGTGAAGATATTCCGCAAAGATCTTTCAAAGGATTTTTGTTGGAAGATATTGAATTGCAACCGCGAGTTCCTACATTAGTTAAAGTGTCGCTGAAAGAGAAGAATTTTCCTTCTCAAGTGTGCGTTGTTGAGGGAACCGAGAAATTCAAAGACGTTGTGAGTACGGTGTCAGTGAATGAAATTGCAGTCGCAGGCGTGACTTCAGTAGAATTAGTTAGCTATCAAGACTCAGTGAAAAAATATCACAAGGGTACTTATGTAATTGCTTTTGAAGAGTTTAAGGAAGAGCATAAATTAGTGAGTTTTTGTGGAGACGGGAATATGTTTCCTAACGAGGAGCAACAGTTCCGAAGTCAGGTTCTACATGAACACTTGGCTAAAGTTGATTATCCTGAATATTCAGATAAAGTAGAGAAAGTGTTGAAAGAATATCTAGATATCATTGCTTTGAAGGGAGATAAATTAGGAGTTACAGATGTTTTAGAACATTCAATCCGCCTAGAAAAGGGTACAAATCCCATATATATTCCAGCATATCGAATTCCTTTTAAGATCAGGGAAGAAGTAGAAAAAGAAGTTCAGAAGTGGGAGTCGGAAGGCATTATCAGACCGTCCAATTCTCCGTTTAATTTTCCTTTGCTTGCAGTTCCTAAGAAAGACGGTAGTATCAGACTTTGTGTAGATTTTCGTAAATTGAATGAAAAAACATGCCCAGATAGATATCCTGTAGCTTGTTTGCCTGATTTGTTTGTTGAGATCGGTGGCAAGAATATATATTCATCTATAGATCTTATGCAAGGGTTTTTACAAGTTCCCCTTAGCGAGAGTAGCCGTAAATATACAGCATTTTCGGTACCAAAGGGACATTACGAGTTTAATAGGATGCCTTTTGGATTACAAGGGTCCCCAATAACATTTACTAGACTGGTGAACACAGTACTTCATGGCTTGTTAGGAAAGTCGGTGTTTGTGTACATGGATGATATTCTCATATGCACAGATACAATTGAAGAACATCTAAAGGTGTTAAAAGAAGTCCTTAAGCGATTACGGTTCGCTGGGTTAAAGGTCAAATTGGCCAAATGTGAGTTTCTGAAGAGAAAAATTGTCTATTTAGGACATGTTATCTCTAAAGAGGGAGTTAGAGTGAATGATGAGAAAGTTAAAGCCATTGTGAATTTTCCAGTTCCCAAAACCAGGAAACAGATTCATTCGTTCCTAGGTATGTCGGGTTTCTTTCGCCGTTTTGTGCGGAATTTTTCTACAATAGCGTCTCCATTGACAGATTTGTTACGAGAAGACGTTAAGTTTGTTTGGGGTGATAGTCAACAATTAGCTTTTGAGAAGCTTAAGAACGCTTTGGTGAACCCACCAGTTTTGAAGTTTCCAGATTTTAGTCAACCGTTCACCTTAGTGACTGACGCGAGTCAGGAAGGTATAGGTGCGTGTTTGATGCAGAAATTTGAAGGGAAATTACACCCAATTGCTTTTTATAGCAGAAAGTTCAAAACGCGTGGTAGTAACGAAAGGCTGATGTCAGTTGTGGACAAGGAGGCTTTCGCAGTCGTCTCTAGCCTTGTTCATTTTAAGATGTTGTTGTTGGGAAATAAAGTTGAGATTTTTACAGATCATCAACCGTTGTTAGAGCTTTTTAATAAGCCAAATTTGTCGCCCAAGAGAGCACGTTGGTTCCTAACATTGAGAGATTTTGATGCAAACCTCAAATACATTGAAGGTAAGCATAATGTAGTTGCAGATGCATTGAGCAGATATTTTCCGGTCGAGGATGAGGAAATACACACCGAATCCTGTGTGGGTGAAGAGAGTAAATATTTGGTGTCTAATGTCTCTGATATTAGTAGTTCTGAGAGATCGCATGTAGAGGACATACACGTTCCTACAGTGCATACTTCGGGGAGAAATAGTGAGTCGGCAGTCTCGGGAGAGATTGTTATTCGTGATAGTGAGAGTAACGCAGTGTGTTATATTACGGGTGAAAATGTCACTTGGGACATAGGCTTGCTGGAACAAAAGCAAGATGAAGATAAATTGTTGTCAGATGCTAAGGCATTTCTTAAGGGAGTTTCACCGAAGAAAGGGTATAAGTTGCCTTTTTCTGGTCTAGAGTTGGAGAATAATTTATTGGTGAGAAAAGTTAAGTATAACTTGCGAAGTACTCGAAGCATGGGTGAGATTACACAAATCATCGTGCCAGAGAGTCTAGTACCACAAGTTCTAGACATTGTACATTGTAAATTTGGTTCTCCTCATTTGGGTGTAGACAAGACGTATGAAAACGTCAGGTCAAAGTTCTTTTGGAAAAATATGTTTTCCGCAGTAGAAGCCTTTGTGAAGAAGTGCGCTATTTGCAATGCGAATAAGCCAGCGACGACAGTGTCGTGTCGTTTGGGTTCATATCCCATACCACATAGGCAGTTTCAGAGAGTGCATATGGATATTCTGGGTAACTTCTCAGAGTCTGCTTATGGTTATAGACATTTATTAGTAGTTGTTGATGAGTTGACTCGCTTTGTCGAGATTTTCCCACTGAAGTACAAATCAGCTGAGGAAGTTGCTATAGCGTTCTTTAAGGGGATAATTTGTCGATATGGTGTTCCTGAATGTCTGATCACAGACAATGGTAGGGAGTTTATTAATAAGACTTTAGACGGTCTTGCTAATTTGTTGGGAATAAAGAAAGTATCTATAATCCCGTATAGACCTGAAGCGAATGGGTTGTGTGAGAGGGCGAATCGGAAAGTAATCGAAGCTTTGCGCATGACGGTGGGAGGTTCCGATACACATTGGGACAGATCTTTGGATGAAGTGCGATATAGTATCAATACTATGATGAATGACACAATTAAGATATCTCCAGCAGAAGCTTTGTATGGATACAAGTTGAAAGGACCTTTTGATTTGTTACCAGAGCGAGTTCAGGGTGATGTTACGGTCACTTCATTGATAAATACAGCGAGAGAAAGATTTGCACGTATCAGTAAAGAACTTGAACTTAGTTCGCGTGAAATGGTAGAGAAAAGTAACGCGAAATCGAGGGGAGTAGCTTTTTCGATGGGTGATAGAGTTTTTGTTAAAGTGAATGTTCGGAATGATCTGAATTATAAATTAAGTCCGAAGTTCCACGACCTTTTGAGATTGTAGAGATCAAAAGAGGGAATAGATTTGTAGTTAAAGATGTAAACACTGGAGTGACGAAATTGACCCATATTTCGAAGTTGAAGAAAGTTGGGATGTAATGGAACATTTGTGTATAGTTATGTAATGGAACGTTTGTATATAGTTAGAGGGATAAATGGGTTGATATTTGTATATATATGATATTTATTTTTATTTTTTTTCTCTTGTTCATTTTAGATGTTGAAGTTCTTAATCATTTGTTTTCGAATGATTTTAGGAATTGAGACATGGGCTAATTTCATACGAGATTTGACCCGTGTGTTAGTGTGTTATTGTGTTATGATGTGTTTCATCATCTGACGCAATGTGTGTGTTGTTTAGGATATTTTTTTTTGGGGGGAGGTATTTAGTATATCGGACCGAACAAGTCTGATCTTTTTTTTCGGGTTGGGAGATTGTGTTTGAGTATTTGGATTTTTTTTCCAGTTTCTTTTTTTTTAAATAAAGGGAGCTGTATTGTGAGTGGTTGTAGTTGTTAAGATCATGGGAGCGATTGCCATTACGTCAATTGCTATTTTGTTGAGAGTTAGTCAGGTGTTGCGAAATACTTGCTAACCGGAGTAGAACTTTCATGTCTTTTACGAGATATGATACCTTTTAGTGTTTGGATAGAATTTTTTTTTGTGAGTGAGTTCCGTAGAGTTGGTGTGCTTAGTAGTGAGTTGACTGTGATTATTCTGAGATACACACTTGGAATTAGTTCACATTGTGAGTGTTTACTTTTGCATTAGTGGTTTTGTTTGGTTCAGTAACATGAAACCTTTTTGTTATTAGACCTTTTTCGAGTGTTTCTGGGAGACTCAGTAGTGACATGGGATAGAGTAGAGACCATGTTCATTTTGGGAGATCATTGTCAAGGTTCGGGAGTTGATTATAAGACGAGTTGTGCTTTAGTTAGAGAGAAGTGTGTGTGACAGTAGTGTTTTCCAGTTGCGAGTTGTGTCTGTGGGTGGTTGTGAGTTATCGTTAGTTCATGGACAGACTCCGACAGAATGTGACTTTAGACAGTTCCTGCGAGATTACCACATTGAGTCCACCAGTACTCTTCCTGCCGTGTTTTTGCAAGGAGTATGCAGTTACAAGGATGTGCCAGAACAACAAGTCGACGACATTCGTTCTTCAAGAGTCCAAACTGTTTGATCCATCCTGCAGAATCCTGTCTACGGAATTTCTCGTACTTAGCCGTGCTGTATTCAACAGTTCTGAGAAGATAATTATGCGTCATACGCATAACGAGCATTTGGTAGTGGAGGTACCTACAACCAAGGTGCCAATGACGGTTCCACCGTTGGAAGACATTGACGATTCCGTGATGTTCCAGTATCAGGAATATATTATGCCGACAATTTTAATTGTCTTAATAGCTATTTTACTGATAATTCTTGTTGTGGGAGTAGTAAAGCTCATTCGTGTTTGTAAGATTACATGTAAAGGCTCTAAGAACTCAACCCCAGTGACTTTGGAAGTGCGTCATGAGAGCAGTCCTTAAAACTGCAGTGCAGGAGACATTGCTAATTGAGCATAGCTCTATTCTGTTATGTTTTATACATATGCTTTTGTTTTAGTTTGCCGTTAAGGAGAGCGAGATGCTCTTATGTGGTGGCCGAGCTCTATTTCAGAAAATATGGCTGCTACAATTTTAAAGGACACATATATGCATTTCATAGCTTCAATGCTTTAAGATGTGATGGAAGAATTTATGGAGTCAGATGAAACTAGGTCGAGAGACTCGAGGTAAAATCTTTGTGTTCAGCAAATAGTTTGATTCCTCAGCAATATTGCCGGTCAGGTGATCTTCCGAAGTGTTATGTATATTCGTGAGTACGTGCGTTAATTTGATCTAGATTATGCCAAAATCTGCCCTAAAAGTGAGTTTGATCGTTCATTAACGTGATAGAACTGCAGTTGTCTAGACGTAGCTTTGGAGAGGATCCAGGCTTTGAATCGGCAGATAAGGTAGAGTTTGAAATCTCTGTTTTTATGGGAGGAAATTGAACTTGTGATTTTTACTATGATTTTCTAATCATTATGAACTTTTGAACTGGTGTGGGAGATTTAATATGAACATTCATACCTCTTTTATATTATTGTTTTGTCATGTTACGTTTGCCATATCTTGGCTATGCATTTTACACTTTCCATTATTGTGTTTTGCATTTCATATATTTTTGGGAGTTTTCTATTATGTTTAATTCTTCCGACAGATGTCTGTGGACAGATGTCGGTGGACAGAGTGGATAGTGTGGACTGTTTCGAATAACATGTGGTAGACTGTTTTTTTTTACATGACTAGTTATTGATTTGGGGAATATGTGTGAGTTTGGATATTTTCAGGCTATTAGCCATGGTGAGACTTCTTTAATCAGAAGTGATTTGCAGTTCAGAGTTTAGTTATCTAACTCGATATTTCATTTATTATGCATTTTAATCTTTGCTTTGTTTTATTCATTTCTTGTTGGGTTATTTGAATAATAAACTTATTTTTGTAGAAACTATTGCGTTTCTTTAAATGGTCCATTTAATTGATTTGGTGAGAATGAGTGCGATTCGGGTGGGTGAACTTCAGAAAGCGATGAGAGAGAGAGAGAGAGGCGATACACGGTGAGCGAGAAAGGGAGAGAGAGAGAGAGAGGGGAGAAAAAATGGATGTAAGTGTTATCGTGAGCGAACTTTCATACGCCTCCGTTTCATGAATAAAGATCGTTGGAGCACGTTACGTACACTTTCAAAAAGTGTTAATTCTGTCCTGGTTACATATACGTGTGTGTGTGTATACACACAAAGTTATACTAGCTGACGTACCCACCGTTGCATGGTAAAAACCCAAAGCGTAGAACACACCCAGACCGTAGCACATACCCAAAGCATACAACCCACCCAAAAGTAGAACACACCCGGACATTTATTTATCTCAACCTTCTATTAGAAAGGAAAGGGAATCAAATCTATCTAAATGTAATATCAGAGAATTTTTATTTATAGGTTTTCAAAAATATAAATACGGTATATTTATAAAGTAAAATATATCACAAATTCGCTATAATATTACTTTAACACAAAAATTGACTGTAAACAACATTTTTAGTTTCACCATCAGGAGCAAGAATAAATAAATTCTTGGGTGAACCCATCCTTGAGCAAGCAACATAAAGTCGTCCGTGGGAAAAACATGACGATCTCAAATCCACTCCACAGTACTTAATGGATTGTCTCTGTGCCTTGTTGATCGTGATCGAGGACGCAAATCTCACTGGAAATTGGAATCTCTTAAAGTTAAAAGGGAGGTCCGTCGGAATGAGTGGTATCCATGGGATAAAAACTGTTTCACCCTCTCCTTTTCCTGTTTAGATAGTTGCTTCAAGTACATTGCCCAACATCTTGACACAAAACCTTGTGCCATTGCAAAGTTTTGGCGGATCGAGGCTCATAATAAAATCATTGGAAATTCTACTTTACTTTTACAAGTCACCCCCTTCCCACCCCCAGCCCCTTTGGTGATGATGATGTCTTACCCCAACAGTAGTCTTTCCCAGAGAGTAAGTCATATGTATACCAAGTTTGGTTGAAATTGCTCCATGCGTTTCAGAGTTATGTTAGAACATACACACATACACATGTCCATTTATATATATATATATATATATATATATATATATATATATATATATATATATATATATATATATATATATATATATATATATATATATATATATATATATATATATATATATATATTTATATATATATATATATATATATATATATATATATATATATATATATATACAGACAGATAAATAACTGATATACCGAGCGCTGCATGGTAAGAACTCAAAGCATAGAACACACCCAGAGCATATACTTCTTCCCTTCAGTAAGAGCGCAAACCCACTGTTTTTGCGACTTTAATTTTTTCATTTTCCTCGGGTGGAATGAGGTATGATAGACCCATACAGCTTTTTTAGTTACTAAGTCTACGGGCAGCACCAGTCTCGTTTCAGGGAAGCCCTTCCTACCCTCAACCCTCTCTGGTGCCCTTTGGTGCCCTTTGGTGCTAGTGATGTCTTACCCCATAGCATTCCTTTCCAGATAGTAAGTCATATGTATGCCAAATTTGGTTGAAATTGCTCCATGCGTTTCAGAGTTATGTTGGCACATACCCACATACATACATCCATTTTATATATATATATATATATATATATATATATATATATATATATATATATATATATATATATATATATATAGATATACATATACACTAAATATATATATATATATATATATATATATATATATATATATATATATATATATATATATATATATATACAGATATATATATATATATATATATATATATATATATATATATATATATATATATACAGTACATATAATTTATATATGTGTGAGTGTGTATGTATATATTTGTGTGTTTACATATCACAGAAAACTGCATGCTGAAATCAGATATAAAAAAGTAATAAATGCGCTGAAGTTCTGGCGCAATCGAGTTTTCTGTACAGCGTATAATCAAGGCCACCGAAAATATATCTATCTTTCGGTGGTCTCAGTATAATACTGTATGAGCCGCGGCCCATGAAACTTTAACCACAGCCTGGTGGTGGCCTGTCCTATGTCGTCTCCAGACGCACGATTATGGCTAACCTTAACATTAAATAAAATAAAAACTACTGAGGCTAGAGGGCTGCAATTTGGTATGTTAGATGACTGGAGGGTGGATGATCAACATACCAACTTGCAGTCCTCTAACCTCGATAGTTTTTACGATCTGAGGGCAGACAGAAAAAAGTGCGGACAGAAAAGGTGCGGACGGACAGACAAAGCCAGCACAATAGTTTTCTTTTACAGAAAACTAAAATGTAAAGGGAAAATTATATCATCACTTTTCTATTCATTTATTCATAAGAGTCGTATAAATAACTTAGAAAATGCTAGAGTAGATAATCCCTGTGAAAAATTCACCGGAGATGGCCAAACACTAATCTGCTGTAATAATTATTATTCGGTCTTACGTATTTATGTGAAGACACAGAGGACGCAAGAAATGAATCATTTTTTAAGTTATTTAAAAATATTGCCATTGAAAAATCCACGCAGCTGTCAATATTTCTTATCGATCCAGTGGTACGCTTCAAGCAAATTTTACTGAAATAACTGCCTCAAAGAAAACTGAGTATAACCTTGGGCGACCAAATTCTCCACTTTTGGATTCATGAGTGACACCATATCAGTATCCGTTGGGAGGCTACCATTGTTTTAAGGAGCGTTTCTACTCTTTAAATTCAAATGTTCGAGGACCCCTTCGTTAGAAATTGCGATATTTATTTAATTTAAAGATAGGAAAGCACAGATGGATTAAAAGCCACCTTCCTCCTGTTATGGACGGACGATTTATTAGATGAGAAAACTTACATTGATCAGTTGACCAGATAACCGATACATGACCCGGTTTTCATTACAGTATATTTCGTATACTTTATACTTGTTATCATTCTGCCTGAAAAGTAGCGAAGTGATTGCTCGTAGTATAGCAATGTGCTCCTTCCCCTCTCAATCCCTTTGTATCCAACGGCATGAATGTTAATGTTTATTCAAGTATTAGCATGATTTTTGCCACAGAGCATTAAAAGGACCTGATGTAAACAAAGGAGCGTGACCCTTTAAAAGGACAGAAGGCTTGTTTATAAACAGAGGGTCAATGACCTGTAAAAATGTGTTTACAAAGGTGTTTACTGACAAACAAAAGGATCAATGACCTTTATTTTGTTTTTAAAATAGAAGTGTTTGCTTTAGGGAGTGACCTTGGGTGGATTCATTTTCCCCGACCAAAGGGATTATCCTGGTGGTTTTGGGTGCTCTGCCGCCACCCCGGATAACTGAAAGGTGTTGATGCTTTGAAGGTTTGTGTATCAACAAACGTTTGTGGACGGCCGTCCTTGATGAGTTCCGTCCTCCGTTTGTTTGGGTTGAAAGTAAGGAACAAATTCCTCGAGATCATTGGGTGCATTAATGTTTACCAGCAAAATTAAACCCCACAGAGATCATACCAACAGGAATCTCACCCGGTGTTAACCCGGTATGTATCCACCCATGAGTCATTTCCGAGGTGTTACCACTAAACATGGCAGAAGCTCAATGGGTCGCCGTTTTTAGTACTAGCCCCTCGGGGATCAAAGTATTATATACACCCATTTTTATATTTCTATATATTAATCAACGATATCTGATCCCCGAGGGGCTAGTATACTAAACACGGCGACCAACTTAGCTTCCTCCATGTTTAGTACTAGCACCTTGGAGATGGCGCGTAGGTGGATACACACTGGGTTACTACCATCTCACCCACCGTCATTCCCGTATCCCGCCGTTTGACCAATTATATTATTGACGCAAAAAATGCCACGGTTGGCGCCAGGACCCAGTGGTCCTGGCTGGCGCTAACGCTGAAGTGGCCTTTTGTTTTATGTAAATTCTCTTAGGCACGGCGAGTAGAGACTGGGCAGAGCAAGGTCGCCGAACAGACGCAACAGAATAGAACTTTCTTTAGTTGGCCGTAAATCGTTGTAATATTCCATTTTCCTTAGATGGAACCTAGATCACTTAGTCTTGAAAAATCAATGATAAATTTATAGTCTCCCAGGAACGAA
>JANJGK010000031.1:29014804-29022304 GCA_039081455.1 Macrobrachium rosenbergii | reverse complement strand
CTGAGAAAGGCAATGTCCCGAAATCCCCTAATAACTCAAGACAAAGTTTCTCCCTGGAGAAATTAACCTCCATAGTTCGAGTCCAACCTTCTTGCTTTCAAGCAACTGCTTGATGAGAGCGAGAGCAACGCGTTTGCAAGGATTTGCAAGCTGATTGGGGATTCTGTGTAACCTCACTGGAAGACAGTTTTCTAAATGAAATTATTATTGCCGTTATGGCCTGTTGCATAAGCAAGGATATTACTGCTTGCGATACAACCTCACGCTTGTGCCTTACAATTTTCGAATGCGGGCTCTACATAAAAGTAAAGTTAAACCAACGTGATCTAGTAGGATACTATATTTTTTGTTAGAAAGTTACTGTTGTTTAGCTTGCAACAAAGTCAAAGATTCTGTGGACAACACAATACAAACTTTATATCTTTTGCCCTAGTTCATGTTGTAAGCTTGCTACAGAGTCAGTGATTTCGCGTTCCATACAATTTGACTTAACCCTTTTAATGTTTTTGAATAAAAATAAAAAAAGGAATGAAAAGTCCAAACAGGGGCAATGCGTTGGATGAAATGTTTTTAAAAAGCAATTTATGTGTCAATGGCTTGTTTACAATTCTGAATAAGTAAGGATATCTATCAGTTTAAAGTATGGAAAAAGCCTCCATGCGACAAGTGAGTGTTGTCATGGTGATAAGGGCAATAACCTCACTTTTCCAGTTAAATGATATTTTAGTACTACATACTATCTCTCTCTGTCTGTCTGTCTGTCTGTCTGAGAAAAGTAACCACTGATGGTATGTGATATATTTTTCTCACTCTTCACTACTGTTCTCATTTGTTTGCCAATAAAGAACATGCATCAAATAATAATGTGAATTAAAATTAATTTTCTCTTTCTCTCACTCTCTATTAAAAATACATACTTTAAAAGTTATTATATGAATGCTCATGTGTATGTATGTATATATATTATATATATGTATATATATACATGTATATATATACATACATACATATATACATACACATGAACATTTATATACACATACATATATATATATATATATGTATATGACTTTTTATCACATCACCGTGATTCATATTCAATCAGTAAGCTACAAACGTCCTTTAATATCCAATTCGCTCTACCTCGGAAATAATATATTTTCATATATATTACCAAAGGGGAATTTTTTAGTTGATAACAAGTTCGTCGTCCCGTGGGCTCGAACCAGCGAAGGACAAGAACTCAGGACTACAGTGGATGCCTTAAACCACACGGCCAGCAAGTGAGGTATAAGTGGATATCGGCTCCCACCTACAAATCCCCGTCGAGCTCAGGTGTTTGTATTTAGAGACGATATCCACCCACCTCTGCCATGTTGACCGTGTTGTGCATTTGTCGCACGCAGCCATATTATGACTTTTTATCACATCACCGTGATTCATATACAATCAGTAAGCTACAAACGTCCTTTAATATCCAATTCGCTCTACCTCGGAAATAATATATTTTCAAATATGTTACCGAAGGAGAATTTTTTAGTTGGTAATAAGTTCGTCGTCCCGTGGGCTCGAACCAGCTGGCCATGTGGTTTAAGGCATCCACTGTAGTCCTGAGTTCTTGTCCTTCGCTGGTTCGAGCCCACGGGACGATGAACTTATTATCAACTAAAAAATTCCCCTTCGGTAACATATATGAAAATATATTATTTCCGAGGTAGAGCGAATTGGATATTAAATGACGTCTGTAGCATACTGATTGTATATGAATCACGGTGATGTGATAAAAAGTCATAATATGGCTGGATGCGACAAATGCACTACACAGTCAACATGGCAGAGGTGGGTGGATATCGTCTCTAAATACAAACACCTGAGCTCGACGGGGGATTTGTAGATGGGAGCCGATATCCACTTATACCTCACTTGCTGGCCGTGTGGTTTAAGGCATCCACTGTAGTCCTGAGTTCTTGTCCTTCGCTGGTTCGAGCCCACGGGACGACGAACTTATTATCAACTAAAAAATTCCCCTTCGGTAACATATATGAAAATATATTATTTCCGAGGTAGAGCGAATTGGATATTAAAGGACGTTTGTAGCTTACTGAATATATGTATATATACGTATACACACACACACACACACACATATATATACAACCTATATATATGCGTGTGAATTTTGTCACAAATTTTAAGCCACAAATTTCAGTGAATATCCAGTTTACTATATCTCGGAACGATTCGAAACGTTGTGGTCAAAATCACTCTCTATCATTGTTTCTAAAACAGGCAACAATTCGAATCCTGCCGGTGACGAAGCATTTATTATTTATAATTCCCTTAGGTATAAGTGTGTGTGTGCGTGTATGCATATATATATCTTCTTCTTCTTCTTTTAACGTGCTTTTTTCCCATTTTTATATGGGGTAAGCACGATGCCTTCTTTTGAAGGACTTTTGATTTGGCTTTTGTGGTAGACCGTAGTCTCGATCGGCTGCCCTGCCTGACATCGCTTAGACCCCGGTAGTGTATGGTACATGTTTCATACCAGACCCAACGCCCTTTCTTCCCAGCAGCGAGAAGTTGTTGTGCGGGTAGGTCGAGAATTCGAGACGTGTGAGATGTTTGTTATGTTTTTAGAAGATGTTGGAGTGGCTTTGTTTTGTGTGTGTATTTAGTCTGTAACACCCATTTGCTTTTTAAGCATACCTATCCGTTGATTACATACATAATCCCGGGGTGTCTACACAGATAGCAAAGTGTCTGCCCCTCCGGTCAGTCGGCTGCAGATTTGAACCCGCGCCACAGACCTCTACGAAGTCCGAAGCTGCTGCTGTAACCAACTGTGCCATCGAGGCTCCGTATACATATATATATATATATATATATATATATATATATATATATATATATATATATATATATATATATATATATATATATATATATATAATAATATAAATAAATAATATATATATAAATTATATATATATATATATACATATATATATATATATGTTAGCTGAATCGTATTTGTAAATGAACCCTATGATCTATGTGAATATATATCAACTATCTTTTAAGCGCATTGCTAATAAATAATTATGAAGCTGATTTTTGCCACTTATCATTATTAGGAAATTTACCAAATCAGAAAATGATATGATTATTTCTACCAAGTTCGCTGATGCTCCTGTGATGCTTAATATTTCGTTTTATCCGTTCCATGGCAGGCTATCTGAACGACCATGTTTTTTCTTACACTTAAGATCAATAACTGTAGGCCTATATTCTGACCGAAAAGTTGAGAATGGGGCTTGTACTCTATCTTGTTGGGGGTAGGGGGGAGTTTGTTTAGATATTAGGTATTTCTGAAAAGCTGATGAGAATTTGTGGACGTTTCTTAAATTTGTTGCCTTTTAACAAATGCATTTCTGGCCGGTGCCCTCTGTTCACACTAATTCCCAATCCGAATTGCCAAATTAGAGCTAGTTATCTTGAGAGCGAAAAAAAATCATCAAGAGACACTATTCATTGTCAGATGGCAACGTTAATTTCCGACTCTGTCTTCGGAGCAAAAGGTTCTTACAAAAAAAAAAATCTACCAGAAAAACAATTATTTTTCCCCCCATAAATCTTAATAAGTGTTAAAAGACGTTTGATGTGTTCGTACTACGTACCAAGGTCTATAGGATATTCTCTAGACCTTGCTATGTACATTCAACTTTTTAGTTTTCTGAAAGGAAAACTATTGAGCCGGCTTTGTCTGTCCGTCGGCACTTTTTCTGTCCGCCCTCATATCTTAAAAACTACTGATGCTAGAGGGCTGCAAATTCGTATGTTGATCATCCACCCTCCAATCATCAAACATACCAAATTGTAGCCCTCTATCTTCAGCTGTTTTTATTTTGTTTAAGGTTAAAGTTACCCATAATCGTGCTCCTAGCAACGATATAGGATAGGCCACCACCGGGTCGTGGTTAAAGTTTCATTGGCCGCGGCTCATACAGCACTGTACCGAGACCACCGAAATATAGACCTACTTTCGATGGCCTTGATTATACGCTGTGCAGAAAACCCGACTGTGCTGAAGAAACTCGGCGCATTTTTTACTTGCTTACAATTTACTATCGCTGACAATAGTAAAGCACCTACAATTTAGTTAAAACGGACTTGAATACGGTTTCCGTTTACCTGGAGTTTTCGTAGACTCATGATATATTCCAGTAATTGTTGAATCACAACTGAAGGCTCCATACTGATATTATTCTGTAGATAATGTTGCGAACTTTTGCACCAGTTTAATTTATCTAAAAATTCATAATTTATTTAAACATTCATAATTTATTTAAAAATTCTTAATTTATTTAAAAATTCTTAAGCCTGTTAGCCTCGGCCATTCCTCCAGTACTCACACTAACAATCATCACTCCACCTTTCTCTCTTTCCTTTATCCTCATAACCTTCTTATGGCCATCTTCAACACTGTATAATATTTACATAAATAATGACAAAATCCACGAAAGAAAGAGAAACAATGGAATGCTCCAAGGCCTTTCGACTTATCGTCCTTTACTTAGCTAAGTAAAGGACGATAAGTCGAAAGGCCTTGCAGCACTCCAATGTTTCTCTTTCCTTCGTGGATTTGTCTTTATTTATATATTCATCGCGTTCCATATTTTCGTGATTCAGTCATACATAATATTTACATATCAGACATTTCACATTTCAATTACTTTTCATTCTTTTATTTTACTAACTTTTATCTACGTCCTCCGCTCGTTCGCTAACGTTTCTTTTCACTGCATCTACGCAAATATCAAACAACTATAGAAATATTTCAATTAAAGATTTGATAGTTTGCAAAACTTCTGTTGGAAACCATGTGTTAGAATGATAATAAAGTGCTTTATTAGTCGAGTTTGCAACGAAAGCGTGACTTTCTATAAGTTTTGTTTTTTATTATCTTACTTTTTTGAGGAATACATTTACAGTTAGATCATTCACCACATATTCAGTTATTTGCAGTTAGAGTAGTAAGTACCCATATGTTCATCCTAGTGTATCCTTCTTCAGACAAAGCAGAATAACTTTTCTAACCGAAATTTTGGTCAAAGCCGTTGGGAATGTAGTCGCATAAAAATCAGAGCTGGAGACAGTTGTAGTGATGGCACTACTTATAAATAATCTCAAAAAGAAATGTCAATAACAACATAAGGAAAAACAGCATCAGCTACAATAACAACGGCAACAGTAACAACCACATCTTTATTATTATAAGATGAACTGAATTTCCTTACGAAGAGAGAGTTCCGGCAACTAACCTGTTAGTGTTGTTATTACCTCTATCTCTCAGTCAGTTTCAAATCTTGGAAGAAAATGAATGAAGACATTTCTAACAATTTTCCAAAATTACTCGTTTAAATCAAAGGCTAGAAAGATGCCACAGAGATTTACATTCACAGTTCCCAACACGTGGAGAGTTTTTTTTTTCTAAGGAATGGAGGCAGACCATATTCCAACTGCCGCACAGGAGCAATTGTAACGACAATTTTTCCCCTAATAATTAGGGGGTCGTCCTTTGAATGAGCCGTTCCAAAAGACTCCTTTCAACAGCATCTTCTTCTTCTCGCAGTTAATGCATTCCGCATGCAGCTAACGACTGCATCGCTCATCATCATTAACCGGCGTCTTTAACGAGACATTCATCCGCAAACTACGGTAATTACCTCCGTGAGCGAAATTGCCAGGTTACGTTGTCACTAGTGTTTAGTTTTTAACGTCTGCATGCAACATGTATATATCTCAGTAAATGGTCGAGGGATTTTGATGAAACTTTGTAGCAGAAGGGGCCATGTGTTTCATCAAGAGACTTTTCCGGATGAACATTTATAATTTTTTATCTTTATTTTTTGCGTGGATCTGCAATCATTTAGCCTTTTCTACGCCCTTTGGAAAACGATGGTAACTCGGTACTTCGATCAAATAACGATGAAGGAGGGAAAATCAAATTGTGAGTTCATTTGGGACCTACTATGGTCCCAAAGTCTTTTACAGTTGCTTGTAACATAGATATCTATTTTTTTATTCTGGAAAGAAATCGTACAGTTGAAACATTCAACAAGCGACCGAATGGTGGTAATTTGTGTCTTATACCTGATAATGCATTTATAGATATACATATATAAGTATCGAGTATCTTTTCATGAAAGTACTTCAGAACTGTAGCCATAGACATCATTTCCTAAAAGTGGAAACCTGTTAAGTAAATTAATAAATAAAATCGAAAGATCGAGTTTATAAAACTGACGAGGCGAAAACAGCTTAAATGTCACTCTAACTGTCTCGCTTTATTGTGCCCTTCGCCATGAGCGTTTTCCTGAATCTTTTCATCTTAATCCTTTTGAAATAAAAGCTTTGATCGTTGTTAAGCAGAGAGGTCCATTAGCACTAGTGTGTGAAGTAACACTTTCCATTTTCATTTTGCTTCCCTTGCTTTGCTGATATCAATCAGAACAATACAAAACAAGTGATCCAATTAAAACACGAAAGGGAAGACCACGAGGAATCAAAAAGAAGCAGGGAAACAGAGGACAATGGAAATATATTGTACGAAAAAAACTTTACGGGTCATTACTTTTACCACATCGCCATTTCATGTCTTGGGATCTTCTTATGACCTCATTATCGCCATCAACCTAATCCTCGTTATGCCTCAGGTTCCCTTCTGATGATGATCGAGTCTCGGTTCTCATTTCTCTCGTTATGGGTATATAAAACTCTTTCTTACAAGGGGGATTAATCGACGGACCTGATTTTCGAAGAACTGATTAACAGTCATTAATACTATCGGTGTCTCTCCATTCTTCATTCACATAACTGCCAACCTTTTATCCTGAAGTATTCCTAAATTTACCCCAGCCCCTTCACTCTTCCACCATTCATCTCTACCTTCCATCCAACCTTCATTTTGAAAGTCACCGGTCAACGCACTTCATTCCCCTCAGAAAATATCTCACCACTTCCGTGTACCAATCCCATTACCACTTTCCCATTTACCTTTCTCTCACTTTCATTTACGGCGTCTTGCTGCATCAGGTATTATCTCAGATATATTAATAAAAATTTATGGACACATCGATTTTTTAAATAAATTTATCACTGACCAGTTCACTAGCTCATTGCATACTGCAATATGATTTCTGCTCTTGTTCTGCAACTAAAGTTTGAAGTCTCCCTTTTTCTTACAATGCACATGCTACTCCGACAAACCTTCTTCCGTCTCCCACATTGAAGTGCACAACACCCCTTGTTGAACCAGTTACCCCATTCTTGAATTGCACATATTTTTAATCTCCACCAATTCCGGTTTCTTTAACCCTGGGACTTTTTATTTTTCACTGGCTCTTTTAGGCTGTCCTTTTACATTAAGCTCATCTCACATTAAGCTGAAACCTCCCTTTCCAAATGGAATTATTCCTCTCATCATTACAGATATCA
>JANJGK010000031.1:28972304-29009804 GCA_039081455.1 Macrobrachium rosenbergii | reverse complement strand
TCGCTTATGGGTTGCCCTAGAGCAAGAGCACATGCTACCACCAGGCTGGCTTAATCTAAAAGCAACGAATTAGGCACTCATTGATGGACATTATGCAGGCAATAAGATTCCTAGTAGCAGAGCTATATAACATTCCATTTAAAGGAAACTGAAATTATTATCTTTCTTTTGTTATTTTTTTTTATTCTAAGAACTGTGGTGTTATTTTTTTTCCCTTGTGACTCAGCCTAAACTATTTTTTTTTTTTTGTCTGAAGGGTGATATATTTTAGACCATGATTTTTAGGCCTATATGTTTTGCGTATACAGCATTAAAAAACAAAACTATTTGTTACATTTTCTTTATTTGTAATAATCAAAATATATAAATATGTTGCAAATTAACCTATATTTTGTTAAGCCTATTGATCCTTGCCTGTTCTTTGAAAAACAGGTTATCCTGCAATACGCATTATGATTATTGTTAACGTAGAAAGATATACTAATCATACAGTGCATTCCCCTGCAAAATCAGTATTTTTTTAAAGGCCAAAACTAAATTATTCACTCCTTGAGAGAGAAATGTTTATACTCTTCGTAATGAGGTAATACAAAAATGAAAATAATCCATTTCCATATATAATTAACATCAATAAAGTTTGGTAGGTAATATTGATAGTAAGAAGTTGAACTGAAACGTAATATTAAAAAGTTTCATGAAGTAGAAATGAATTAACTACCAAAACTTCATTACATGCTTTTTCAAGTAATTAAAGAACATAAAAAAATAAGTCAATAAATCCCTTCGAACCTAATTATTAAAGAAAAACAGCAATAAATTATGTTCATTCCATATAGTCAACAAAAGTGGTTACTCTAGCCACTTTAAGTTCATGAATGCTGTTCACATCCTGTTATTTAGTTTAACCCCGAAAAGCACTGGTAACTCCGTTCATATATGTCGTCACAATTTGCCATTCCTTCTAGGCCTGTGTGACCCCCATTAATGCACTCATCTGCAAAAACAATATTCCCAGTATCCTTATTTGATATATCTGAAATCCCCTTCATAATCTTAAAAATATTCTATTTAAATTCGATGTTTTTATAATATTAAAAAGAAAATTGGCAATATGTAAGATTAATAAGTTACCATGAATCCAAATTGATCTACTTTACATTTGGCGTTGCGGTCTTGCCAACCGAACCTTATACTTCAATGCATTTTACTGACCTTCAGTCAAGCGACCCATATTTAAAGTAAGGAAGTTACATAATATTTTTCATAGTCATATCCCCTTTGCTAGCTCAAAATGACATTCTTTCTTTTAACCAACGGATATATATACAGATGATATTCTGATAACATCACATATACCAAACTCTACCCACTATGTTTTATTTGCGTAAAATAACATTCTTTTAAGAGAAAGCTCTTTATAAAGGTGGTATTCTGATAGAATGGTTGGTAAGCCTGTTCATATCTAAACATAACGAAACGTTTCATAATGATTCGGACAAAATACTTAAAAACCTGCACAAAAAAAAGGAATTTTCTTGTGATTTTATTTTTAACTTGTTATTATTGACTCGAATTTTCAGATTATAAAAAAAATGTTCTCAAACTATATGGATAAAAAAATAGAAATACGATCCGAACGGTATATTTCGTAGTGATGCAAAATTTTATAGCGTGATTGCGCAACAGTGGTCCAAAAGTGATGCTTTGGGAGAGATGTAAACATGAGGCCTAGTGTGGACCCCTAGGCACCTAAACCCGCACGCTCAGTTCCTTAAAGTTTTCCGTACCGCAAGCTGGATAACACCACTGAACACTTGAATCTATCAGCAGCCTGAACGCAAGTCAGTACTAATGATAAAAACAGACATGATCCTAGATAACGAAAAGCTCTTGCCGGCACTACACCAGCTCTTCTTTCTAATACGTTCAAGAAGCAAAGACAGCACGCACATTGGTCGACCACTTTATTCTTGCTTAAAGAAAAATCAAAAGATAACGCAATTTCCTACCATGATGATAGTTGCTACCTCATTGTTAAGTGTTAGAAAATTCATGGCGAAATTTAAGTCATACGGGAGCCACCACCACCAAAAAAGGAAACCCCAAAACTTATATATAAGAAAATAATGAAAGTTGTAAATACAAAGGAATAAAACAGATTAACTATCAGGGCAACATACATATATATATTATATATATATCCATATATATATATATATATATATATATATATATATATATATATATATATATATATATATATGTTACACCTACAGATTAAACATTTCTTTCGAAATGCTACGTAACGTGTTTTGCGGTCTGTCTTCAGAAGCAAGGTAACTAGCAACCCTCTCTCTCTCTCTCGCTCCTGCACTCAACCCACATATTCTCTCTCTCTCTCTCCAACATAATCCTCAAATGGATGTTCTAAGGAAACACAATCTTTCCTACATAAATAGATTTATTATCAAATAAAACCCAACAAGTAATGAATTAACAAAAAAAAAAATTTAAAATGCATAGTAAATGAATTATCAAGTCAAAATAGTCTGATTCAAGATTTAACCTTACTCTGACCGAATGCCTTTTCACTTAAAACTCCCACACATTCCATCTTTAGACATTATACGTCTAGTCTTAAAGTCAACCACATTGAAACACCCACTAACTGCAAAGATTGCAGTGTTCTTTCTCTATCACCACAGCATCACCACAGACATCTGTCGAAAATTAAATAAACAGTAATCTCCCACAAACACAGTACACAAGCAAATGACATAACATTGAAAATCTAAAATGCAAGGTTAACAAATATCAAATCAAAACACAATAAAATATAATATTAAAGTGACATAAATGCCTATGTCCAATTCTCCCCACAAATTCATAAGTGTTTTGGATATGGTAAATTCACTAGTTCACAGTCCACACAAAAAAAAGAGAAGTCTGGATTTACCTTAACTGCCGGTTTCTAAGAGTTCGGAGCACACAAGGCCACGTCTGGACGATATCGCTCTCAGTTAGATAATAATCAACCAGACCTAACTTTTGGTACAACTAGATATACAATCCATTTTTCTAACGCACGAACTTACGTACTTATATACCAACTAGGTCGGCTACCTCACATACCAGCTTCAATTTTGTGTTCTTTCGAGCCAAAACCGCTGAAACAATTGAAACATCTGCTGACTGCAGTGATTCGCATCTGTGTCACCATCCCAACTACCACCTTATAGCTTCTCTTCGTTTCATCACACTATAACTGAATACATACAGTAAATCTAAAACGAAATATATTTTCCTATACATATATATACAGTATATATATATATATATATATATATATATATATATATATATATATATATATATATATATATATATATATATATATATATATATATATTATATATAAAGGGGGGACAGGCTACATCTCAACTCTGTGGAATACTTCCATCATATCTGTGCCCATATATAGCTTGTGAGACCCTCTATAAAATTCATGCTCCCCTGGCAGAAAGAATTTATAGGTAGAAGCTTGACATCTTTATTCCTGGGGAAGGGACTTTTTAAATTCTCTCTCTCTCTCTCTCTCTCTCTCTCTCTCTCTCTCTCTCTCTCTCTCTCTCTCTCACTCACACAGCCACTGGGCTAGCTTACATGTCTGAGAATTTATGGACTTGGTGTAACAGAGTTTGTGAGATGAAGGTGAGACCTAATTAGATTTACGAGAAGGAGGGATTGGTAACAATAAGTGAAAGGATATGAAAGATAGATAAGGGAAAATGAAGTTCAGAAATAGAAAGAGAGGATTTTCACCTTGTATCTTAAAAAATCTATTCCTGGCTTGACTGTTAATTATTTGTCTTATAAAATACAGTTTCTGCTGAAGAAGATTTTTCTATTCTTAGTTGTGGCGATGATTCCCGATACACTTCTCGCTTTGATGAACACGAAAAATAATGGAGAGATTCCACAAAGACTCAGACATGTCAAGAGGCTTAGTTTTCATATTTTCCCTTTTTACACAATTAAACTGAAATATGGCAAAAAAAAGTTTTTAATAGTGCCTTTTCAGGATTTGCTATGTCGTTTAATTAACGTTTTTTATGTTCGCAAAACATATAATTTTCCTATATGTTGTTTAAGTCGCACTTCATGCGTTGTTCAGGTTTAATTACCATATTATGAACCCTCCTTTCATACTCCTTAACAGCTGATCCCTAAATGCTAATGACCTCTCGAAACTGGAACAACTACTAATGTTTGCAGTTAAAAGATCAGACTTTTCACAGCTCAAAATAAATGTCTTTATTTTTATCTCTGATAGACTCGCATTTTAAGCTGGTATTTATGACTCAGGAAGGAACGTCATCATCTGAAGGGCGTATTGTTATATCAAACTTAGATGAAGGTGTTTTAACAAGTCTACTGCCTTGGTAAATAGGATGAGATTTAAGCTTTTTCTCTGCCTCCAGTTTTGCTTTTTACATCAAACCTTGACATTTTTTAAGCAGGAATGCTTTTGAAGAGAATATAATCATCATTTCTGGGTCACATTTATCTTCCACTGTTTAAGTTCCTTTTAACATAATTAACAGCTGATAAACTGGCCAACGTATGATGGATTACTCTTTCCTTCGCAGTTTTTACCAAAATGAAAAATATTCCTTTCAGAAGACAAAGCATCTCACAGCGCTTTGGAGACTCAACGGTGAAATTGACGAGGTCCTAAATGCTGATAAAAATTTTCTATAGCTTCTGACTAAGCATTCAGGGAATTTATAATTATTAAAGTCTTTTTATCTTAATAGCGAAAGGCAATTGAGGAATGACATTAAACGATTCTCATTCTAAATTTTAATTACTGTGAGTCTTTGAAGTTTATAGAACCATTCTGAACTGCTTTGTGAGAGTTAACTTCTGAGGAAAATCAACCCAAGTTTGGTGAAATGTTATTTTTTTTTCCTGTAAAATGCTTATACTTATAAAAGGATAGACTGGTGCAATATTCCTGACACCGGCACCCTGGAACTCAAACCGAGATATGCTGGAAAAAAACAACCCAAATCATAACATGTTTTTCCTAGGCCGAAATGTAAAGGTTTTTTCCCCTCTCTCTCTCTCTCTCTCTCTCTCTCTCTCTCTCTCTCTCTCTCTCTCTCTCTCTCTCTCTCTCTCTCTCTCGGATGCATGTGTGAAGTGAGGGCTGAGATAGTGACACTGAAATTTCATTTTCGAATTATGGTCTCTCTCCCTTTCCAATTTCGCAGTTCGGTCAAAAAGGTGGAGTTATTCACACTCGAGTTCGGAGAACAAAATGAACAGAAACAAGGATAGTTCTGTCGAAGGCTGAAACCTACCGATGCCATGTAAGCTGGGCAAGAGAAAGAACAGGAGGGGAGGTGGAAAACAAAATTGATTCACAGAAGTACATGAGCGAGGAAGCATTCGGTAAAACGTGCAAATAAAGAATATTTTCTCGAGGTGAAATCAGTCGTTTCAAAGGAAAAACAATATAATGTTGCAGTTTCTGGACCACCCAAGTAACGACCTACACGCCGACTGTTTTAAGCATCCGTTACCAAAACCACTGGACATTCCTATGCCATTAATTTTAGCAGGTCCCAAACTGTCCATCAACATGAGCCGTCAGCCGCAATTAATGACTGTCACTGGGGCACCGAGTGCCAAAGGGGACTAAGCCGAACAAGGAGGAATGCTCGCTCTGGCACTGCGCTTCGCTGAAGCACTGAAGGGAACAAATGTTATGAGAAAACCGTGTAAGCCTGTTCAATTAAAAGTGTCAAAAGGCTGAATGATTTCAACAGAAACTTTCGAAATTGATAATGATAAAAATGACACTTTAATTGCAATAAATGTTTATTCTTAAAAACTGATTTTTAAAGATATTTCATCTGCTTGATTCGTATATACATGCATGCATGCATACATACATACATACATACATTATATATATATATATATATATATATATATATATATATATATGTATGTATATGTGTGTACATATATATAAATATATATATATATATATATATATATATATATATATATATATGTATATGTATGTATGTATATGTGTGTACATATATATAAATATATATACATATATATATACATATATATATATATATATATATATATATATATATATATATATATATATATATATACTGAGCTGAAATCAACGTAGTCGGTTTGATTTTGCACTATAGTGAAGAAAATACCAAGATGCAGGACTTACTGGGTGCGCGCTGGAATGCCAAGCATCCGGTTAACCCGTCCCTGTTCAAAGAGAATTAAAAATTCTGTAGCAGATTGAGATATTCCTGTTTCCTTTATATTCGCTTTATGTAGAATGTAAATGAGGGTTTGATTTCACGCACGTTCACTAGGAACAAGTTTCCACTGATCTTTCCCGCGTTTAAGTTACGCCAAGTAAAACTGTTTCTCATTTGCTCTTTCTCCTGCGGGAAAGTCGTTAGGAACTCTCTTACTGAGACACGAAAGATTTATGTGGCTACAGCGTTGCCTCCGCAGGTTTTTCCTGTCGACTTTCTAAACTCAGAATAAAAAATCTTTCGGGAAAATCTCGTGCCAAAAAAAACATTGGTAGAAATCTGAAAGTTTGACAAGAGGAGAAATTTAATTAGTCGAGACTCTTTTTCGGCCAATCTGCCTCTCGTGTAAATTAGTTTCAGTGAATTAAGAGATATTTCTCTACTGTAAATATTTTCGAAACACTAGAATACAAAATTTTATTTCTCCTCTTATATGTATATATTTATATACATATATATATACACATAAATACACACACACACACACACACACATATATATATATATATATATATATATATATATATATATATATATATATATATATATATATATATATATATATATATATATATACATCTTTCTATGATGCAGATGAAATATTAAAAAATTCAGACATTAAGGAAAAACTTTTAATACAATTAAAATGTCGTCTTGGCATACCACTTTTGAAAATTTCTATCAAAATCTTCAACAGTTCAAAATAATCAAAATTTTAATCGTTGACAATAATTATAATTGTGAGTAAGAAATTTTTCATTGCTCAAATATATACATACAACACACGCACAAGTGTATATAAGCCCCAAATATCGTTAATATCGAATTCACTATATCTAGGGAATACTTTACACCCAAAGGGAGCACTTATCACTCACAATTCTCTTTGGTTTTAAATCATTTCCAAGTTATGTCAATTCGATATGAAAAGATATAAGACACTAACCTACATATGAACGAGTTATATTCCAAATTACGAACAAGTTATGTTCCAAATGGCTGTTCGTATCTTGAAATGTTCTAAGTTGGTCTTCACGGCTATTTGAGTACGATACAGTATGATATAAAGTCAATACAGTACTGCAAGTTTTTTCAGCCTAAAACACACTACACTATACATACAATACTGTATTTTATAGAATACTGGATTAATACGAATGATTCATAAAACTTAAATAAAATGTGATGATAATACAGTACAGTACAGTTGTTTTTCTTACCTTTGAAACTGGTAGCATAGACTTTAGGTGATGGATGAGAGGAGGATAGGCAGTGTGGAATTACAGGGGCGGCAGGTCATCAACTTCAATGTCTTCTTCGGCAAGGATTTCTTCGGCATTACTTCTTCATAAGAAGAGGAAGCAGTCAACGGAAGTGGGGAGGCTCTTGAGCTTGAAGGCACAGGTTTGAAGAATTGGTCTGAGGAGGTTTGCATTGTTTTTCTTTTCTTTTCATCGTATATGATACAATGACACTGCATAGCACTGTTGAGGCTGTTGCTACTTTTGAGAATCTCTCAAGATTTGGGTCCTGATTCTCACCAATAGTTAAAGCTTTTCTATAAGGGAAAACCCCTCGGCCACGAATTTTGTCTCAAACTTCTTTTAAGGAACAAAGTCTTCTTCTTCTTGTTCTTCTGTTCTTTGCATTTCTTCTAGTTCCATTAAGTCTTCATTCGTTAACTCCTCCGAATGAGACTCAAACAGCTCTTCAAAGTCCTCTTCCCCTAAGTCAAGCTGTAGCTTTTCACTTATGGCAACGGGACAGTTATCAATTCCCCTTGCCTCCTCTTCCTGAAGTCGTTGACAAACTGTGGGCATAAAGCCTTCCATGCTCCATTCACATTGATGTCACTAACTTCACGCCATGCAACATCAATATTCTTGATGCAATTATAGATGTATCCCTTCCACGTAAGTCACGTAAGGTCACACCAGGGTCATTCACTTCAATGCTTGCCTATGAGTGTAATATTTCTTGAAATTGGCTATTATGCCTTGGTCCATCGGCTGAATGAGTGAAATTATGTTAGAAGGTAAATAGAAAATTTTCACATCCGGATGGAAATCACCTAAGGGCAGTGGGTGCCCAGGGGCATTATCCAACATTAAAAGCATCTTGAAAGGAATCCCATTCTCGCTGCAGTACAGCTAGACTTTGGAAACAAAGTGATGGAAAAACAAGTCTTTGAATATAGCAAGAGTCACCCAGGCTTTGTTACTGGACATCCAGATTACAGGTAGAGAGCTTTTTGTGATGTTTTTGAGTGCCCGTGGATTTTCAGCACAGTGCACTTTTAGCCTTTTCCTGGATCAGCATGAGACTAAGCGGTATAGACTTTTGTCTCTGGTGTTCCATCCAGATACCCAGAAGTTTTTCCATTTCTTTTCCACCCTCCCCCTTCTCTTACTTATAACTGTTGACTGCAGAGACACACCACTTTTTATGTGTTCCATAATTCGATCTTTGTTCTTAAAGATTGTGCCAAATGTTGAACGATTCATATTAAACTGGCGTGCTACCTCCACCATTTTTTCACCAATATCTAATTGGTTTATAATCACCACCTTATTTCCCGTTGAGATAGTTTGCCGCTTTTTACCAATGCCACTATCTTCACTGACTTTACGCCTGTCATTAGCAATGATAGAAAAAGGATGGGCTCGATATTTCAAGGTAAAATCACACGAATACATCAGAGCACAACAGATGACGTCTTACCACTTGTGTAGGTACAAGAGTCTGGGGCGGTATATTGGTGTCAGCTACAGTGCTGTACGGTGTGGGTAGTGGCAAATATTGAACTAAGCAGAACAGGTGTACAGTACAAAATCTGAACTTACGGGTGGCAAAGGGGAGCGCTCCGAACAAAATTCTAATTTACAATCCAGTTTGTTCGTATATCTGAAAGCTTGTAAGCTGAATGTTTGTAAGTAGGGTAGTACTGTAGTACTGTCTGTACTCTGTGTATGTCTATATATATATATATATATATATATATATATATATATATATATATATATATATATATATATATATATATATGTATGTATATATAGAAAAATTATTACATCGGTTATGATACAGGTGCAGAACGCTAAACTCACTCCTGCAGTTAGCATGTCATTAATATGTGAAAAGCCTTTGGGGTTTTCCTTGTGAACTGAACTCTGAAAATAACCTCTTTGCCAAGTAACAACAGCAGAAATTGCTCATGGTAAATTTTTGGTTTAAAACTCTCAGGTACTATTGTTATAAAAATTGTTTTCATTGCTCACCATTTCCAACTATAAGCCGCTGTTACGAAATACTAAAATGCAAAAAAAAAACTCGATTCAAGGCTGCTAGAAGTTACCAAGTGTTGCATACCTAATTATGCTTCTTACACATTCCTGATGACCAGATATATATATATATATATATATATATATATATATATATATATATATATATATATATATATATATATATATATATATATATATATATATATATATATATATATATATATATATATATATATATATATATATATATATATATATATATATATATATATATATAGACTTTCACGTATTCAGAAAAGTCGTCCCTCCGGTCCATTAGCTAGGAAATCAAATTTCATGGCGGCTGGAGGAGACCCCACTAGGGGGGGACAGATGTAAGCATCCTAACCCCATATCGTATGATTTTGGGGGACAAAAAGACGTTAGGGAAGAAGGACCAGTCAGGACAGTAATTGGGCTGCTAGGCTATTTCCCTTCAACCTTTGTACTGGTTGTTATTGCTTCTTCCAGATCTACCTATGTCCTGTGCCCATCCCTAGAAATCAAATGGTATGCCTCGGTGACTTCTCTCATCAGTCTGCTATCGACCTCCACAGTGCAAAGTCACTGAAGCTTAACAGCGCTAAGATGGTGCTGTTCTCCCTCTTACACTGGCCACGTGTCAGGACTTCTGTAGCTAGAATTCATCTTTTGCAAGCGAACTCCATGCACAGATGCAATAAGGTATGTCTTGAAGTTACAAGTAATTCTAGTGCTCTTTTCCTTCTCGTGAATTTCTCCGTTTTAAGTATTTCCAATTTTTCATTCTCCATAAACAAAGCCCCTTTGTTTCCCACAGCCTAGCATGCACATTTGCCCTCATGACTTGTTCCAAGCCTAAATTCAGTTTGTTCTGTGATAATAATTAGAGCATTCCCACCTTAGTGTTACCATATGCTAATTAAATCTAATTGATAATTTCCTCCATAGTGAATACGTAATTTCATATGAGAGAAAGTCTCTGCATCTGAATGCTAACCTGGAATTCTTTTCCAGAATCCTGTTATCTGGCTCTTCGAGTTTTCTGCCCCTGCCCTTGTAAACCAAATTGCCTTAGACGTTTAATTACCATCTTGCTAGGTGCAAGACTCTTCTGACTAACAGCAGTCCAGGGGCATGTAACCGGGCCCCCATCTGCGTTCACATTGTGCTAAATCACCATTAATTATTATATATCAGCCAGTCTCAACAGCAGTGGTTTTCATTTACATGTCCAACTCCTTCAGGACTGTAGCCCTTCTCAGATTTATTTATTTGCTACGTATAGTCTTACTTTTATTGCACACTGCATGTGCCTTTTTTTGCTGCTAAGTCAGCCATTTCATATTAATTTTCTGATTGCTCAGCTTGTAGATAAACTCAATTTAAAGTTACCTGACTGGTTTGAAAGGCGACCTTCCCATTCTCTGTTAAATAGATGTAATATCAAGGTAAGTCATCTTAGTAATTACATTTATTGCTTATGTTCTGAGCTCTAGTAGTTGGCCCCTACGGCAAATTACAGTCAAAATTCAATTTAACTCTTCCAACCAGACTCAGAACATAACAATAGATATCTGAATATACAATATTTCCCGTTATAATAGAATTCCATCTAATAAAGGTTGCCCATAAAAACACCTAAGAGGGTAGTTTTACAACGTTATATTCCAGAAACTACTGTATCCCCTAAACTGACAGGTAACCTGTCAGTTGAGGGAAACAGTAGTTTCCTTTATTATATTTATATATATAATATATATTATATATATTATATTATATATATATATATACATATAGACACACACACACACACACACACACACATATATATATATATATATATATATATATATATATATATATATATATATATATATATATATATATATATATATATATATACTGTATATATGTAGAATCTACTGGTCACTTTTACTAGACACATATGTAATTCTAATAGCGGCAACGTGACCTCCCTGTGAATATGGAATTCGGGTTCGCTTCCCGCGACCGGCGTTCACAGGCTCTTCAATTTTTTTCGTTTGGATACATTCGGCTTTGTAGTTACAAGCATATCCAAAAAAGCGCGAAGAATTCGAGAAGTTAAGAGGGCATTGTGGCTATTAGAATTACACACACACACACACATATATATATATATATATATATATATATATATATATATATATATATATATATATATATATATATATATATATATATATATATATACAGGCAAACAATGTAAATTTCCTATTTACTCTACCAAGAAATCAGAAGTAGATAGGGCCAAATTGCAAAGAGAGGCAAAGGGCACTTCGATCATACAAAATCAACATCTTGAGAAATAAAAATCTGGTAAGTGGTTAGAAAATAACTTCATAATGAAAGAAAAATCTTTAATTCAGTGGACTTCAGAAAACGTCATCAATACAGGAAGCTCACAAAGAAAGATGATGAAGTGTAAGTATCGTGATAAACAAACATCAACACTGCTGTGCATCTAAAATTGAGCAAAATAAACTGTCCGATAGCATCAGCAATCAGCCACTATTGAGGTGTTCGTCAGCGGCTGACTGGTTACGGCCTAACTTAGAAGCAAGAGCCCGTGCCAGCACAACAAGGTTAATTGGTCAGTTTGCTGTCATAGATTACGCCATTCTTGTGTCAGCTCATGCCTTGTACAATACAAAAGTGGTACAAAGGTGATGCTTAGGGAGCTTAGTGTGGACCCCTGGGCCCCTAAACCAAATGAAACTCTATTTCGTCAGAGAACCAGATTGCGTTGATGGATTTAAGCTCAGTCGAAGATGCTTCATCATGTTCTCCCAAACCTTCCTATTCTGGAAATTCGCCTTTTGGATGTTATCAGCCGCGAATGGAAGACTTAGTGGTTTCAGTGAAGGGGAGAAATATGGATGGAGAAGCATTTGATTATTATTGGTGTTCACTTATACTGAATCATTCACTTCTGCATTAGTTTTCGGGCATTAGTGTAAAATGACCTTGCAAAAGATCTAAACAGGCTACAAGAAATATAAATATTTCTTCTAATTTTATAGTATGTAGTTAGGTAAACCTTGATTTTTATGCATTTATTCTATTAATAATTTTTTTCGCATGAAGTTTATAATATATATATATATATATATATATATATATATATATATATATATATATATATATATATATATAAAATATATACACAAAATCTTTTGCATTTTTTTAATTAGATTTCAGTTTTGATTCAACATATTTCATTAAAACCTTAATAGGTCGTACTTTGCCCTTGATTTGGGACTTGCAAATTATGTCATTACACGATTACGATAACTTCAGTAACAGCCCTCGGAAACAGCTCTTCAAAATATTTACACAGCAGCGTTGCAAATTAAGTTATATCAATTTTATATTATGATTTCATCAGAACTATGATAGTTATACCTTTGGAAAATACGGCTTTAATAGTTTTAACTATGAAAGAACAGGTTTTGCTTCTGATGATATCTAGTTTGAAAAAAAAATAACGAATGTGAAACTTCATCTGAGGTAAAAAGGAGAAGATGAGATGCCAAAGGAATTATTCTCAGTATTACAAGAAAAAGTTCATGGTCATGTTAATCTAGAACTCGTGCTGAGAGCTTTTTGCCACCCGGTTCAGTGCTGGGTAAACTTCTAAAATATTCACTATGTCCATGCCAGCACCCAAAGGGAGTAATCTGAAGAAACTTCTAATTAGTTTTCCTTCAAGAACTGGTAACCTCTAAAACCGTTGGGCATTCTTAAATATTTTATTGCTTTAAACCGTGCAATGCATACTCAGTTCTTTAAAGCTTTCCCTTCCGCCAGCTGGATATAACACTACGCAATATATTTCCTCTTAAATCCATCAGCAGCCTGAACGCGAAACAGTAATAATGATAAAAACCGACAGGTTCCTTGATTACGAAAAACTCTTGCCGACGCTAGGCTAGGTTTTCATTCTAAAATTACTTGAAGCAAAATCTACAACACACATCGGTCAACTACTATATTTTTACCTAAAGAAACATGAAAATACGACTCAATTTCCTGCCGTGATAACGGTGTCTACCTCATCGTTAAATGTTGGTAAATTCATGGGAAAATTTAGGTCATACGGGAACCACCACCACCACAAGGGGAAACCCCAAAACTTTTATAAAAAGAAATAATGAAAGATATAAATAAGAGTGAATGGAAAACACGAACTTAAGCGAAAACCAATACATACATTATATATATATATATATATATATATATATATATATATATATATATATATATATATATATATATATATATATATATATACATATATATACAGTATATAAAGAAGGGACATATACTCTTTGTCTCAGTTTAATGGAATACCTCCATCATATCTGTACCCATACACAGCTTATGAGAGCCTCTATAAAATTCATGCTCCCCTGGCATAACGAATTTATGGGTAGAACCTTGACACATTTATAGAGAAATATTTCTTTATTCCTGAGGAAGGAACATTTTTAATCCTCTCTCTCTCTCTCTCTCTCTCTCTCTCTCTCTCTCTCTCTCTCTCTCTCTCTCTCTCTCAATCACTCACACTCACACACACACACACACAAATACACACAGCCACAGGCTTTGCTTACATGCCTGAGAATTCATGGACTGGTGTAACGGAGTTTGTGAGATGAAGGGAAGAACTAATTAGATTTACGAGAAGGAAGGAATGGAAACAATAAGTGAAAGGATATGAAAGATACATAAGGGAAAATGAAGTTAAGAAACAGAGAGAGAGAGAGAGAGAGAGAGAGAGAGAGAGAGAGAGAGAGAGAGAGAGAGAGAGAGAGAGAGAATTTTGGAATGAAATGGAATATAGAACTTAGGCCAATGACCAAGCGCTCGGACCTAAGAGGTCATTCAGCACTGAAAGGGAAACTTAGAGTAGAAAAGGTTTGAAAGGCGTAATAGGAGGAGAACCTTGCAGTTGCACTATGAAACAATTTTTAGGAGAGAGTGGATAGAAAGATGAAACAAAGAAAATATGAGTGGAGGTATAGTAAAAGGAATGAAAGGAGTTGCAGTTGGGGGCCGAAGGGACCTGTAAGGAATCTTAAGCAATGCGTACAGTACACCGCGTGAGGATGCAATGACGGCAATACACCCCTACGGAGGAGAGAGAATTTTAAATTTATGTCATAAAAAATCTATTTCTGGGTTGACTGTCAGTAATTTGTCTTATAAAATCCAGTTTCTGCTGGAGTAGATTTTCCAGTTCTTAGATATTTGTGTCGGTAATTACCGATAAACTTCTCGCTTTGATGAACACGAAAAATAATGAAAAAATCCACAATGACTTGGAACTACCAAGAGGCTCATATTTCATATTTTCCCCTTTTACACAATTACACTATGATATATGAAACGGAGAGGGTTTTCAAGCGTACTTTCAAGATTTGTTCTACCGTTTAATTTACGTTTTTATGTTCGTTAAACATAATTTTCTATTATTTTGTTTAAGTTTCATTTCGTGCGTTGTTGCGTGTTAATTACCATACTACAAACTCTTATTTCATACTCCTTAGCAGCTGGTCCCTAAATGCTAATGGCCTCTCGAGACTTGAACAACAAATGTCTTTTTTATCTCCGGTATGCTGGCGTTTTAAGCTGGTGTTTTTGACCCAGGGAGAAACTTCATCATCTGATGGGAGTAAGGTTATATCACACTAAGATGAAGGCTTTTTAACAGCGTCCATTGCTTATATTACAAACTACGACACACCTTAGTAAACAGGATGAGAGAGATTTATTTAAGTTTTTTCTCTGCCTCCAGTTTTGTTTTTTACATCAAACCTTGACATTTTTTATGCAGGGATGCTGTTGAGGAGAATATAATGGTCATTTCCGGATCATTTTGGCTTCCACTGTTTAAGCTCCTTTTAATAGGATTAACAGCAGATAACTTGGCTGACGCAAGATGGATTACTCTTTCCTTCGCAGTTTTTACCCAAATGAAAAATATTCCTTTCAGAAGACAAAGCATCTCACAGCGCTTTGGATACTTAACCATGAAATTGAAGTGGTCTTGAAAGATGGTAAGAAATCGCTAAATCTCCAGCCTAAGCATTCAGTGACTTTATAATCATTAAAGTCTTTTTATCTTAATGGTGAAAGGCAAGTAAGGAATGGCATTAAACGATCCTCCTTCTACAACTGTAAATCTTTGACGCGTAGCCTATATTACCATTTTGAAGTGCTTCGGGTGGCAATTAACTCTTAGGGAAAATCAGCCCAAGTTAGGCGATATGTTATGTTTTTATTACATGCTCTTATTTAACTTGACTTCTGTGTCTGTCTGTCTGTCTGTCTGTCTGTCCTCAAATCTTGTAACTCAATTTTCGACCTGTTCCCTTCGTCCGATGGGCCTGAAATTTTGCATGGTTACTCAATCCTGGTGACAATACGACCTTAAACGATCAGCAGGTTAGCAGTGACCTCTAGTGACCCTACAGTGACCTCTCCCAGTATCTCAGGATTTGTATGAAACTACTCGTACATTTCACAACTTCTTTGACTCGGTAGAATCTATCTTCTATATAACCCCTCCCCTTTCCCTCTTCCATTCCCTTCCCCTTCCCTTTTCCATCCCCTCCCCCAGCATACAATAAAGTGTTAATTTAGCTGTGTCCTCCCCCTTCCCTTCCCACTTCCCTCCCCCTCCCCTTCCATCCCCTTCCCCTCCCCCTTCCAAAGCACATGATCAAGTGTTAATTAATTTGTGTCCTCCCCTTCCCTCTTTCCTCCCCCTCCCCTTCCCTCTTCCATCCCCTCCCTCTTCCCCTTCCAAAGCACACGATCAAGTGTTAATTAATATATGTCCTCCCCTTCCCTCTTTCCTCCCCCTCTCCTTCCCTCTTCCATCCCCTCCCTCTTCCCCTTCCAAAGCACACGATCAAGTGTTAATTAATATATGTCCTCCCCTTCCCTCTTTCCTCCCCTCCCCTCCCCTTCGCTCCTTCCTCCCCTCCCCTTCCCTCTTCCATCCCCTCCCCTTCCCCGTTCCAAAGCACACATCAAGTGTTAATTAATTTATGTCCTCCCCTTCCCTCTTTCCTCACCTCGCCTTCCCTCTTCCATCCCTTCCCCCTCCCCCTTCCAAAGCACTTGATCAAGTGTTAATTAATTTGTGTTCTCCCCTCCCCTTCCCTCTTTCCTCCCCTCCCCTTCCCTCTTCCATCCCCTCCCCCTCCCCCTTCCAAAGAACACGATCAGGAGTTAATTTGTGTCCTCACCTTCCCTCTTTCCTTCCCTCCCCTTCCTTCTTTCCTCCCCTCCCCTTCCCTCTTCCATCCCCTCCCCCTCCCAAAGCACACGACCAAGTGTTAATTAATTTATGTCCTTCCCTTCCCTCTTTCCTCCCCCTCCCCTTCCCTCTCCTCCCCCTTCCAAAGCACACGATCAAGTATTAATTCATTTGTGTCCTCCCCTCCCCTTCCCTCTTTCCTCCCCTCCCCTTCCCTCTTCCATCCCCTCCCCCTCCCCTTCCAAAGCACACGATCAAGTGTTAATTAATTCGTGTCCTCCCCTCCCCTTTCCTCTTCCATCCAAGAGTAGAAATAGGCCCTCTAAAAGAGTAGAAATAGGCCCTCTAAGAACTGAAGGGAGATTAATGAATGAAAAAAAGGAAATATGTAACATATTAGCAGAAAGATATAAGAGTGAATTTACACCTAGAATTGATAATGAAGATAATGATACAGAAATAAGAGATGAAAATAGTGAATATATATCGGACATAGATATTACTGAAGCCTATATTGTGCAGGCCATTTTGGTAAAGAAAGTGGTTCATTCAGTCGCAAAGCCGCTCGCAATATTATTAAGACAAAGTATAGATACAGGCAAGATTTATGATGAGCATAAATTAGCATATATTACCCCTATTTTCAAAGGTGGATCAAGACTAGAGATAAGTAATTATAGGCCTGTGAGTCTGACATCTCATATTATGAAAGTTTATGAAAGGGCAATAAAAAAATATAATGAAACATTTAATGAAGAGTAGTTTGTTTAATATAGGACAACATGGTTTTGTACCCAGAAAAAGTACACAAACCCAACTGTTAGTCCACCATGAAAGCATATATAAAAATATGATAAACGAAAAAGATACAGATGTGGTTTACCTAGACTTTGCAAAAGCTTTTGACAAGGTACACCATAATATAATATATTAGCGAAAAAAATTAGAAAACATAACATTGTGGACAAAGTAGGAAGATGGATAAAAGAATTTTTGCAAAACAGAATACAAATAATGATTGCAAACAACGAGAAATCGGATGAAGCTACAGTAATATCCGGTGTGCCACAAGGTACGGTGTTAGCTGGATTGCTGTTTGTGATTATGATTGCAGACATAGAGAGTAATGTTAAGGACTCGGTAGTGAGAAGTTTCGCCGATGACACAAGAATAAGTAGAGAAATTACTTGTGATGAAGATAGGAACTCGCTGCAAAGAGACCTAAACAAAATATATAAATGGGCAGAGATAAATAGGATGGTATTTAACTTCGATAAATTTGAATCAATAAACTATGGTGATAAAGAAGGAATGCTATATGCATATAAAGGACCTAATAATGAGACAATCACAAATAAGGAAGCAGTTAAAGACCTTGGTGTGATGTTGAATAGGAATATGTTATGCAATGATCGAATAGCAATACTATTGGCAAAATGCAACGCAAAAATGGGAATGTTGTTCCGGCACTTCAAAACAAGAAAAGCCGAACACATGATTATGCTTTATAAAACGTACGTACATAGTTCACTTGAATATTGCAATATAATATGGTACCCACACTACCAAAAGGATATTGCACAAATAGAGAGTGTACAAAGGTCCTTTACAGCTAGAACAGAAGAAGTTAAGGACCTTGACTACTGGGAAAGACTACAATTCTTAAATTTATATAGTCTTGAAAGAAGAGAACGCTACATGATAATCCAGGCATGGAAACAAATAGAGGGAATTACCGAAAACATCATGGAGCTAAAAATATCAGAAAGAGCAAGCAGAGGTAGATTAATAGTGCCCAAAACGATACCAGGAAAACTAAGGAAAGCACACAGGACATTAATCCACCACACATCAGCATCGATAATGCAGCGTCTATTCAGTGCGCTACCAGCTCATCTGAGGAACATATCAGGAGTGACCGTAGATGTGTTTAAGAATAAGCTCGACAAATATCTAAGATGCATCCCAGACCATCCAAGATTGGAAGATACAAAATATACCGGAAGATGCATTGGCAATTCTCTGGTAGACACTGAGGGACCTGGGGCAACCCGCACGAACTGTAGGTCTGTAAGGTCTCCCCCTTCCCCTCCCCTCCCCCTCCCCCTCCCCCTTCCGGAGCACACGATCAAATGTTAATTTAGCTGTGTCCTACCCTTCCCCTTCCCTCTTCCCTCCCCTTCCCTCTTCCCTCCCCTTCCCTTTTCCATGCCCTCCACTTCCATTCCCCTTCCCCCCCCCTTCTGGGGCATGCATCAAATGTTAATTCAGCTGTGTCCTCCTCCTTCCCTTCCCTCTTCCATCCCCTCCCCTCCCTCTCCCCCTTCTGGAGCACATGATTAAGTGTTGACTTAGCTGTGTCCTCCCCTCCCCTTCCCTCTTCCATTCCCTCCACTTCCACCATCCCTCCCCTTCTTCCTCCCCTCTCCTTCGCCTTCTCCCTCCCCTCGCCCTTCCCCTCCCCATTCCATAGCACACAATCGTGTTAATTTAGCTGTCCTCCCCCTCCCATTCCCTCTTCCATCCCCCGCCCCCTTCCCCCACCCCTCCCCTTTCCCTCCCTTCCACCTTCCCTATCCCCCTCCCCTCCCACCTTCCCCTCCCTTTCCCTTCTCCCTCCCCTCCCCTATCTTCCCGGTTCCCCTTCCCCCTTCCGGAGCACACAATCAAGTGTTAATTTAGCTCTCCTCCCCCTCCCGTTCCCTCTTCCATCCCCCTCCCCAACCCCTCCCACTTCCACCTTCCCCATCCCCATCCCTCCCCTACCCCTTCCTCTTCCACCCCTCCCCCTCCTCTTTCCCCTCCATTCCTTTCTCATTTTCCTCCCCTCCCCTGCCCCTTCTCCCTCCATTCCTTTCTCATTTTCCTCCCCTCCCCTGCCCCTTCTCCCTCTCCTCCTTTCTCCTTCCCTCCACCTCACCTTCCCTTCCTCTTCCCTCCTCCCCTCCCCTCACCTTCCATCTTCCCTTCTTCTTCCCCTCCCTTTCCTTCCTCCCCTCCCCTCACCTTCCTACTCCCCCTCCGCCTTCCTTCTTCCCTCCCTTTTCCCTTCCCTCACCATCCCCCGTAAACATACTTTTAGCACGTTAAAACGAAGAAGTAAGTATTAAAATGCACTAAAAAGTACAGAAATAATATTTTGAGACACACCGGGATTTTCTTACAATTAATCATGTCTATAAAAATAAAAGCGTTGCCCCCAAACATGCTATACGAAAAGAAATAGATTTTTAATTTCTTGCAGCATTTCCTTCCATGTTTGGGGCCAACGCTTTTATTTTTATAGACATGATTTATTGTAAGAAAATCCTGGTGTGTATCAAAATATTATTCTTTACTTTTCAGGGCATTTTAATAAAAGTATGTTTAAATTTTTTTTATTTTTTTATTTTTCTTCTAAAATACATATACTTATCAAACGGATAGACTGGTGCAATATTCCTGATACCGGCATACTGGAACTCCAACCGAGATACGTTGGGGAAAAAAATCAACCCAATTCATAACATGTTTTTCCTAGGCCGAAATGTAAAGTTTTTCCCTCTCTCTCTCTCTCTCTCTCTCTCTCTCTCTCTCTCTCTCTCTCTCTCTCTGGGATGCATGTGTACATGTGTGAAGTGAGGGCTGAGGTAGTGACACTGATATGTCATTTTCGAATCATGGTCTCCCTCCCTTTTCAATTCCGCAGTTCGGTCGAAGAGGTCAAAGTTATTCAAAATCGAGTTCGGAGAACAAAATGAACAGAAACAAATACGTTTCTGCTGAAATCTGAATTCTGCACAACTACTGTGACTTTCTTAAGGACATGGACTCTAGCCGTGATTAAAGTGCAAAGGTGAATCGCTACATGTTAACTAAACTACAATTTCTGATAAGCATTGCATCCCCATAATATGTGAAATGGAAATGTTAATATACCATGGTGAAAATGGCATGTATTAAATGAGACACAAAGTATTTTGGTTCCTATCAGTTACTTGTTCAAGAGAGTTCAGACCCAAATGTATATCTTGAAAATTAAACTAATTTGCTTTGTGGTTTTAAAAGCGACACCACCCGAGGGATAAATCTCTTCCAGGAAAGCTTTCCACCTAAGGAGGAAAGAAAGAGAAATAACAGAATGAACATCATGAGATATCGCTTCCGCTAGTTCACTGGAATGAAGGAGGGAGGTATGAGTCTTTCCCGCCCGCTGCCTTCCGTTCGATGGCACCTCTTGACCTCCTCCTTGATGGCAGGGAACGTCGGGAGATCGCAACTACTTGAAGGTGCAAGCCTAAAGGTACAAGCTTCGATGGCCATCATGAGATAGGAGATAGGATTTAGGGTATGAGGGAAATCTTTTCTCGTAATGATGACGGAGAAGGTTCAAGATAACCTGGGAATATTTTTTTTTTTTTAGTTTTACTGTATTCGTATTATCATCCTTCTTTAAAGTAATTATGTATGTGTGTATGTACATATGCATATATACATATATGTCATTACGTACATATGGATGTATAAATATGCACGAAAGCATTTCTATGAACCCAATTCATCATAAACAAACATGGCTCCTGAGAGGTCCCACGTGCAGTTTTCCAGGAAGAAAACAAGAGGGCAATTTGCTTTGCATTGAACCATGCGAGGTGGATCTTGTGATATCATCTGGCAGGTCCTTCACGGAATTCAGATCTACTATCCTCGCTCCCTCCCCCCTTGCCAAAAGGACCCTCAAGGTTCAATCAACACTTCCTTGACTGGAGGACATCCAATTAGATCCCTTAGATCCTGCCTTTGCCTCGCGACTTCGAAGCCAACCTGCTTTTCTCCTCAAGTGAAGTTCATCCTCAGGTACACTTCTATAAATTATTTTGTCCAAAAGAGATACATTTCTCAGTCAGAATGGAATCAGATGCTCATTTATTGAGTAATATTAAGCATAATCACTTCAAAGGAAACATAAGATAATTCCTACATAACTTTAATGGGTTCTTGAAACTCCTCCTCGTTCTCTTCTCTCCTGAGAGACTTAATGGGTTCGTGATCTGTCTTTCGCTCAATTAATGTGAAACGCTCATCACAGTTCGCCTTTCACACTTGTCTCTTCCCTTTTGGTACATGAAAACCGCTTTTTTTCTGCGTTTCAGGAATCATGGCCCGTTCTCGAGTCGGATCTTTCATGAGGAAGTTTATATTACATAATGTTAGATCTTATTTCACACACAGAGGAACACGCACCCCCCTCCCACACACACATATATATAATGTAAGTATGTATCAATGCATTTATGTTTGGGTGCTTATTATGATTCATTTCACACTCACGGTAAATATAAAACAGCAAAGAGGGATACAATTATTAACAAAGCTGAAACAATAAAGTACAGGCATAACGTATCGGCAGAAGCTGAAAGCTTAAAGCTATTTGATCCGTTAATTATGGAAGTGCCAAACAGGGAGTAATGATTATCTCTGAATCAGGGATATTCATTGGTGCAGAGAGAGAGAGGAGAATCTTCTCTCACAATGCAAACAAGGACGACAGTGTAATTCAAGGACGACGGATGAATAAGAGATAATTTCGAAAGACGAAAAATATTCATGGCCACCAAC
Source organism: Macrobrachium rosenbergii (assembly GCA_039081455.1). Taxonomy (NCBI): domain Eukaryota; kingdom Metazoa; phylum Arthropoda; class Malacostraca; order Decapoda; family Palaemonidae; genus Macrobrachium; species Macrobrachium rosenbergii. The sequence goes on along the minus strand of JANJGK010000031.1, from coordinate 28,987,221 downwards.
ACCTCCCAATTGCCAAGTTTTGCCTTTCGATTCTAATCACTTCTCGGAAGCTAGCGTAAAACGTTCCAGTAGGTGATGCGTTTTGCATTCTCTCTCTCTCTCTCTCTCTCTCTCTCTCTCTCTCTCTCTCTCTCTCTCTCTCTCTCTCTCTGTTGAATGAAGCATTAGTGGAGAAGCAGTAATTTTCAAAACACTACTCAAACATGCAAGTCTTGGAGGTCCGTCTAAACATCAATGACGCCAAAAAAAGAAAAAAATAAATAAACAGATAAAAATAAATACCATCTAATTTTACGTATAAATGTACCAGCGTCAGTGATCAAAGGAATAAATATGAATTAATCTCTCTCTCTCTCTCTCTCTCTCTCTCTCTCTCTCTCTCTCTCTCTCTCTCTCCTGATAAAGATGGGTGTCTTCACAAGTGTAGATTCTGATCAAAATCGCTTCTGAAATACCGCGACGTCGGACAGATTCAAATATTGCTATGAAAGCTCTTTGCAAATGTCCTCATCCTGGGAACTTCTTGGAAACCTCATAAGAATGTGACACTCCAATTGCTTTGCTTTTTTAGGCAATTCTAACGTCAGTTTCTTGCGCAGGTTCATGCGTCATAAATATAGTTTGCCACCATCTCAGCGTCTTTGGAAAATGAATTTCAAAAACTCACTTCTGTTGCTGAGAAAGACTTTCTACTAAAACATGACATTGGTTTTCTGTTTTGTAACAGCTGAAATATCAACCTGAAAAATACTGAAAATTTGTAAATTACCTTTGAACAACCAATGACGGTCTCTAAGCAAACTAATAATAATAATAATAATAATAATAATAATAATAATAATAATAATAATAATAATAATAATAATAATAAGGCAAAGTGACAAGGACTGAAGGGATAAAGCTACCAGTCGGGAACAGCATCAAACACAAATGCCTGGGAATAATAGAATGAGTGTATATAAAACACCAAGAGATGAAGGACACGATCAGGAAAGAATATATGCAGAGACTTAAGGCGACACTCAAGCCAAAACTCAACGCCGGAAACATGAAAGCCATAAACACATGAGCAGCGGACGAAGGCTGAACTCCGCAGCATAGACCAGAAAACTAGGAAACACATGACAATACACAAAGCACTACACCCAAGATCAAATACAGACAGACTATACCTAACACGAAAGGAAGGAGGGAAATGTCTACCAAGTATAGAGGACTGCGTCAACATCGAGAGCAGAGCCCTGGGCCAATATCTGAAAACCAGTGAAAACGAGTGGCTAAGGGGTGCATGGGAAGAACGACTGATAAAGTAGAGTCTAAATACTTTGTCGAAATTTTATTTCCTACGTGATTTAACAACTTACAAATAAGTCACACTCATTCCAATTGCTTTGCATTCCAGGTGGAACAAGCAATAGGTAATCAGGAATGACGTGAAGTATTGGCTATCATAAGTTCCGGTGATACGGGATGATAAATAGTTGTTTTTTTTTTTTTTTTTTTTTTTTTGTAGCTGACGGTAAATATATCAGCATTTGATAAGCGTTCAACGTTTTCAGTAGGTGTAGAAATTTTAGATTCTTCTTTTCTGTTTAAGTAGGATTTCTGCTTAGAGGTAAATTGGTTTTCAGGTATTAAAAGATAAATACATTTTTAGGAGACAGTTTGATATAAGATACTTTTGATAAATACCTTTGATGATGTCAATTTAGAATATGTTATTAGAAGAGGCGCCATTTGAATGAAGTTTGTAAAAATACATTCTGGAATAAATAAAAGTAAATTCTTGAAAAAAATTGGTTAAGTTCCCTTTTTTTCGATATTTTAAAGGCCAGCTTCAAAATGAAATTGTTTCGCTAGTGTTCGAGCGATAGAAAGCGAATTTTGGGAAAATTTTGAACGCTTGAAAAAAAATAAATAGAATAGGTAGGTTGCTTTAGATGGTTAAAAAAAATATCAGCTAATATAAATCTTGTCATGCAAAGAATTTTTTTTTTTATTTTGTATTCACAAATATAATTAACCTCCGGAAATAAACTGGTTTACAGTAAATGTTAAATTGTACGTGAAAATTAAACTTAGCAACTTAATCTCTGTTGGTAGGAAGATTTCAAAAGTCCATAACAGGTCTATTATCCACTTCGAGACACCGTACTGTACTTACAACCTGCTTTCGGGCAAGAGGCCATGCCGGCACAAGGTCAGCGTGATTTTAACCAACCAAATTACAAAGTTTCAGGAGCGCATCTTTTGTTAAAATCTAGCTGTTTCACAAAAACAAGTAAATGTTCATTGACAGTCCCAGGGGATCTAATGTCATTATAGCATCCTATCTATCAAATTTTTTTTCACTCAAGCAATGGTTTAATAGCAAGTGGACTTTGAGAGAATTGCATGTTCAAAACATAATAAATTATGCTCTGTATGTTAAAACTGAAATTGGTTGCACGTAACAAACCAAAATCGCCAAAATTAGACGCAAATTCAAACCGAAATAGTCTGCACGTTCAAAGTAAGATGGTTTTCACATTCAGCATAAAACAGGTCACAGATTCAAACCAAGGTATTTTTCATATTCAAACCAAAAGGGAATATTAGGGAAATCTTAGGGAGGAACTAGAAGGGGAACTTTAGGGGAACTTATGGGAACTAGAAGGAGAACTCAGGGGGAACATTAGGGGAAACAAGTAGGAGAAACTTAAGGGGAACAGGGGGAACTAGTAGTAGGACCTTTAGTGGGAACATAAGGGGACAGTATGTGAACTATTACGGGGGACTTCGGGATGAACTAGAAATGGGAACTTAAGAGGAATATTTAAGGGAAACTACAGAGGAACAGTAAGTGGTCCTGACAGCTACTGATTTCCTTAAGGAGACAGGCCACCATCCAAAAGGTGGGCAGAAATCCAGTTTCGATGACAAGAGCAAAGTTGCCTACTGTATGTCTCGAACTGGTAAACCCACCCCTAAGTGGGCCTGACACCTATGGATTTCCTTAAGGAGACAGGCCATCATCCAAAAGGTGGACAGAAATCCAGTTTCGATGACAGAGGCAAAGTTGCCTATGTCTCGAACTGATATACCCACCCTTGAGTGGGCCTGACAGCTACTGATTTCCTTAAGGAAACAGGCCACCATCCAAAAGGTGGGCAGAAATCCAGTTTCGATGACAAGAGCAAAGTTGCCTACTGTATGTCTCGAACTGGTAAACCCACCCCTAAGTGGGCCTCACACCTATGGATTTCCTTAAGGAGACAGGCCATCATCCAAAAGGTGGACAGAAATCCAGTTTCGATGACAGAGGCAAAGTTGCCTATGTCTCGAACTGATATACCCACCCTTGAGTGGGCCTGACAGCTACTGATTTCCTTAAGGAGACAGGCCACCATCCAAAAGGTGGGCAGAAATCCAGTTTCGATGACAAGAGCAAAGTTGCCTACTGTATGTCTCGAACTGGTAAACCCACCCCTAAGTGGGCCTCACACCTATGGATTTCCTTAAGGAGACAGGCCATCATCCAAAAGGTGGACAGAAATCCAGTTTCGATGACAAAGGCAAAGTTGCCTATGTCTCGAACTGGTAAACCCACCCCTAAGTGGGCCTGACAGCTATGGATTTCCTTAAGGAGACAGGCCATCATCCAAAAGGTGGACAGAAATCCAGTTTCGATGGCAGAGGCAAAGTTGCCTATGTCTGGATCTGGTATACCCACCCTTAAGTGGGCCTGACAGCTACTGATTTCCTTAAGGAGAGAGGCCACCATCCAAAAGGTGGGCAGAAACCCAGTTTCGATGACAGAGGCAAAGTTGCCTATGTCTCAAACTGGCATACCCAATCTTAAGTGGGCCTGACAGCTACTGATTTCCTTAAGGAGACAGGCCACCATCCAAAAGGTGGGCAGAAATCCAGTTTCGATAACAGAGGCAAAGTTGCCTATGTCTCGAACTGGTATACCCAACCTTAAGTGGGCCTGACAGCTACTGATTTCCTTAAGGAGACAGGCCACCATCCAAAAGGTGGGCAGAAATCCAGTTTCGATGACAGAGGCAAAGTTGCCTATGTCTCGAACTGATATACCCACCCTTGAGTGGGCCTGACAGCTACTGATTTCCTTAAGGAAACAGGCCACCATCCAAAAGGTGGGCAGAAATCCAGTTTCGATGACAAGAGCAAAGTTGCCTACTGTATGTCTCGAACTGGTAAACCCACCCCTAAGTGGGCCTCACACCTATGGATTTCCTTAAGGAGACAGGCCATCATCCAAAAGGTGGACAGAAATCCAGTTTCGATGACAGAGGCAAAGTTGCCTATGTCTCGAACTGATATACCCACCCTTGAGTGGGCCTGACAGCTACTGATTTCCTTAAGGAGACAGGCCACCATCCAAAAGGTGGGCAGAAATCCAGTTTCGATGACAAGAGCAAAGTTGCCTACTGTATGTCTCGAACTGGTAAACCCACCCCTAAGTGGGCCTCACACCTATGGATTTCCTTAAGGAGACAGGCCATCATCCAAAAGGTGGACAGAAATCCAGTTTCGATGACAAAGGCAAAGTTGCCTATGTCTCGAACTGGTAAACCCACCCCTAAGTGGGCCTGACAGCTATGGATTTCCTTAAGGAGACAGGCCATCATCCAAAAGGTGGACAGAAATCCAGTTTCGATGGCAGAGGCAAAGTTGCCTATGTCTGGATCTGGTATACCCACCCTTAAGTGGGCCTGACAGCTACTGATTTCCTTAAGGAGAGAGGCCACCATCCAAAAGGTGGGCAGAAACCCAGTTTCGATGACAGAGGCAAAGTTGCCTATGTCTCAAACTGGCATACCCAATCTTAAGTGGGCCTGACAGCTACTGATTTCCTTAAGGAGACAGGCCACCATCCAAAAGGTGGGCAGAAATCCAGTTTCGATAACAGAGGCAAAGTTGCCTATGTCTCGAACTGGTATACCCAACCTTAAGTGGGCCTGACAGCTACTGATTTCCTTAAGGAGACAGGCCACCATCCAAAAGGTGGGCAGAAATCCAGTTTAGATGACAGAGGCAAAGTTGCCTATGTCTGGAACTGGTATACCCACCCTTAAGTGGGCCTGACAGCTACTGATTTCCTCAACGAGACAGGCCACCATCCAAAAGGTGGGCAGAAATCCAGTTTCGATGACAGAGGCAAAGTTGCCTATGTCTCAAACTGGTATACCCACCCTTAAGTGGGCCTGACAGCTACTGGTTTCCTTAAGGAGAGAGGCCACCATCCAAAAGGTGGGCAGAAATCCAGTTTAGATGACAGAGGCAAAGTTGCCTATGTCTCAAACTGGTATACCCACCCTTAAGTGGGCCAGACAGCTACTGATTTCCTCAAGGAGACAGGCCACCATCCAAAAGGTGGGCAGAAATCCAGTTTGGATGACAGAGGCAAAGTTGCCTATGTCTCGAACTGGTATACCCACCCTTAAGTGAGCCTGACAGCTACTGATTTCCTTAAGGAGAGAGGCCACCATCCAAAAGGTGAGCAGAAATCCAGTTTCGATGGCAGAGGCAAAGTTGCCTATGTCTGGAAATGGTATACCCAACCTTAAGTGGGCCTGACAGCTACTGATTTCCTTAGGGAGACAGGCCACCATCCAAAAGGTGGGCAAAAATCCAGTTTCGGTGACAGAGGCAAAGTTGCCTATGTCTGGAACTGGTATACCCAACCTTAAGTGGTCCTGACAGCTACTGATTTCCTTAAGGAGACAGGCCACCATCCAAAAGGTAGGCAGAAATCCAGTTTCGATGACAGAGGCAAAGTTGCCTATGTCTCAAACTGGTATACCCAACCTTAAGTGGGTCTGACAGCTACTGATTTCCTTAAGGAGACAGGCCACCACCCAAAAGGTGGGCAGAATTCCAGTTTCGATGACAGAGGCAAAGTTGCCTATGTCTGGAACTGGTATACCCAACCTTAAGTGGGCCTGACAGCTCCTGATTTCCTTAAGGAGAGAGGCCACCATCCAAAAGGTGGGCAGAAATCCAGTTTAGATGACAGAGGCAAAGTTGCCTATGTCTCAAACTGGTATACCCACCCTTAAGTGGGCCTGACAGCTACTGATTTCCTCAAGGAGACAGGCCACCATCCAAAAGGTGGGCAGAAATCCAGTTTGGATGACAGAGGCAAAGTTGCCTATGTCTCGAACTGGTATACCCACCCTTAAGTGAGCCTGACAGCTACTGATTTCCTTAAGGAGAGAGGCCACCATCCAAAAGGTGAGCAGAAATCCAGTTTCGATGGCAGAGGCAAAGTTGCCTATGTCTGGAAATGGTATACCCAACCTTAAGTGGGCCTGACAGCTACTGATTTCCTTAGGGAGACAGGCCACCATCCAAAAGGTGGGCAGAAATCCAGTTTCGGTGACAGAGGCAAAGTTGCCTATGTCTGGAACTGGTATACCCAACCTTAAGTGGTCCTGACAGCTACTGATTTCCTTAAGGAGACAGGCCACCATCCAAAAGGTAGGCAGAAATCCAGTTTCGATGACAGAGGCAAAGTTGCCTATGTCTCAAACTGGTATACCCAACCTTAAGTGGGTCTGACAGCTACTGATTTCCTTAAGGAGACAGGCCACCACCCAAAAGGTGGGCAGAATTCCAGTTTCGATGACAGAGGCAAAGTTGCCTATGTCTGGAACTGGTATACCCAACCTTAAGTGGGCCTGACAGCTACTGATTTCCTTAAGGAGACAGGCCACCATCCAATAGGAGGGCAGAAATCCAGTTTAGATGACAGAGGCAAAGTTGCCTATGTCTGGAACTGGTATACCCAACCTTAAGTGGGCCTGACAGCTACTGATTTCCTTGAGGAGACAGGCTACCATCCAAAAGGTGGGCAGAAATCCAGTTTCGATGACAGAGGCAAAGTTGCCTATGTCTGGAACTGGTATACCCAACCTTAAGTGGGCCTGGCAGATACTGATTTCCTTAAGGAGACAGGCCACCATCCAAAAGGTGGGCAGAAATCCAGTTTCGATGACAGAGGCAAAGTTGCCTATGTCTGGAACTGGTATACCTAACCTTAAGTGGGCCTAACAGCTACTGATTTCCTTAAGGAGACAGGCCACCATCCAAAAGGTGGGCAGAAATCCAGTTTAGATGACAGAGGCAAAGTTGCCTATGTCTCAAACTGGTATACCCACCCTTAAGTGGGCCTGACAGCTACTGATTTCCTCAAGGAGACAGGCCACCATCCAAAAGGTGAGCAGAAATCCAGTTTCAATGACAGAGGCAAAGTTGCCTATGTCTGGAACTGGTATACCCACCCTTAAGTGGGCCTGACAGCTACTGATTTCCTTAAGGAGACAGGCTACCATCCAAAAGGGGAGACAGAAATCCAGTTTGGATGACAGAGCCAAAGTTGGGCCTGACAGCTACTGATTTCCTTAAGAAGACAGGCCACCATCCAAAAGGTGGGCAGAAATCCAATTTCGATGACAGAGGCAAAGTTGCCTTTGTCTGGAACTGGTATACCCAACCTTAAGTGGGCCTGACAGCTACTGATTTCCTCAAGGAGACAGGCCACCATCCAAAAGGTGGGCAGAAATCCAGTTTAGATGACAGAGGCAAAGTTGCCTATGTCTCGAACTGGTATACCCAACCTTAAGTGGGCCTGACAGCTACTGATTTCCTCAAGGAGACAGGCCACCATCCAAAAGGTGGGCAGAAATCCAGTTTTGATGACAGAGGCAAAGTTGCCTATGTCTCGAAACTGGTATACCCACCCTTAAGTGGGCCTGACAGCTACTGATTTCCTTAAGGAGACAGGCCACCATCCAAAAGGTGGGCAGAAATCCAGTTTCGATGACAGAGGCAAAGTTGCCTATGTCTCGAACTGGTATACCAACCCTTAAGTGGGCCTGACAGCTACTGATTTCCTTAAGGAGACAGGCCACCATCCAAAAGGTGGGCAGAAATCCAGTTTAGATGACAGAGGCAAAGTTGCCTATGTCTGGAACTGGCATACCCACCCTTAAGTGGGCCTGACAGCTACTGATTTCCTTAAGGAGACAGGTCACCATCCAAAAGGGGGGCAGAAATCCAGTTTCGATGACAGAGGCAATGCTGCCTATGTCTCAGACTTGTAAACCCACCCTTAAGTGGGCCTAACAGCTACTGATTTCCTTAAGGAGACAGGTCACAATCCAAAAGGTTGGCAGAAATCCAGTTTCGATGACAGAGGCAATGTTGCCTATGTCTCAGACTTGTAAACCGACCCTTAAGTGGGCCTGACAGCTACTGATTTCCTTAAGAAGACAGGCCACCATCCAAAAGGTAGGCAGAAATCCAGTTTCGATGACAGAGGCAATGTTGCCTATGTCTTGAACTGGTATACCCACCCTTAAGTGGGCCCGACAGCTACTGATTTCCCTAAGGAGACAGGCCACCATCCAAAGGGTGGGCAGAAATCCAGTTTCGATGACAGAGGCAAAGTTGCCTATGTCTCGAACTGGTACACCCAACCTTAAGTGGGCTTGACAGCTACTGATTTCCTTAAGGAGACAGGCCACCATCCAAAAGGTAGGCAGAAATCCAGTTTCGATGACAGAGGCTAAGTTGCCTATGTCTTGAACTGGTATACCCACCCTTAAGTGGGCCTGGCAGTTAATGACTTCCTTAAGGAGACAGGCCACCATCCAAAAGGTGGGCAGAAATCCAGTTTCGATGACAGAGGCAAAGCTGCCTATGTCTCAAACTGGTATACCCACCCTTAAGTGGGACTGACAGCTACTGGTTTCCTTAAGGAGACAGGCTACCATCCAAAAGGTGGGCAGAAATCCAGTTTCGATGACAGAGGCAAAGTTGCCTATGTCTCGTACTGGTATACTCAACCTTAAGTGGGACTGACAGCTACTGATTTTCTTAAGGAGACAGGCCACCATCCAAAAGGTGGGCAGAAATCCAGTTTCGATGACAGAGGCAAAGTTCCCTATGTCTTGAACCGGTATACCCACCCTTAAGTGGGCCTGGCAGCTACTGATTTCTTTAAGGAGAGAGGCCACCATCCAAAAGGTGGGCAGACATCCAGTTTCGATGACAGAGGCAAAGTTGCCTGATGACAGAGGCAAAGTTGCCTATGTCTCGAACTGGTATACCCACCCTTAAGTGGGTCTGACAGCTACTGATTTCCTTAAGAAGACAGGCCACCATCCAAAAGATGGGCAGAAATCCAGTTTCGATGACAGAGGCAAAGTTGCCTATGTCTGGAACTGGTATACCCACCCTCAAGTGTGTCTGCTACTGATTTCCTTAAGAAGACAGGCCACCATCCAAAAGGTGGGCAGAAATCCAGTTTTGATGACAGAGGCAAAGTTGCCTATGTCTCAAACTGGTATACCCAACCTTAAGTGGGCCTGACAGCTACTGATTTCCTCAAGGAGACAGGCCACCATCCAAAAGGTATGCAGAAATCCAGTTTCGATGACAGAGGCTAAGCTGCCTGTCTTGAACTGGTATACCCACCCTTAAGTGGGCCTGACAGCTACTGATTTCCTCAAGGAGACAGGCCACCATCCAAAAGGTGGGCAGAAATCCAGTTTCGATGACAGAGGCAAAGTTGCCTATGTCTCAGACTGGTATACCCACCCTTAAGTGGGACTGACAGCTACTGGTTTCCTTAAGGAGACAGGCTACCATCCAAAAGGTGGGCAGAAATCCAGTTTCGATGACAGAGGCAAAGTTGCCTATGTCTCGGACTGGTATACTCAACCTTAAGTGGGCCTGACAGCTACTGATTTTCTTAAGGAGACAGGCCACCATCCAAAAGGTGGGCAGAAATCCAGTTTCGATGACAGAGGCAAAGTTCCCTATGTCTGGAACTGGTATACCCACCCTTAAGTGGACCTGACAGCTACTGATTTCCTTAAGGAGACAGTCCACCATTCAAAAGGTGGGCAGAAATCCAGTTTCGATGACAGAGGCAAAGTTGCCTATGTCTGGAACTGGTATACCCACCCTTAAGTGGGACTGACAGCTACTGATTTCCTTAAGAAGACAGGCCACCATCCAAAAGATGGGCAGAAATCCAGTTTAGATGACAGAGGCAAAGTTGCCTATGTCTCGAACTGGTATACCCACCCTCAAGTGGGCCTGACAGCTACTGATTTCCTTAAGAAGACAGGCCACCATCCAAAAGGTGGGCAGAAATCCAGTTTTGATGACAGAGGCAAAGTTGCCTATGTCTCAAACTGGTATACCCAACCTTAAGTGGGCCCGACAGCTACTGATTTCCTCAAGGAGACAGGCCACCATCCAAAAGGTATTCAGAAATCCAGTTTCAATGACAGAGGCTAAGTTGCCTATGTCTGGAACTAGTATACCCACCCTTAAGTGAGCCTGACAGCTACTGATTTCCATAAGGAGACGAGCTCAACTGACGAATTCCAGATAATGCTAAGAGCCAAATGAATGGGTCACTGACTGGCCTGACAACTGCGTTGTCGAAGTCACACCAAAGGCAGCTAGGGAGGACCCCAGCCACACCTTCAGAGGAACCTCAGAAGGTGTGGGGGAACACCTTCAGAGGAACCTCGGAAGTTGTGTGGGGGAATGCCTTCAGAGGGTCCTTGGAAGGCGTGGGGGGACGCCTCGAAAGGAACCTAGGAAGGATCAAGGAGTCCTTCCCCTGCCACCAGAGGTGCATCTTCGACCCTGCAACCGTCAAGTCAACCTGTGACTCATCCATACTGCCCTTCAGATGTCTCATGCCCTGCATCCTTCCTGCTGCGCAAGCCAGCCAAAATTCCTCCATCAGCTACAGGTGGCTGGCATTGCGATTACATCTGCTGTCTGTCCCTTCTGAACAGCTGCCACGAGTTGGGCTTCCTCAGGAATTCTTTCATTCGTCTCCCTGAATTAGATCCTCGACCATCTGGGTTAGGACTGCCCACTGCTTCCCGTAGTCATCCTTTTCTTGTTGGGCATTGTGGTACATCCTGTGCTGTTCCTCTTCTAACTTTTGCACTTGGTCAAGTAGGTCCTTTTCCTCACTTGTCTTGTCTGGGTCCTCTTCTTTGCTGTTGTTGTCCAGGCTTTTGTTTCTACAGTCCAGTGCAATATGTTCCAGATGGAAGTTCCTCTGAGCAGTCCCATGGAGGAGCGTCATTAACATATACTTATCCTGATTTCTGAGTTCTTCCTCCTGCGTCCTTAGGTGCTCCCTGGCACGTTTTCGTTCTTTAATTATATTCTCCTCTTGTATCGTGCACTTTTCTCTCAATCTTTCACATTCTTTCCTAAGTTGTTCAAGTTCACGGAGGTTTATACTGTCTGCCTTCTTCAAAGAGCAGATCTCTCCTTCTGCACATTCTAGCGCTTCCTTAAGCGTGATATTTTCGGCTCCTAAATCTGTGACCCAGTTCCTCATGACCTGGACTTCTTCTTTTAGAATCTGGGTCTTCTCCAGTTCATCTCCTAACTGCTTCTTGAGTAAAGTGATATCCAGGCATCTGTCTCCCAAATCTTGCTTAATCAAGGTATTTTCACCTCCTAGTTCAGATACCCAGTTCCTCATGACATCAAGTTCTGACTCCAGTTGTCGTTGGAGAGCCATGTTGTCCTCTTTCATGTCCAGAATTTGATTTTCTAGCACTCCCAGGTGTAACTGGTCCTTCTCAGCTTCTATAGCTCTACGTACCAGTAATTCCTGCTGATGGTTTACTTCCCTCTCCTTCTCTTCATTTGCCCTCTTAAAACAGTCCCTCTCTGAAGCAAGCGCTTGATTGTTTGCTTCGATTTCCTTCAGTCTGAGGTCCAGTTCGTTGGCCTTGTCAAAAGCACTCTCCAGTTCTCTGTCTTTCTGTACCATCTTTTGCTGGAAGACACTTCGTAATTTTCTTTCTTCGTCGTCTCTTTTCCTTAACAAGTGATCTTTCTCTTCCAGTTGATTCTCCAGCGACGCTATGTTATCCATCAGTTGCTTTTGTAAGGTTTCCATGGCATCATCTCGGCTTAAGGCCAGTTCATAATCATCTTGCAACTTGCGTTTTTCAGCTTGCACTTGTTCCTTTTCAATGTTCAGATGTTCGATTTCTCTTGTCAGTTCTGTTCCCTCAGCTGCTTTCTTTTCGAGCAGAAGATCCTTGTCCAAAATTTGCTTTTGAAGCCACACAATCTCTTTATTTGCTTCGTCCAACAGGCGTTCCAGTTGTAGTCCTCCGTGAACTTGACAGATTTCCAGTTCCTTTGCTGAGGTCTGTTTTTCCTTATCCAGTTGTTCTGGATGTTGTCTCGGCAACTGAGGTTCTTGGTTTATGTCTTCCAGTTCTTCTTCTTCCTCCTCATCATCAGAGCTGTCGAGTATTTCAGTTTCAAAAATTTCTTGTTCTTCCTCCTCCTCCTCCTCCTCCTCTTCCTTAATGCTGTAGAGTTCTTCAGTTTCGAAAATTTCTTCCTCCTCCTCCTGATCATCCGAGGTTTCTAAATCTTCGGTTTCCAGAATTACATCCAAAGCGGGCACTTCCAGGTCGTCTTCTTCACGGTCAAGGTCATCGCATCCAATGAGTTTAAACGTCCAGTAAACAGCCAAGGGCAACGCCAAGGCCCCTGCCATCAAGGCCATCCAAGGGACGGCACCGGCAAAGGCTGACGTGTCAATGCCTCCGCTGTGCGGTCGCGTTTCCACGACCTCTGGGCTACAAGACTCGGCGACGACGGCATGATGAAGAGTTTCCCGTAAGCGTCCAGTAATTCCTCGAGCGCGAAGTAAGTTGAATAAGTCCTCCTCGATCGACATGTATATTTCACAAACAATGAGCACTAGTACGAGCACATTCCATGCAAATACTTGAAAGGCAAACATTATGCAAATGTTAACCGTTTACTCTGGCTTTCACCAAGTGTAGTTTTAGAATCTGCCACGACCTTGATACGTATCCGAAGGAGCGAGCGGGATTCCTTCGGAGTCTTTAATGAGGACTCCTAAGGAATTCCGGTGGGAGCCGGAGTCTTCCTCGGAACGGATTCTTCTTCTTTTTCTTCTTCTTCTTCGCTTCCAGAAGAATGATGAGGACTCCTCATCATTTCTTGGCTCATCTCCAGAGAATTCTTCTTGGTTTTCTCCGTCTTCCTCCTTCTCTATCTCTTCTTCTTCTCCTTCGTTGGGGAGTTCTGAAGACAGTCAGTCTCCGGGTGCTCCTGGAGGCGCCGCCTCTGAAGAAGTTGCTTGAAGGATCGAAGCATCGTCCAAGGAATCCCAAGGAATCCTCAGAAATCGCAATCCCCAAACCTCACCTCAGCTGAAATCATAAGACTATTTTTTCCCTGTCTAATATTCTCCTTTATATCTGTCTACTTACGCCAGTCTCTCTATTTCTCTTTTTTTCATATTTCTCAAATTTATTGATGCCATATTTCGCTTTGTTGGTTTTGTTTTATCTTTCATGAAAGAACTTCTAGATATTCGTCTTTTCCATTTGCTATTACTATTATTAATTTTAAATGTTCACGTTTGGCTTTCATCGGTGTTTTAATTCGTAACTTTATTCTTACTAGTAATTGTAATGCTGTAGTGATTATTATTCTTCTTCTTCTTCTTCTTCTTATTATTATTATTATTATTATTATTATTATTATTATTATTATTATTATTATTATTATTATTATTATTATTATTATTATTAATCAAACAAAAACTTCTTTCAGTTTTCTCTGAAGATGGAAAGAGAACCCCACAAGATTCCTGTGTATAACTTGTTTACTTGTAAATACTTACATACGAGTATATTACTTGAATCTCGAGTACTTTCAGGTCCTAACCGTGACCCTTTTTCAAGAGATGTGAAGGTGGTCAGGCTGGTTCAAGGCCCAGCAATATCTTGAAAAAGGGTCACAGTTAGGACCTGAAAGTACTGGAGATTCAAGTAATATGTAAAATTTACAAGTAAACAAGTTATACACAGGAATCTTGTGGGTTTCTCTTTTCATTATTATTATTATTATTATAAACCTACACACGTAAGAGAGCCATATTCATATTACAGTAACACAACCAGTGCTTAAAGGAAACTAACCAACAACTTATGTCCATTTTTATTCAGGCCACCACCTTAATATCAAAATGTCCATTTTTTCTTGTGTTTTTACGAGCATTGCTCACTGTCAGTCCCCGGTGTTTGGATCGAGAAATCGAATACATAAGAAAAATAGGGACAGATTTATGTTATCCTTCACACAAAATGGTGTTACTGGGCGCTTTGAAAGGCACAAATATTGTTTTTTACTTAGTGGATATTATCGAGAGCAAACGCTATTCACAGCTCCTGAGGGAAACACTGCCGTTTTTGCTTGTGGCCTCGTGCCTGCATTATTACCTTTGAAGCATTTCATGTCACTCTAAACGCTCTGAAACACTTTTCATGGGCCTGTTTAATAGTAAATGAAAGCTTAGGCTGACTATATATATATATATATATATATATATATATATATATATATATATATATATATATATATATATATATATATATATATATATATATATATATATATATATATATATATATATATATATATATATATATATATATATATATATATATATATATATATATATATATATATTATATATATATATATATATATATATATATATATATATATATATATATATATATATATATATATATATGAAATTTATTTTATCACACCGTGATTTATATACAATCATGAAGCTACAAATGTCGTTTAATATCCAATTCACGCTACTTCGGGAATATCCCCAATGGGGAATTATCACCGAAGGGGAATTTTATAATTGATAAATGAATCGGTACAGATGGCTCAGTGGGTAGACCGTCGACTGGAGTCGTTGGAAGGAAACTGTGTCGAGGGATCGAGACCCGTCAGTACCGATCCATTTATCACATAAAATTCCCCTTCGGTGATAAATCCCCAT
>JANJGK010000031.1:28952304-28969804 GCA_039081455.1 Macrobrachium rosenbergii | reverse complement strand
GCGTGTAATCACTTACGAAATGCAGAACGATGCAGCAAGCACATCCCAATCAGTTGTGGTGCATAGGGTGACGAACATCAATGCAGGAATTACAAATTTTAAAGGGTTAGTTGACGGGAAGCCAACCCAAAATATAGAAACTTTCATTGAGTCAGTGAACAATTATCTGAATTCCAAGAAAATTACGAATGGCACTGAAGCTTTAACAGAGGCAAAAGCGTTCTTGGATTTGGATAAAGAAGATATTGGAAAACGGGCACGCAGTTTCGGGTTCAGAAGGTGTAGAAATTGGAATGAACTGCAGAAATTTCTACGAGCTACTTATGGCGGAGTTCAACGTGAGTGTGCAGTTCGGAATTTGCGAGCGTTTCTCAAAATAAAGAAGGGCAACGATTCACTGGTCACATACAGTGCGAATTTATTTGATGCAGTCGGTGAGTTAAAGAAATCTATAACAGGCTCTCCATGGGTAACTGGAAATAATATCTCCTTAGATAATTTTGAAAGATTGTTACACTTTGCTTGCCTTTTAACATCGGTCCCAGATGTAATTGTAGATAGTTTTGACAAAAGAATTGATCTGGATACAGACGAATCCTTTTTGTTTGTACAGGTTAACAAAAATCTATCAAAATGCCCGACGCTAGACAGTAGTTTTGTGAAGGGAGGTGCTAAGATTTCAGCTACAGTGTCAAAACCGCAGAATAATGCGAACTCCTCAAATCTAGGAAATGATGCAGGAGCGAAATCATGCGCACGGGTGGAATTGAGGAAAACCTCAGAGAGATCAGTAACAACAATTCATTGTTTTAATTGTGATAAAATAGGACATAGTAAATCAAATTGCAGAGTGAGATATTGTTCAGTTTGCAAATCTTCAGACCATGGATGGAGATTTTGCCCAGCCACAAAGAATAGAGATTATTCAGGGAAGTCACGGGGTGGTTTTTCTATATATGACAGAAGAATTCCACATGATGCAAGTTCTAGATACACAAAGGAACAGCAGAATTTTCACAAGGCAAGTCTGAAAACGGACATAGGATAATGACTAACAGGTCTTAGAGTCACTAGAACCTAGGCCAATTGTAAGGGGTTTTTCTAATGGCATTGAAATTTCTATTTTCATTGATTCTGATAGCTCAGTTAACTTCGTAAATGCTGACCTTTTTCACTCGAAGTTTCCAGAGTGCAAATTAGTCCCTACTAGTGAGACAGTGTGTGACGTACAAGCGAGGAAACTGAATATTTTAGGTTCGTCATTTCTTACGCTTTGTATCGGCGGAAAGACAATAGTAGAATCATTTTTGGTCATAGAAGGATTAGCCTTAGGTGAAATGATTTTGCTAGGACACCCTTCTTGCATGCGACATAACACCAACATTCTTACGGGAATTCAGGGGATTACAATAGGTGAGCCAGGTTGTTTTGTTCCATATATACACAGGGAAAAAACTTGTGAGAAACCTAAGACGCAGTCTGAGACATGTGTAACACAGTCATTAGAGAGTGAAGATATTCCATGAAGATCTTTCAAGGGATTTTTGTTGGAAGATATTGAATTGCAACCGCGAGTTCCTACATTGGTTAAAGTGTCGATGAAAGAGAAAAAGTTTCCTTCTCGTGTATGCGTTGTTGAGGGAACCGAGAAATTCAAAGACGTTGTGAGTACGGTGTCAGTAAATGAAGTTTCAGTCGCAGGCGTGACTACATTAGAATTAGTTAGCTATCAAGACTCAGTGAAAAAATATCACAAGGGTACTTATGTAATTGATTTTGAAGAGTTTAATGAAGAACATAAATTAGTGAGTTTTTGTGGAGACGGGAATATGTTTCCTAACGAGGAGCAACAGTTCCGAAGTCAGGTTCTGCATGAACATTTGGCTAAAGTTGATTATCCTGAATATTCAGATAAAGTAGAGAAAGTGTTGAAAGAATATTTAGATATCATTGCTTTGAAGGGAGATAAATTAGGAGTTACAGATGTTTTAGAACATTCAATTCGCCTAGAGAAAGGTACAAATCCCATATATATTCCAGCATATTGAATTCCCTTTAAGATCAGAGAAGAAGTAGAAAAGGAAGTTCAGAGATGGGAGTCGGAGGGAATTATTAGACAGAGCTCTTCCCCCTATAATTTTCCTTTATTAGCGGTTCCGAAGAAAGACGGTAGTATCAGAGTTTGTGTAGATTTTCGTAAATTGAATGAAAGAACATGTCCAGATAGATACCCTGTAGCCTGTTTGCCTGATTTGTTTGTTGAGATCGGTGGCAAGAATATATATTCATCTATAGATCTTATGCAAGGGTTTCTACAGGTTCCGCTTTGTGAGAGTAGCCGTAAATATACAGCATTTTCGGTACCAAAGGGACATTACGAGTTTAATAGGATGCCTTTTGGATTACAAGGGTCCCCAATAACATTTACTAGACTGATTAACACAGTACTTCATGGCTTGTTAGGAAAGTCGGTGTTTGTGTACATGGATGACATTCTCATATGCACAGATACGATTGAAGAACATCTAAAGGTGTTAAAAGAAGTCCTCAAGCGATTACGGTTCGCTGGATTAAAGGTCAAATTGGCCAAATGTGAGTTTCTGAAGAGGAAAATTGTCTATTTAGGTCATGTTATCTCTAAAGAGGGAGTCAGAGTGAATGATGAGAAAGTTAAAGCCATTGTGAATTTTCCAGTTCCCAAAACCAGGAAACAGATTCATTCGTTCCTAGGTATGTCGGGTTTCTTTCGCCGTTTTGTGCGGAATTTTTCTACAATAGCGTCTCCATTGACAGATTTGTTACAAGAAGACGTTAAGTTTGTTTGGGGTGATAGTCAGCAATTAGCTTTTGAGAAGCTTAAGAACGCTTTGGTGAACCCACCTGTTTTGAAGTTTCCAGATTTTAGTCAACCGTTCACCTTAGTGACTGACGCGAGTCAGGAAGGTATAGGTGCGTGTTTGATGCAGAAATTTGAGGGGAAATTACACCCAATTGCTTTTTATAGCAGAAAGTTCAAAACGCGTGGTAGTAACGAAAGGCTGATGTCAGTTGTGGACAAGGAGGCTTTCGCAGTCGTCTCTAGCCTTGTTCATTTTAAGATGTTGTTGATGGGAAATAAAGTTGAGATTTTTACAGATCATCAACCGTTGTTAGAGCTTTTTAATAAGCCAAATTTGTCGCCCAAGAGAGCGCGGTGGTTTTTGACATTGAGAGATTTTGATGCAAACCTCAAATACATTGAAGGTAAGCATAATGTGGTTGCAGATGCATTGAGCAGATATTTTCCGGTCGAGGATGAGGGAGTACAAACCGAATCCTGTGTGAGAGAAGAGAGTAAATATTTGGTGTCAAATGTCTCTGATACTAGTAGTTCTGAGATATCGCACGTAGAGGACATACACGTTTCTACAGTGCATACTTCGGGGAGAAATAGTGAGTCGGCAGTCTCGCGAGAGATTGTTGTTTGTGATATTGAGGGTAACGCCGTGTGTTATATTACGGGTGAAAATGTCACTTGGGACATAGGCTTGCTCGAACAAAAGCAAGATGAAGATAAATTGTTGTCGGATGCTAAGGCATTTCTTAGGGGAGTTTCACCGAAGAAAGGGTATAAGTTGCCTTTTTCTGGTCTAGAGTTGGAGAATAATTTATTGGTGAGGAAAGTTAAGTATAACTTGCGAAGTACTCGAAGCATGGGTGAAATTACACAAATCATCGTGCCAGAGAGTCTAGTACCACAAGTTCTAGACATTGTACATTGTAAATTTGGTTCGCCTCATTTAGGTGTTGACAAGACGTATGAAAACGTCAGGTCAAAGTTCTTTTGGAAACATGTTTCCCGCGGTAGAAGCCTTTGTGAAGAAGTGCGCTATTTGCAATGCAAATAAGCCAGCGACGACAGTGTCGTGTCGTTTGGGTTCATATCCCGTACCACATAGGCCGTTTCAGAGAGTGCATATGGATATTCTGGGTAACTTCTCAGAGTCCGCTTATGGTTATAGACATTTATTAGTAGTTGTTGACGAGTTAACTCGCTTTGTTGAGATTTTCCCACTGAAGTACAAATCAGCTGAGTAAGTTGCTATAGCGTTCTTTAAGGGGATAATTTGTAGATATGGTGTTCCTGAATGTCTGCTCACAGACAATGGTAGGGAATTTGTTAATAAGACTTTAGACGGTCTTGCTAATTTACTGGGAATAAAGAAAGTGTCTATAATCCCGTATAGACCAGAAGCGAATGGGTTATGTGAGAGGGCGAATCGGAAAATAATTGAGGCGTTGCGCATGACAGTGGGCGGTTCCGATACACATTGGGACAGATCGTTAGATGAGGTAAGACATAGTATCAACACTATGGCGAATGACACAATTAAGTTGTCTCCAGCAGAAGCTTTGTATGGGTACTAGTTGAAAGGACCTTTTGATTTGTTACCAGAGCAAGTTAAGGGTGATGTCACGGTCACTTCATTGATAGATACCGCGAAGGAAAGATTTGCGTGTATCGGTAAGGAACTCGAACTTAGTTCACGTGCAATGATAGAGAAGAGTAACGCGAAATCGAGGGGAGTAGCTTTTTCTATGGGTGATAGAGTGTTTGTTAAAGTAAATATTCGGAATGATCTGAATTATAAGTTAAGTCCAAAGTTCCATGGACCTTTTGAGATTGTAGGGATCAAAAGAGGGAATAGATTTGTAGTAAAAGACATAAATACCGGTGTGACGAAATTAACTCATATTTCAAAGTTAAAGAGAGTTGGGATGTAATGGAACATTTGTATATAGTCATGTAAGGGGATATTTGTATATAGTTAGAGGGATAAATGGGTTGATATTTGTATATATTGTATATAATACTTGTTTTTTTTTTTGTTGTTTCTTTTTTTTTCTTTTTTTTTTGTGTCTCGTGTTCATTTTAGATAAATTAGAGAATGGGAGAAGTAAAAGAGCAGCACCTTTAGTTCTTGTAGGTGTGGGCGTGATTGCTGCGATTGGAGCGATGTCCATTGGGAGTTTAGTCAAAGTAGCAGAAGTTCAAAAAGACTTAATAGCTCAAGGGAAACAGTTAAATCAGTTGCAAGAGAGTAATAAGAAGTTGAGTAATAGTTTTGAAACAATGAGACGTTCTTTGAATGATTTGTCAGTTTCAGTAGAAGGTTTGAAAGAAGATCTTGATGTGACAATTGCATTCCTTACGATCCAACATACCGTTCTTAATGTTGAGAAAGAAACTGATTCTCTAAGGACAGAAGTGCAAATGCAAGTTAAAGCAATTATTGCTGCAGCAGATGGTCGTGTGTATGGTGACATGTTACCTTTGGGATACTTAGAAAATGTTCTAAGGAATTCCGCTTACCTCCATGGGGCGAAAGTTTTATTTTCGGGGAAAGATTTGTATTTATATTATAATGTTTTGAGAGTGAGACTGTCTGATCGGGGATTATTAATATATGTTCCTGTCAGTACCATGAAACCTTTCCTTAGCTTTGTTATTAGACCTTTTCCGAGTGCTTTTGGAGACTCAGTAGTGATATGGGATGGAGTAGAGACTATGTTCATTTTGGGAGATCAATATCAGGGTTCGGGAGTTGATTATAAGACAAGTTGTACTTTAGTTAGAGAGAAGTATGTGTGTGACAGTAGTATTTTCCAGTTGCGAGTTGTATCTGTGGGTGGTTGTGAATTATCATTAGTTCATGGACAGACACCGACAGAATGTGACTTTAGACAGTTCCTGCGAGATTACCACATTGTGTCCACCAGCACCCTTACTGCCGTGTTTTGCAAGGAGTGTTCAGTTACAATGATGTGCCAGGGCAACAAGTCGATATCATTTGTTCTTCAAGGATCCAAGCTGTTTGATGCTGCATGCCGTGTGATGTCAACGAACTTCTTGGTTATCAGCCGTGCTGTATTCAACAGTTCCGAGAAGATAATTATGCGTCATACGTATAACGAGCATTTGGTAGTGGCGGTACCTACAACCAAGGTGCCAATGACTGTTCCACCGTTGGAGGACATCGACGATCCCGTGATGTTCGAGTATCAGGAATATATTATGCCGACAATTTTAATCGTCTTAATAGCTATTTTACTGATAATTCTTGTTGTGGGGGTAGTAAAGCTTATTCGTGTTTGTAAGATTACATGTAAAGGCTCTAAGAACACAACCCCAGTGACTTTGGAAGTGCGTCATGAGAGCAGTCCTTAAAGCTGCAGT
Source organism: Macrobrachium rosenbergii (assembly GCA_039081455.1). Classification (NCBI taxonomy): domain Eukaryota; kingdom Metazoa; phylum Arthropoda; class Malacostraca; order Decapoda; family Palaemonidae; genus Macrobrachium; species Macrobrachium rosenbergii. Next base: position 28,963,587 of record JANJGK010000031.1, on the reverse strand, counting down.
GCAGTAGACATGGCTAATTGAGCATAGCTCTATTTTGTTATGGTTTATACATGTTTTTTTTATTTTTAGTTCGCCATTAAGAGAGCGAGACGCTCTTATGGGGTGGCCGAGCTCTATTTAAAGGACACATATATGCATTTCATAGGTTCAATGCTTTAAGATGTTATCGTGGAAGGTTCGGAGTGAGAGCGAACTGGGTCGAGAGATTCGATGCGAGATTGCTGAAACAGTGCATAGTTTGATTCCTTCAGCTCTTTGCGCGAGAAGCTCAGCAATATTGGAGATCAGGTGATCTCCGAAGCGCTATGTATATTCGTGAGTACGTGCGTTACTTTGATCTAGATTATGCCAAAATCTGCCCTAAAAGTGAGTTTGATCGTTCATTAACGTGATAGAACTGCAGCTATACAGTCATAACTTTGAAGTGGTTCCAGGCTTTGAAAATCGGCAGATAAGGTAGAGTCTCAAATCTCTGTTTTTTATGGGAGAAAATTGAACTTGTGATTTTTACCATGATTTTCTAATCATTATGAACTTATGAACTGGTGTGGGAAATTTAATATGAATATTCATACCTCTTTTATGTTATTATTTTGTTATGTTACGTTTGCCATATCTTGGCTATGCATTTTACACTTTCCATTATTGTGTTTTGTATTTCATATATTTTTGGGAGTTTTCTATCATATTTAATTCTTTCGACAGATGTCTGTGGACTTGTGGAAATAGCTGGGTGGTTTGATAAAGAGGACATATGCAAGTCATTTGCAATGTCAGTCTCTTTATGTGGTAGACCTTGTTTTGTGTTTTGACATGACGTTTAGTTGTTGATTTGGGAGTATGTGAGATTTTGTGTATTTCCAGGCTGTTAGCCATAATGAGACTTCTTTAGTCAGAAGTGCTTCGCAATTTAGAGTTTAGTTATCTGACTCGATAATTCATTTATTATGCATTTTAATCTTTGCTTTGTTTTATTCATTTCTTGTTGGGTTATTTGAATAATAAACCTATTTTTGTAGGAAATACTATGTTTCCTTTGGATGGTCCATTTAGTTGCTTTGAGAGAATGAGTGAGGTCAGGGTGGATGAGCTTCGGTAAACGATGAGAGAGAGAGAGAGGGATTCGGGCTGAGAGAGAGGAATAGTGCAACTGAGATCAAGGGTCGGATTTTACGTCTTCTTCCTGAAATTAGATCGCTTAGATCACGCTATGTACACTTCCAAAAAAAGTGTTGATCTGTTCCCTGTAACACATTGAAAAAATCATATTACTACAAGAGGCCTTTGATAGTCGTTTTAGTAATTTTGCTGAAGAAGAAGATTGCATGCTTGCATTTATAAATCCATTTTACTTACTGAACATAACATTCTGAAGATGCCTAGTAATATAAAGATGGAACTTATTGATCTAAAAGCAAATTCAGTACTGAAGAGTAAATTTAATGAACTTCCCTCACTCCCAAGTGCATCTGAAATGCTTAATTTTTGGCGATCATTACCATGTGAACATTTTCCAGAACTGAGAAAATTTGCCCAAAGTTATGCCTGTCGCTTTGGAACAACATACAGATGCGAGCAAGCATTTTCATCCATGAAAATGATCAAGAACAAACTGAGGTCGCGACTATCCGATTCAAATCTGAAGAATTGTCTGTTGCTCTCAGTTACTAATTTAACTCCTAATATTACAGATTTGGTGAAAGCAAAGCAAAGTCAAAAGTCTCATTAAACCTAGTTATGTTTATTTTTCCTGCATGTGAAATTACTTTTCTTTAAAACTGCTAATTGTGTTCACATACTTTTATTCGTACTTTCAGAAATAACTAATGAATATTATCAATACAAATTCAAAGTGTCAATAAAGTAAGTACAGTTTACCTTGTATCTATGTTAAATCCTTTCCTTTACAACTGCTACATCTGTCCACACTATCATATATATATACATATATATCAAATGATTATATGTATAACTGCCAAATATGTCCAAATTACCATACTTAAAGGATTGAAAAGGGGTTAAAGTTTGTGTGGCGCAACTGAATTAGAAGTGCAGAAAATTGGTGCATGGGGAACAAAAGGTTGGCCACCCCTGAAGTAGACGAAGACCCAGAAATGTACAGAGACAGGTGAATGAAAACCAGAACAGAGGAATGGCACAACAAACCAATGAACGGACAGTACATGAGACAGACTAAAGAACTGGCTAGCAATGAAACATGGCCATGGCTACGGAGGGGAGTACTCAAGAGGAAAACAGAAGGAATGCTAACAGCGGTACATGATCAGGCCCTAAGGACCAGAATGTCCAAAGAACAATAGATGGAAATAACATCCCACCCATATGCAGGAAGCACAATATGAAGGACGAGACCATAAACCACATAGCAAGCGAATGTCCGACGCTTGCACAGAACCAGTACAAAAAGAGGCATGATTCAGTAGCAAAAGCCCTCCACTGGAGCCTGTGCAAGAAACAGCAGCTAGCTTGCAGCAGTAAGTGGTACGAACACCAACCTGAGGGAGTGATAGAAAACGATCAGGCAAAGATCCTCCGGGACTGTGGTATCAGAACAGATAGGGTGATACGTGCCAACAGACCAGACTTGACGCTGATTGACAAAATCAAGAAGGTATCACTCACTAATGTCGCAATACCTTGGGACACCAGAGTAGATGAGAAAGAAAGAGAAAAAATTAAGTATCAAGACCTGAAAATCGAAATAAGAAGGATATGGGATATGCCAGTGGAAATTGCACTCATAATCATAGGAACTCTAGGCACGATCCCAAGATCCCTGAAAAGGAACCTGGAAAAACTAGATGTCGAAGTAGCTCCAGGACTCATGCAGAAGAGTTTGCTATTACAAACAGCGCAAATAGTGAGAAAAGTGATGGACTACTAAGGAGGCAGGATGCAACCCGGAACCCCACACTATAAATACCACCCAGTCGAATAGGATGACTGAGATAGACTAAGGAAAATAAATAAATAAATAAATAATAATAATAATAATAATACTAATAATAATAATAATAATAATAATAATAATAATAGTTAAGCAGGCTTTTATATGTGATGAGAAAAACTGATAAATTCATTGTAAGACCAAACAGGATTTGATCATTAATTACTAATCGAAAATTCACCAAATTTTATAATATAGGTTCCTGGTATGTCTACATGTTACCATCACTAAATGAAGCAATATGTTTAGAAGACTGAAATTTATGTCAATAGAAATGAGAATGACGATAATAATGACCAACAATGACCATTTAAACAATCTTCCGAAAAAATTCTATATTCAAAGCAGACTAAACATCAGTGACGCCAAAAAAAAACAGTAAATAAATAAATACCGCCTTCTTCCCCTGCAAAAACATGTTGGTAATCATCTAATTTTACGTATAAATATTCCAGGGTCAGTGATCAAAGGAAAAAATATGAATTAATTTCTCTCTCTCTCTCTCTCTCTCTCTCTCTCTCTCTCTCTCTCTCTCTCTCTCTCTCTCTCTCTCTCTCTCTCGCCCGATAAAGATGGGCTTCTTCACACGTGTAGATTCTGATAAATATCGCATCTGAAATGCCGCGATGTCGGACACATTTAAATGAAAATGAGAAAATAAGAAATAGGAAATCTGATAAAAAAATAGAACATGGAGGAAATGTATGTAACAAATATTGTCAAATATATCTTTTATCGATACTCCGAAACACGTGTTAAAAAGAGTTTCCTAAAACTGGTTGGCCTCTTTGCCAGACAGCGAATAAAATGTCATAAAAGGAAAACTGAAAATGGAAACTCCTAGCGACATCAAATTCTGGTTGTTAGGTAGGGCCGGCCTTCTGCTAGGGCAGGTTTTTGTTCAAGGAGGCTAAGTTCAACCAGTTTCTGTAGCTTAGTAATGTATCTGTTTTTATTGTACAACGAGCTACACAGCGCTGGAACCTGGCACTGACCGTCATGCCTCCCTTACCCTCCCGATCCTACCTACCCTGCCTCCACCCGGGCCGGACAAACAGGTTTGCAGGAGGAGGGTGGATGTGTCATGTCTCCCCTACCATCCTGATCCCCTACCTACCCTACCCCACCCCACCCGGGTGGACAAATAGGTTTGACAGAGGAGGGTGGATGTGTCACGTCTCCCCTACCCTCCTGATCCCCTACCAGGACATACAAGAAAGACCCACTCGGATTTTATTATTATAGATAGATAGTTGGCATCGCACCCTTTCGTTAAACTATCATAACCTAATAAGTCTTAACATCAATAATGATGGCTGACCTTCAGTCTTGTTTTCGTTAATATTTGACAAAATGTCTGAAATGCTCTTTTTGTTTGTAGCGCATTACTACAGTGTTGACCTCGGTCTTCTAAGCAACCTAGGTTCAAATACCACCTGGGCAGGAGAATTTATTCATTCATTTCTGGAGGCCTGGCGCGTAGACTGACCTAAAAATGTATATCTTCCTCTATATTACAGATGTCTCTCCTTAGAAATATTTTGAGCCTTATAAATATAAATTATTTAATTACCACGTGTCCCCATATCGCCATAAGGAATAGTACTAATAATTGCCCTTCTGTTTAGAAGAATTAGTTCCATTTGTGAAGTGCCCGTTTCTTTACTGACTTCTAATTTACTTTAAACAGAATTCCCACAGCACTACCACTACCATGAATGCTTTTCCCTCTGAATAGCCTATGGAATTGGAATACAGAATTTAGGCCCAAGGCCAAGCGCTGGGAACCATGAGGTCATTCAGCTCTGAAAATAATGTTGAGACAACTGTTAGGAGAGGGTGGAGAGTAAGAAAAAAATGGGAATGTAAATAGAGGTATAATAGAAGGAATGAAAGAGGGTATAGCTAGGGGTCGAAGGTAGGCTGCAAAGAACCTTAAGTAATGCCTACAGTGCACCGCATGAGGTGCACAGACGGCACTACTCTCCTACGGGAGGAAAAGCCTATGTAAAACTTTCCAGTTTTCTTTTTGCGTCATAAACTACAAACCCCGCTCACACTTCAATACAGATAATTCAATACAAGTCAAGATAGAATAAGAGTACTCTTTAAAGCAAATAATTCTGTTTTACTTTCTTCACCACGGGACCTCTGAAATACACCTTGGAAAATAGACTTTTACAACAAGAGGCGGAAGACGACGGTCGTTCCTATGTAAACCCTGGCCTTAGGGTCTGGAGATTCAACGTGACCTGTTTGAGTCTCCGTAGAAGAAACACCAGTCATTCCACAAGATTTCCGAGTGGCTGAAGTTATCTGATAACTCTGTTCTTCTCTCAACTGTCTATTGATCTTCCTGACTGACCCGATATTTTCCTCTCCTGGGGAACCCTTGAAATCTTCTTTATGGTACCTTTATTTTTGGACTTTACCCATACATTCCTTTTGATCTATAACGAGAAGATCTATTACTATCCCATGGTTCTTTGAACGAAGGCATAGCAATACGAAAACAGTCTTTTTTCTTGTTCTTCTGAGAGGAGATTCGATTCTATCAGCAAAAAAAGGGGGGCCTATACAGCTAAGTTACTAAATGATACAACCCGAAAAAAATGCAAGCAATGCATTCGAGTTGGTGGACATTGTTAAAGAACCAGCGAAAATGTTTTCACTGCGTTGTCTAAATTTAACGGAGAATTGGTAGAATGTCCCAGGTTCGTGGATTCGGATTCAAAGAATGCCATTAGCGGCAATCAAGACTGAAAGCTTGAGGGATAGTTTTAAAGACCGAGGTAATACGAGGATTATACTCATTAATGAGGGTGAATGAGGTCTGATCTACGTGAAACTGTAGACAAAACCATGATCCCAGTTTAACAAGCAATTTCCAGTCTATATCATTCGTAACTGATGAGGTACTTACGGTAACCTCAAAAGAAATGTAAGATATCAACGTCTACAAATATTTCAGTGAAGCAAATAGATCAATTATATACCTCTGAAATCTTGTAGCAAAAAAAAAAAATCTTATCAATGATGTCAGTTGGTGTAACACACACACTCAACAACACACAACACAAGCACACACACATACACACGCACACACCCACATTCCTGCCAACTCAAATTTCATCCTATTCACGCAAAACTCAGTTGCATTCTTTTTGCATAGTTTCAAGAGGCAATTATAGGTATAAGAAAAGCTCGTTAACATTTTGTGTCCAAATATACGCGCATTATGAAAATATTCTAAAATTGGTCGTAAAAGTAATGTTTCAATTTACTTGAATTAAGACATGACTCTGTGTAGGTCAATTATCTTGGTAAGAGCAACATCATAATCAAAGGAATATATGCAAAGGATATACAGAATATGAAAAATACGAGAACAGGCATGCTGAAAAAACAAGCTTTGCTTGCGGGTTTTTTTTTTTTTTATTTCGAGACGGAAAGATATTCTGCATAGCGACTTATATCTATGACAGATACTAATGTATTCGTTATCCCATAACAATTAAACTTGGTTAATTCCTCGTGACATTGAGAAAGAATGAATTATAGCCAACGCATCAAAACAGCGACTTCAGGAAGCAAGAGTCATCCTCTAAATTATCGAAGAAAATATTGCAAGATATGAAACGACTGTCAAATATCTGGTTTGTTTTTTGGGGCTGGAGGTACATATGAATAGCCGATACCACTCTAACCAGTGGTGAGCGTCAAGTTTTGGTTTCCAACAATCATATTTAACCTCGCTGATATTGCCTGTGAATACTTACAGTCAGCTCCAAAATAATAATAATAATAATAATAATAATAATAAAATTTCCTTACATTAAGACACGAGCTTTATTTTTCAAAAAGCCAAAGAAGTCTTGCGGGAAAATATGAAAAGCAGGAAATCCGAGGGAGAAGAATACTTTCACGAACAGCTTAGACATCAAGTCTCTTTAGTGGGGAAAATACTGGTACGCTCACACAAAGTTGCGTAAAAAGAAATTTAGTTTACATACAATGTACACATACAAAAGTGCCAGAGTATTGAAATAATTGTAAAAAATAATATAATAACATTAGCAAAATCACTAAAAACGGAGTTAGTTTTACTATCGTCAGTAATGAAACAACTACACAAAACCTAAGAATACGTTGCAGGGGCCAGAACTTCGTAATTGTCCTTGGAGACAACGAGTTAATGAAAGCAATCCTGAGGGCCTTCTACATCTCAAAATGAACCTGCTTACAAGTTACACTTTGAAAAACTGACGCACCCTAATGATATTACCTCCGTTGGAAGTCATCAATGGACTTAAAATACCTTTTTAGCGCGAAGCCAATCAATGGGATGATCATATTCAATTTCAATGACTGAAGACAGCGTTTTATAGATATAGTCTGTTGCATCATGTTTGTGTTCATACATTTATATTGACAACGAGCCTCCAAAAATCCCCCAAAAACTTTATTGGTCATATATACTGTACATACGCCAGATATTCCGCTTGCTGTTTTCAAATAGTAATTCACCTATAGAATTTGGGTACCTAAACACCATCCTGTGATCAGAGCTTCGTAATGTTGCTGGGAGAAGTTCCAGTCTCTTAACATATGGAATTCTTCAATCTTCTTATCCCCAGAACTGAAATTCGTTAATTCATAATAAATTACATAGGCTACGTACTACGTGCTTCTCTATGTATTTATGTATCTCTTATGCTTCGAGACAGAAGATGAAAGAAAGAAAAGGAAGTAAAAAGCCAAAGACAGAAGATCTAATGCTGCTTTCTGCTTTGCAACTTATTCAAGTAATACTACCAAATATGGTCACCCGTTAATTGTGTTCTATATGTATATATATATATATATATATATATATATATATATATATATATATATATATATATATATATATATATATGCAGTATATATATACATATAACAAACATACATACATACATACATACATACATACATACATATATATATATATATATATATATATATATATATATATATATATATATATATATATATATATACAGTATGTATATATATGTATATATATATATATATATATATATATAAATTCGTTTGTCCTGTGGTAAAACGAATTTATATATATATAAATTCGTAGACATGCCAGATAGAGCATGTCAACAGATGTGTCTGGGAAATGGAAGATAAATTTGTGAAGAAATCCTCTCTCTCTCTCTCTCTCTCTCTCTCTCTCTCTCTCTCTCTCTCTCTCTCTCTCTCTCTCTCTCTCTCTCTCTCTCTGCTGTCTGTCGAATAAGCACAGCCTATATCACCCTAACCAATATTGGGTGCCTAATCTTGGCTTTCACCAATCATGTTTAACTTCATTGACATTGCCTGTGGATATTTACCGTGAGCTAAAATAATAATAATAATAATAATAATAATAATAATAATAATAATAATAATAATAATAATAATAATAATAATAATAATAATAATAATGGGTGATCACTTTGAGGTATAATACAATTTTGTCCTTCAACGAAATTGGCATTATCTTCAAAAGTTAAGTATACCTTGGTTTGCCAGACCAGCTACTAAAACGTATTCGGAGGAGCAGGTAGGCCTACTTCGTACAGGGTAATAACCACGGATACAAACACAGACAGCGGGCAGAGAACATAAACAAACACAATATCACAGAGTCATTCAACGATGGATCAGACTAAAGTTCCTCGCATTATGTAAACGTGAAATTGGTAGTTCGCATTTTAAAAGCTCCATAACTGAAATATTACACAACGTACGTTTTCCAAATAAAGCACATTGAAATTACATTGGGAATGAATTTTTTTTTACACTTCTGAAGGGATCATCTCCTGTCATGTTTGGAAACGAATCTCTTTCATCATAATTTGAGGATTTCTTTGCACGTTCCTAAAATCTTCATCTTGATCCTGGCGTACATTTGGGACAATCGATATTCTTACTGAACGTTATTCTGTGTATAAATACGGCTTTTCTATAATGATGGTCGTCATTCGCATGAAATTATATGTATATAAATACACATACGAACGCGCCTGCACACGCACATAAACACACACACACACACACACACACACACATATATATATATATATATATATATATATATATATATATATATATATATATATATATATATATATATATATATATATATATATATATATATATATATATATAAATCGGGTTTTCTAAAAAAATATTCCGATCGACTCAGAGATTCTCAATAATGATTCTTCATTAAAAGTACCAAGAACAGCAAAATTTTCTAATCTTCTACCTGTATTACATTCCTCTTTATGTTGTAAAATCGGTTATCTGGTTGGCTTGGCCAGCAAGCAGCCAGTACGAGGAGAAATGCCATAATGTTTGGAAGATCTTGTCCGAACTAATCTCTTTGACTGGCCAATACAGGAGGCGCTACAGGCGTCATATTTGTAAATATAGGTGGTGCCAGACAAAAGGTCTGAAGGTAGTTTATTCTTATGGTTTAACAACGCTTGAATAGTGCGGATTTTGGTCAATATTAATGTGGGGAAAGATTAGAAAATTTTAGTGTGCTTGGTAGTTTTAATGAAGAATCGTTATTGAGAATCTCTGAGTCGATTGAAATATTTTGTAGAAAACCCGATTTAAACCTTGACAATTCATCTTATCCCTTGCTTTTAATATAAATTATTTAACAATTCATTTATAATGTAAACTGCTCAATTTCTGTTTTACCCACTAAGTAGTTTATATGCTATTGTAAATCATTTACAAGATTTTATCAGTATTCTCTATTGTTGTCACCTTTACTCAGCTTTGTCAGCCAATAATGATTGTATAATCTTTTAACTATTAAAATACTGTAATGTCTCTTTTAGGCTTGAAAATGTTATGAAGAAACAAAGAAGCACGTCGCAAATAAAATGTGGTGGTTCTTAACCTGCGCTCTTCTTTTCCTGCTGAGACTGAGATTTCCAAAACATCTGTTTACTGTCACTGTAATCCGAAGAGGACATTATGCCCAGACTACCAGAGACGTACGGAAATTGGAAAAGCAGGCAATGCAAGCGTCAAAGGCTGCGTTGGATGTGGACTTTCTGAAAAGATACTTTTCGCAGAATATCATGCCAAGATTTTTAAGGTTTAAAGTGTATAGAATGAACCTCACCCAATCGCCCGCTTTATGAGGGTTGTCAACACATTTTTTTATTGCAAGAAATCGACCACAGACGGAAACATTCTGCCCGACTGAAGCAAGATATCACCGCCAATGAGGATCGGGTCAGAAATACTCTTAGCAATCTCGATTTTACTCATGTGAAAAATGTTATTCAGAACTCCCTCGTGAGGTATAATAAGTGTTCACAGAAGCAGGTTTGTCAACTCGGGAGGATCTTTCGACCTGAACCAAAACAAAGACAAGTGCACATACAATTACTCCAACTATGTACTCAGCAGCAGAGAAAAGTTTCTGTTATCACTAGGAATGAAATTCTGCCTCCCACTGCTCAAGTAACCCAAGAAGTCCATTTTGTTGTGCTTCGAGCACTTACTCTACCGACTAAAGCAACAGCCCATCTATAAAAGAGAAATCAGGGAATGCGTGGATAATGTAAAAAGCATTATCACTAAACTCCCAAAGTTTTTTCGTTATTCGTTTAACACCATTTCCACTAAGGATATGGATGTACTTAAGAAATTGAAAATTAATAAAAACATTGTATTATCTAAGCCAGATAAGGGTATCGGCACTGTTACATTAAACAGAAATAATTACGTCGAAAAGATGGAAGCTGTACTCTCAGACAATTCAAAACTTATGAAATGTCCTCAAGATGATATATAATTTATAAAACACACTTGAATACAGGAGACAAGATCAATTACCAATTGAGAAAGCTCAGAAAGAATGGTTCGATTAGTGAAGACGAATATAACAAGTTGCTTGTAAGTGGGTCTTCACCATCAATATTGTACGGACTACCAAAAGCTCATAAAAATGGAATACCATTAAGACCTATTCTGTCTGCCTTTAAAGCACCATCCTATAAACTGGCGAAATTTCTAATCAGTTTTCTACAGCCATTGACAGAAAACCAGTGTACATTAAAAAACACGTATGAGTTCAAGAACATCATCAATTCTTATGAAATACCCGGAGGTGCAGTGCTAGCAAGCTTTGACGTTACCTCTCTATTCACAAACGTTCCTATCAGAGAAACAGTTGATATGGTTTTGAACTCTATTTACAATAACATTGAGCAAGTGAGATATATTTCAAAGGATGCTTTTAATATGCT
>JANJGK010000031.1:28942304-28947304 GCA_039081455.1 Macrobrachium rosenbergii | reverse complement strand
TCCTCGTTCTCTCAGCCCTCCGAGTTAATTAAGAAACTGAGCCATTTTTCCTAACTGTAAACATAACCATAGGAATTTACAGACATGATATGGAGGGGAACTCAGGCTTAATGAAATTGCCCCCGTTATTGCTTCATTTCTACGTGTATGATAAAAGTATGCTGCAAAACAACGAAACCTTCTCTGTGTATAAAATATATACATATATATATATGTATATATATATTCATACAATAATATATACATATACTATATATATATATATACTGTATATATATATATATATATATATATATATATATATATATATATATATATATATATATATATAGCTATACCCAGGAATTAAAATTTCTCACATACCTGTTTCATAAGAACAATTAATTCACTCATTCTCTTCCTTATCTACACTCAGTATCAATGCTTTTGTCATCTGTTTTATTTTCTCAGTCAAAATCCTACTACACACATACCGCATTATGCTAAGTAACACTATTCACCTCTTAAACCTTACTGTCTCCACTATAACTTTACCTTTCCACAAAGTAACAATATTAAATTTTCTTCTCAACCATTTCTTCAGAACATTCACCTCATCTAATCATTACCATACAAACACTGGTCAGCCTTTCAGTTACATATCACTTGTAATCCCAGCAAGTAATTTTTCTGTTCTCCAGCCTCTTAACTGATCTTATAGGCTATGCCTCAAATGTCCCTTCCACAAGGATCCTCTGACTGCATAAAAGTAAAAAATGCGCCGAAGTTTCTTCGGCTCAATCGAGTTTTCTGTACAGCGAAAAATCAAGACCACCGAAAATAGATCTATCTTTCGGTGGTCTCGGTGTAATGCTGCATGAGCCGCGGCCCATTAAACTTTCAGTCACGGCCCGGTTGTTACATGTCCTATAGGTGTGCCAGACGCACAATCATGGCTAACTTCAACCTTAAATAAAATAAAAACTACTGAGGCTAGAGGGATGCAATTTAGTATGTTTGATGACTGGAGGGTGGATGATCAACATGCCAATTCGCAACCCTCTAGCATCAGTAGTTTTTAGGATGTGAGGGCGGACAGAAAAAGTGCGGAAGGACAGGCAAAGCCATCTCAATAGTTTCCTTTTACAGAAAACTAATGACACTTTCCACTTGCGCGTCATTCTTATCAGCCCCTCTTTTATTAAACTAATCTTTGGAATACTCACTCCACTGATCCGAAAGAACACACCCCAGACAGAGCCTCTACATTTGCATCTTTTATTCTGGATAGAGCAACTACTTATTCTCCCAGAAGTTTTTGTTCATATTATCTGTTTCTATCTCTCTTTCTTTCTCTTTATATATATACTGTATATATATATATATATATATATATATATATATATATATATATATATATATATATATACTGTATATACATATATATGTGTGAATGTGTGTATGTATATACATATATAATATATACATATATGTACAAATGAATCATAAGCATATGGAGCGTGATGAATATATAAGTAAAGACAAAATCCACGACGGAAGGGGAAACAATGGAGTGCTGCTAGGCCTTTCGACTTATAGTCCTTTACTTAGCAGACTCCTAAGTAAAGGACTATAAGTCGAAAGGCCTTGCAGCACTCCACTGTTTCTCTTTCCTTCGTGGGTTTTGTCTTTATATATATATATATATATATATATATATATATATATATATATATATATATATATATACATATATATATATATATTATATATATATATATATATATATATATATATTATATATATATATATATATATATATATATATATATATATATTTATATATATATATGAAAATATGTAACCAAAACTTTAATGGTGCAAAAACAATAACACAAGAATTCAGGGCAGAATAACCTACGAACTAAGGCTCCCACCAATTCGTACTTGTTAAAGACACACAGACAACCCGACAGGTTTCGACCGAGGCCAGACAAAGAATGAGGCAGCTTTAAGTTACGTTAAACCTTTTTCATTGTTTTACTGCGGTAGGAATTCACATAGTTTTACGCTCTAAACAGAACACTTGCCGTTACTGTGGAGTCACAGAGAGATTTAAATTTAATATGGGACTATTTTTATACCCCTGAAGAAAACGACAATTTAATTTAGTCCGTGCTTGCTATGATGATTCTTTATTTCTTTTCGCATTTCCCTTTTCTTTTTCAGAAACATTTTCATTCGCATTTTCTCAGCATTTTCTTTCCATAAATTTTTTCTACGGCCAGAAAAATATTCAAATTTCCCAGAATTTTTTCTATGACCAGAAAACTATTCAAATTTCCTAAATCATATTCGATGCCATCGAAACCAACTTATCGGCTCAGTCTCTTGTGTTGACTTTTTTTTTTATTATTATTATTATTTAACTCAGTTGCTTTTCCGCTTTGTTCCCTAAAAATATTTACGAATAATAATAATGGCAATAATAATAACAGTAAGTAATCGTCAATTTAAACGGTCAGAAAAACCACTAAAATGCTGAATGCATTTGAATTAGGAGTTCCATCCAAATTATCATAACTACGACAGATCTCCCACATCAATAATAATAATAATAATAATAATAATAATAATAATAATAATAATAATAATAATAATAATAATATAATAATAATAATAATATAATAATTAAAGCTTAGAAGAAAAGTTATGCAATGAAATGGAGTTATATCAATAAAAATGTTTAACTCTCAATAAAAAGGTACCCCTCTACAACCTTAATTACTCAAAGGTACCAGACATTACTGTGACAAATTCATGCAATTTTGCATCATGCAGCAAAATATCTGTAACAGCTGCAGACTTCAGTTTAATACTAAATCATAATTCCTGGGGAAAAGGGCAACTGACAATGCTTCAACCCTCTCCGTTCCTGGTAACAGCAAGGGACATCTTTGTGCTTAGTTGTTTAAAGGTAGGGAGACTGCACCAATCAACCTTCAAACAAAGAGCTGACTTATCTGCGTGGTCACTACAAAGTCGAGGGCTGAAATTACTAAGGCATCAAAGTTACAGAAAGTCTGACTTGCGCAAATCCAAATTTACGTCCTTATTTATTAGGTAAGTTATTCATCAGATTAAACAGACCTTCGATATCGTACTCGCCTAGCACTCTCCTAGGCCAGCGTTCGATTCTCCGGCCGGCCAGTGAAGAATTAGAGGAATTTATTTCTGGTGTTAGAAATTCATTTCTCGCTATAATTTGGTTCGGATTCCACATTAAGCTGTAGGTCCCGTTGCTAGGTAACCAATTGGTTCTTAGCCACGTAAAATAAGTCTAATCCTTCGGGCCAGCCCTAGGAGAGCTGTTAATCAGCTTAGTGGTCTGGTAAAACTAAACTATACTTTTTTTTTTCATCAGATTAAACGTGGAGTAATAACGGTTGGAAGATCTGCACATCCAGTCACATGCTGTTCCTATCGGTCAGTGAAACCTTGTATACTATCATTGGCATTAAGGAAGCAATGAGTGAAAAACATTTCAGTACAGGAGAACTATTTCTACTGACTTCGCTCTCTTATTTGTTCATTTTTTGGCTAAAATATATGAACAGCTTCTTGTTTTAATAATAACAGTTGTACTAAGGGCTGTTACTCTCATAATAATACATCGTGGGTAAAATTTCACATTGAAAACATCATTATTGTTATTGTTATTGTCGATGTCCTCAAACTTAAAACTAATTGACTTGTTCATGCTCGAAAAGCTTCCAAAGAATTTCATACCCATAAGCGAAAAAAATAAAAATAAAAATAAAGATGAATAAAGATACAAATAACAAATGAATACATGCAGCAGAAATATACAAGAGTTGGATTTCATAAAAACAGAATTAGAAAAGGTCATGATTTAGGTATTCTCAGTGAGGGCAAGAACTTGATTAAAAATCTTGCACACGTGCAAAAGATCTTATATCTTACATACAAACAGTAATTTATACATCTTCCAAATAAACAATGGACTTAACTTTGCATCTTGAGTACAAAACTTACGCTATACCCAAACCAATTGATTACCCCCACACCTGATACATAAGTAGCCTAATATTCTTTACATTATGCTCACATTAAATCAGTTCTATTTCTTTTAGATACTGGTCTTCTCTCAGAAAGGTGTAAGATTAGCCCTAACAGGCCATCCGAATCCCCACCCACTAACAAAAGAATTTGAAAATATCTTTAGTCTAACCCAAAAGTTACTGTCGTCGTCGATTTCAAAGTGTGATGGTCCTGAAATCGAGCTATGGATGGCGACTTTGGTGTCCCATAGGTCTACCGGATGAGTCTGAAGCAACACCCGCTGCCTATTTCCCCTCAGTCCTTGCTTAGGTGGAGAGGGTCCATGTGTACTAAGCATATGTCCGTTTCTAGGACATTGTGAGAATTTTAAACCTTTAAACATTTAAATTAGAGCTAAGGCTTATCAACTAGATTCTCAAGACTGGAGAGGAAGGAAGAGTGAAAAAAAGACGAGGTTTAATTCCGAATGTAGCCCTCAGGGAAAAACAAAGGTAGTAAAGAATGCAAACAAAGTCAATAACCCAACCAAGCAACTTAGATGATTTTCTGTTGCCTGAAGGGGAAAAGACTCGCGCATTTCGCCAAATGAAGTAGTGACCAAAACAGCAACTGTAAGCTTAAAAAGGCAGAACTACCAGTACCCTGATGCCTGTTCTTTTTCACTCAAAGGAGTGATGACCAAAATAGCACTTATACGATGAAACACTGGAGTCACCTACCTTGGAGACTCTAAGGACATATTCAGATTCATAATAAGGGATTCAGATGCACTCTGGAGAAGTTAGGTTGTATAGGTAGTCGTTGGGCAAGAAAAACTTCTCGCTGGACTTCATGTCCGAACTGCATGAGCAGTCCGCACCATTTTGCTTCCAGCTCGGAAGAATAATAATGATTCTTGCCCTACTTTTCCTTCAAGATATTTTAAGACTATTTTTCCA
>JANJGK010000031.1:28934804-28937304 GCA_039081455.1 Macrobrachium rosenbergii | reverse complement strand
GCCGGGGTGTGTTTGAGGGTATAGTTCTTCTTTCAGACAATTTTTCACTAGCAATTTGGGTCATCATGTCAGTTATTGCAGTAATGGAAGAAGGCAGCTAGCAGACCGTTATTTCCTTGCATTTGAAGGTATCAGAGTGGCTTAGTGTCCACTCTTTGCTTTCTTCGGCCTTAGTTCGCTTCCTCTTGCTGGATTCCCGGCGAATATTTCCTAAGAAAGCACTGGTAGGACAGGCCGAGGTTATTACGACTTTTAGCAACAATAGCGGCCCAGTTATCTGGTCAACTAACGTTTTTTTTTTTTTTTTTTTTTTTTTTTGTACCGAATGTTCAGCCTTATCAACAGAAAATTCCACAGGTTGGGTTTACTGCTCTAGCTTCAAAATTGATGGGGGTGGCACACTTGCCCATAGGTAGGCCATGGGGTTGCTATGTGATCGGTTTCAAGTCATCCATCCACCCACGGGTGATTATATGGCACATGCGCATGGGTAGCTCGTGATTGGCTGAAAATCAACGTTTCCGATATCGTTGGCTAATTGTTATAAACATTAAAACTATTTTTTTTCAGTAAAATTTGAATATTTCTATATACAAAGAACCCTCAAGCCCTGTTAAATAATAATCATGCTGATTTGTATTGATAATATACCAATACAAGCACACGAAAGACAAGCTTGTATCAAATAGTCTACTCAGATCAAGCACAACAAACCATGGACTTGCTATAATTAAGTTTTACCTAACTGGTATGGCCTACGCTACACGTAGACCTATGCTCACAAACTGTTCTAATCACAAGATTTTCTTATACCATGTAAGATTTCACTGCATACATTTAAGAATAACTTTATTATGATACCAAATTTATATCCATGTCCATAAACTGGAAAAATAAACTGTGATAATGATGATCCCTACAACACGAAGCATGGACTGGCGAACGATAGGCCTTTGCTACTGATTTGCAAGATATATTATTTTACTGGCCTTTTAAGCACACTGTCATTCCATATCAGTCAAAATTACTTTCTAAACGAAACCTTTATTTATTTATCCTATCTCAGTATCGTTCCTGTGCCTTACAACAAAACCATATGTCTAGGCAAGCCTTTTATATCGCATATAGCCTTTATGTCATCAACAAACTAAGGATGACGGGAATGGGAACTCAATGAGATTTCAAACTCTTGCTCTATAAGTTATTTGGCAAAATACTCCCGAAAGTGCACAGTCGCTGAACTATTATAATGACTTGTATACTCAAAAAAACTAGATAAATTTGAAAAGTATATCGAAAAGTAAACCACGATTCCATTACTATGCTTAACTGAAATTTCCCGCCTTCCAGCTTTGCATTGGCTGTTCCATTCGCCTCCCCCAAACATCGTCACAGACATTATATTATGCTGTTTCGAATACTAGCCTACTCATGTAATTTACATGCAAGATCTATTATTAAAATATCTTCTTCGAAGTCACACAGCCAGATGTCGTTTTATCTACCTACAATGGGATAAAACTTAATTATTAAAGCCTAGCGCGTTTGTGTTATCTCTCCGCAGACTATCTGATACAAGCTCGTCTTTCATGATCGATCTAAATCAGGATGTTTATCATCTATATGAGAAAGTGCGTGAAGGTTCTTTTTACATATAAGTATCCATATGCCTTGCTGGAGAAATTTTTGCATCTTTATCACAGCAAGCCAACGATTTCAGAAACGTTGATTTCAACCAATCATGAGCTAGCTCTGTGAATGCCTGCCACATCTACCTAAAACCCACTGTAAGTTCGTGAGTGAACAAGGAGACGGATCATAACATTCTTCATCATTACCATATTTCCTCCTAACCTTATTATGACACTGCCTTCCTCAATAACAACATTGTCACCAAAAATCTATTACCGGAAATGGCTCAAAATCCTCACAAACTCACACTCACCAGCCTCTAACATGGAACATCATCCAAAAGTTTTCCTTTCACAACAGACGCCGCCAACACAGCCATTTTCCCTTTTGCTTGTTTTCACGTTATCCCGGGACGGCCTGGCCACGTCGAACACTTCTATTGAATTTACGTTGTCTAAACTCAATACTACGATGTTATTATCGCTCTGTGGTTAATTGTACCGACGATAATCGCGTAGACCTAAACCGTGACGACGTGTTTTCAATGCCTACTGAATAATCCGAGCGCTGATTGGCTGGCGCGCTGTTCGGCTTTTAAACTTTAGTCTCAGTGATAGGCATTGCTTACAACGGCCCTCCAGGTACATAGTGCTAGATCGGTTTGTCTGACGTATGGCGTATAACTATTCGCGATGACAAAAATTCCTCAAAGCAAGTCTCCAGAAACATGGTACGAAATTCCTCGCGTTCGTTCGTTCTAATTAGAGTATGTCAGCCTTGCGCTGGCACGGGCTCTTGCTCTAGTTCAGCCCGTAAGAAACCTCTCGCGTTAGGTAGAAAACGCTTTGGATCACCAGGAACTTTAGAC
>JANJGK010000031.1:28903764-28934704 GCA_039081455.1 Macrobrachium rosenbergii | reverse complement strand
TCCAGTCTTCAAAGGACAGAAAAGGAACATTAAACGCAAAATAGTAATTTACTCTCTCTCTCTCTCTCTCTCTCTCTCTCTCTCTCTCTCTCTCTCTCTCTCTCTCTCTCTCTCTCTCTCTCACTAAAGACTAAAGCCATAATTTGATGAAGAAAATTATAATACGGATGAATTTCAACATTTATTTTTACAAAAATCTTTTTGCTGTAGATAAAAAAACAAAATCAGAAAATGTATAAACACATAAGACTCAATATGATTGGAAGAAGCTTTTATGACATAAGTTGAATGAAATCAAACAATGTGAATAACAAATGGTTATGAATCTGAATATTTAATAAGCTGAACATAATAATCTTGACAAAACTTTTACGACAGAATTCTAGTAATTCAGAAGTGTGTGGTATTCTCTGAAACAAGGAGCGACACATAGTCCTACATTGCAGTCTTTACACATGAAATATGTCTGCTGGCCTTTCTTGGGCCTACGGGATGTATGCGAGCACACACGACATCTTAGTCTAGGTCGCAGTTGTTTTTCTGTTGAGGGAACTGGATCAGGAAAGTGTCTTTCTGTTAGCCGCCTTGGCTGCGTTATTACGGTGCGGGTAATTATCTTGTTAGGTGCTGGAGGGTACCTTTCAATCAACTGCAGAACGACTGACTTAGAAAACTGTAAATATGACCCTTTCTTGCCAGTAACAAATCCATGCAAGTGATGACAGTTTACTAGTATCATATCAAGCAGACGGAAAAATAGTTTTATGTACCATCTCGTGGTTTTACGGATACACTTCACAGAACTAATAAGCATGTCGTTCTTGTCCACAATCCGCATTTTCTTATTATAGTCAACAACGCATGCAGGTTTTTGCACAAATTCCCCTGGTCGACACCTTTTTTCACAGTCTACCATTATATTTTCATGTACTGAAGATAACATATACACTGTCCTGTTATCCTGCCATTTTAAACCTAATATTCCATTGCAGTTTTGAGACGAAATCTCAGATTTGTTCACATCAGGAAATTTAGGCATAAATTTCCTATTTTTCCGGACTGTTCCACATGCTCCTGTTTCGTTGTCGCCCAAATACTTGAGCAGTTTTGGGCTGCAATACCAATTATCGAAATACAGGATGTGATGTTTTCCGAGATGCGAGGCCATAAATGTTTTTACCACAGAACCAGATACCCCTAGATCCTCATCTACCAATATCTCTGTATCTTTTCCAGTATAGATTATAAAATCGACAATATAATCCGTTTTGGCATCACAAAGTTCAAATATTTTCACTCCAAATCGACTTCTTTTATCTGGAATGTACTGCTTGAAACTTAGCCTTCCCTTCCATAACATTAAACTTTCATCTATGCATAAATCCTGGAAAGGTTGAAATTTTTCCCGGAATTTTCTACGCACACTGCCGAGCATGGGTTTAATTTTTTTTTAGTTTATTATCTGGGCTTGTTTCCTGTGAATTATCAACGAAATGTAGAACCCGTAGAATTTGAAGAAATCTGTCCCTTGCCATCAGCCTTCTCACTCCTTTTGTCTCGAATGTCTCAAGCGTAGTCCAGTAATCTACGATGCGATGTTTACTTATATGCGACATGATCATAATCACACAAAGGAACCGTATCATTTCCTCCACAGTAACCTGAGCAAATTTTCGCAAATACTTTGGCACTGCATCTCCTAGCGTATCAACAAGGAATCTCTGATAACGGTTTGTCTCTTCAGCAATCAGCCCCATAAATTCGTTGTCGAAAAATTCAAAAAAATAGTCTACTTCCTTTGAATTTTCATTCACATTACATTTCGACGTAATGCCACTGCCACTGCTGTCAAATATGAAATCTCTGGGCTGGAAATTGCTGGCAGCCCACTCCCACTCATCACCTGGGTCACTTCGCTGTCTCCGCCTTCTTTTGACACCTTGGCTTTCATTTGTAGGTGGCAGATTTTCGTCATTTTCACTGTCGGTTGATATTTCATCACTGTCTCTTGTACCAGGACCCTAATTATCCATTTCATTTCCTTCTAAATCCGATTCATTTTCATATCCAGAAAATGAGTCGAGAAGGTCTATAAAATAGTTATCCTCGTCGAGAGCTCTTCTCTCGATCTGCCGGCGGTCAACTCGAGGATGTCGTACCCTTGACCCCTCCTCCTGTGACATCTTGATGAAGACTAATGAATTTTAGGGAAACACGTGAATTTATATGAATTCACTGTATGGCAACTGACAGACTGTTACCATATCAAGAAAAAGAGGCCAGTATTTCAATCATCAGTCCTTCACATAAAAGGAAATTACCGGTGCTCGTATACGACACAACAGTGTTCCGGGCCAGTTTATTAAATGCGTCGTATACGTTACAACCGAAATCAAAGGGTTAAATCGTGTATCTGTCTATCTATCTATCTATCTATCTATCTGTCTATCTACCCGTCTTTGTTTAGACACACCAATAAGCAGCTGACTTTCACCATTCGACAGGTACTAGGACTAATCAGTTACAATTTGATTTGGGTAAAAATTATTCCCAGAGTATGATGATATCGCTATAGTACACTCGGCAAGAAAAGTGAGGATACAGTTTTCATTAGATTTCGTTCATCGAATTTTTATTTTTTTCTTACAGAAAACACATAATCTCGGTAAATTTACTCTAGAATATGAAAATGCAATGCAAATTATATCATATATATTAAATCTGCAAAACAAAAACGTTCAGATACTTAAAACCACCATGGATGTCCGAAGTAATCAGAATTTCTCAGATGACTTCGTTCATAGAGATCTAAAAGATAGTGTATGGATATCTCTGTGTAGTACTGTTTATCAGGACGGCAATATTTACTCGTTTTCCGTTATGAACAGGCTTATTATTGCATCATCATATGAGGTAATGATAATTTATTTAATTTTTACACATTCATATTTATATTTCACGGTGTTAAAGATCTGCTGGAATTAATGGCAGTAAATGATGTGACAGCTAGGGTAGGTTGACCAAATCTATTCAAATCCGCAAGAGCGTTCTCTATGATGTGCGAAGTAGCAGGAAAACACAAGTAACTGGATGTTTCTTGACGTTGCCATAGTTTCTCTCTCTCTCTCTCTCTCTCTCTCTCTCTCTCTCTCTCTCTCTCTCTCTCTCTCTCTCTCTCTCTCTCTCTCTCCATTGCTAAAACATACTATACAAATATAGTATCGCTCACTCTCTAAAAGAAAAAAACAATAAAATGAGTAGCTCTACATATAGGCCTAGGCTTACACAACAGCAACTCTCTCTCTCTCTCTCTCTCTCTCTCTCTCTCTCTCTCTCTCTCTCTTTCTCCATTGCTAAAACATACTATACAAGTATAGTGATACTATACAAGTATAGTATCGCTCAATCTCTAAATGAAAAAAAAATAATGAAATGAGTAGCTCTACATATAGGCCTAGGCTTACACAACAGCAACTCTCTCTCTCTCTCTCTCTCTCTCTCTCTCTCTCTCTCTCTCTCTCTCTCTCATCATAACATTGCATTCGTTCCTTTATTGTTCCCCATGTTTTTCGTTGGACATTGCTCGAATTTAACTCTTGATTTCATTATGGAAGATCGCGTTTCCGATTACGCAAGCATTCCGTTCATTGTGGTGTCATAAATTCATTTGTGTAAGGTTACTTAGTAGGTTATGTCGAAAAATGTTTATTTTGCTCAGAACTGTCGCTGCAAATTACAACTTGAACGAATACTGTAAAGCTTACTACTGCATTTAAGTATCAATGATTTTAGAACCGTAGAATACGATTGAAAGTTATAGGAGGTCAAGCAAATAGCAAACACATTAAGACTGAAGCTCCTCCCCCTTCTAAGTTGCCAGATGTCGCATTAATTAGCAATATATGTCCGAAGATTAAAAAAACTGTATCCTCACTTTCCTTGCCGAGTGTACATTCACATCAGCCGTGCATTTGGTGCCTAGCGCTGTCCCTTACGACGTTCCTGATTGGCTAGTGGTCAGCCAATCACAGCGCTGGAAAATGGCCAGTGCACTGCAGTCTCTCTCAAAGCTCGGGAGAGTGAACATCGCTTCGAACCCTGAGGAACATGTCTTTCAAAAGTTATAACTTTCATTAAACCTCAGTTTTACCCAAAGAATAGCAGTGTTTCCCAATTTCATCTCAAGCCAATGGTTGAAGGATTATAATGATATATGAATTATTTACTTCAATAAACTTAATGGTAAGATATTTGGTAGTGAAATAAACAAGAAATTTTTAAAGATAAAATGTATTCTTTCATTCCTTACATGGCATCGCCGTGCATTCATCATTTATCGTCTTGTGTCTCATAAAATTTCGGAGCTCAAATGTCATGGATGGCAATGCTACCTAAAAAGTATAGGTAGGGCTATCAATCAATAGGAAAATAACAAGCAAGCGATTAAGAATATTAAAATGTTGGGGGATGCACGTATACTATAGCCTATCCTGGGCAACCAGCCAGCTCCTTACACATTCCTTAGGCCTACTTTTAGAGGAATCTCTTGCTTTCGCTTGTTGTTATTTGGGGCCATACTTGAATGACGCTTGTATGTCAGATCTTGCATTCTAGTTCAATAAACGAGCCTAGAATTATGTAATGGCCGTCCGAATAAAGAGGTAACTTCTTTACGCGGGTGCGACCAGCTGCACTTGACAGTAGGCCTACAGTAGCGCCCTATCAGGGGCCGCGATACGGAAAACAATTAAAATGAGTAATTATAGACTACATACATATGTAGATACAAAAAAAAGTATGGTATATGTATGTAACTTTTTTTGTAGGGGGGCGAGGAGGCTCACAATATTAGTAGTGTAGCTGATTGCAGACGGCCATAGACGAGTCATTACATAATTCTAGGCTCGTTTATTGAACTAGAATGCAAGATCTGACATACAAGCGTCATTCAAGTATGGCCCCAAATAACAACAAGCGAAAGCAAGAGATTCCTCTAGAAGTAGGCCTAAGGAATGTGTAAGGAGCTGGCTGGTTGCCCAGGATAGGCTATAGTATGCGTGCATCCCCTAATATTTTAATATTCTTAATCGCTTGCTTGTTATTTTCCTATTGATTGATAGCCCTACCTATACTTTTTAGGTAGCATTGCCATCCATGACATTTAAGCTCCGAAATTTTATAAGAAACAAGACGATAAATGATGAATGCACTGCGATGCCATGTAAGGAATGAAAGAATACATTTTATCTTTAAAAATTTCTTGTTTATTTCACTACCAAATATCTTACCATTAAGTTTATTGAAGTAAATAATTCATATATCATTATAATCCTTCAACCATTGTCTTGAGATGAAATTGGGAAACACTGCTATTCTTTGGGTAAAACTGAGGTTTAATGAGTTATAACTTTTGAAAGACATGTTCCTCAGGGCTCGAAGCGATGTTTATTCTCCCGAGCTTTGAGAGAGACTGCAGTGCACTGGCCATTTTCCAGCGCTGTGATTGGCTGACAACTAGCCAATCAGGAACGTCGTAATGGACAGCGCTAGGCACCAAATGCACGGCTGATGTGAATGTACTATAGTAAACGATATTGAGGCTTAGTATATGCATACATATATACACTCGCGCACGAACTCACACACACGTGTGTATAATATATATATATATATATATATATATATATATATATATATATATATATATATATATATATATATAACCAGGCAAGTTAGGGCATCTGGAACGCCGGAGACTTAGGAGGAAAAGGTGGAAAACAGCCATCGCAGCATCACAAGTTTATTGGCCAAATTTTCGAGACTTTAAGTCTCATGATCAGGGCTGTAAAATATACAAAATTGACAAATTAAAAACAGACTCAGTAAGATGACAATTACAAAATAGTCAAGCCTCCTCCACTGTTTTGTTTATAGCAGTTTTTTAGCTTCCTAGAGATAGGTACTAGTCTTAGAATTCTCTTTACCTTTTATTTAACTTTTTTTTACCTTCTTTTAATATAGATTCTATTTTAACTTTTGTAATTGTCATTTTACTGAGTCTGTTTTTAATTGGTAAATTTTGTATAATTTACAGCCCTGATGATGAGACTTAAAGCCTCGGAAATTTGGCCAATAAACTTGTGAAGCTGCGATGGTTGTTTCCCATCCTTTTCCTCCTATATATATATATATATATATATATATATATATATATATATATATATATATATATATATATATATATATATATATATATACATACATATATATATATTTATATATATATATATATATATATATATATATATATATTATATATATGTATCCTATATGCACGCCAGTGTGAAAAAATAAACTGTAATATTATGTTGAAAGCGAAGTCTATAGAGCGAGCAAAATGTCAAAAAAGAAAGGAGTCAAGAAAGCTGCCAATTAAAATGGCATTAAAATCCTGCACACATCATTACCAGATGAGACAGACTTGAGAGTTACATTAAAGTACGTCTGAGCACGGAAAGCCTGTCTTGTATTGCCAAGAAAGCTCTTTATGACCACGTTGCTAAACACCATAAGAATATAGAAACGTTAACACAGAATATTCATAAATCCATATCTGCTTATAGTTCAGACTATGATGGCAGAAAACTTGGGTAGATAAATTGTTCTCTCTGGTACAAATATTGGTATTCAACTGCTAAACTCAGAAAGAGCGGAAATTCTTCGACTCATATTTGGATTATTGATAATTGCTATTAGAGAATTTAGGGGAGTACTTTAAACTAAATACGGTTATTTTTGTATAGATAATCCCATCTTGTAAACGTGATAAGGGTAAGTAGGCCTACATGTGTGTATATGTGTGTGTATGTGTGGGAAAGAGAGAGAGAGAGAGAGAGAAAGTTACGGAAGATAATTGTATTTTCCTTCCTCTTGATCATTAACCTCCCCTCATTTACCTCCTCCCACATTCATGCAATCGTTGATGATCCAATATTTCCTCTTCCTTCACTCTCCAGCCCTCATCCGCCATTACGCGCTCTTTCATCACTCGCTCTCGATCAGTCCAGTTCGTGAACTTTGGAACGTTTCCGGACAGCGATCTCGTCATTTATTGAAGTTCAATGCTTTCAGTCCCGACGTTCTACTGTTTTTTTTTTTTTTTTCTGGAGACATCCCCGCCAAATTGGTGTACACATACACACTCATATATATATATATATATATATATATATATATATATATATATATATATATATATATATATATATATATATATATTTATGTATTGTCACACGACTGATACTCGGCCCCTTAAACATTCATTGGAGAGGGTGTGGGATAGCATAGTTCTTGCTGAAAACTGGAATGGTAACACCATCAGGAACCAGGTTTTCTCAGGAATGGCAATAACTGGATGTCATGGCTGAGTGGTGCATTCATCGACTCAAGTTTATTAGGTGCATGGGTCGCTGTCAACCCAACACGCCAACCACTAGTCTTCCATGCTATAAAGAATGGGTAAGAACATCCGCTGAAAGCAATAATATAATAATAATAATAATAATAATAATAATAATAATAATAATAATAATAATAATAATAATAATAATAATAATAATAAGTGGGCTGGGCTAACAACCTCACATCTGGAAATTTGCTGAAAAACCAAAGGGCTGTACTCTTGTGGTACCACTCATTCAATAGCTGATATATATATATATATATATATATATATATATATATATATATATATATATATATATATATATATATGTGTGTGTGTGTGTGTGTGTGTGTGTGTGTGTCTGTGTGTGTACATGCATATATATGTATAGATATACATGTACATATACATATATATAATATATATTCATATATATACATACTATATATATATATATACATATATAGAAATTCATACGTATATATACATATATACAGTACATGTGTGTGTGTGTGCGCGTGTGTAATCAGTGACAATTTATTCTCTTATTTCTGAAGCGCACAACGTACCCTCTATGAAAGTTCACCCAACCCGAGAAACATTAATACCTAGAGTCCGGAAATTCCATCTTTTCATCCTCCTGCTCATCACATCATCAACTGTTTTTCAAATACTTCTCTTTTCCCCCTGTATCTCATCTGCGTTATATTCCATCTCATTAGTTTGGATTCTTTGTAATTAACATTCAGTGACCGAAGCCCAATATTCCTGCTCAGTCAACAGCTAATCATTAAGCAGAATCGGAGTTGGATTACAGTTTCTCTCTCTCTCTCTCTCTCTCTCTCTCTCTCTCTCTCTCTCTCTCTCTCTCTCTCTCTCTCTCTCTTTAAGGTCCATCACATACTGGCCAAATGAAATCTAGTTATCTCAAACATTAATGAAGTGGGTTCCATTCAGTAACCTGGACTTGCCTTTAATAAGGCAAAATCAAAGCTCCCTGTATTGAAATCTCAGGATTGTTGACCAGGATATCTCTTCCAGTAGTAATTCTGGCGAGGTCAACATTACCTTTATGGTCATGTCAGTGCTTGTCTGTTTCTACTGCAAGCCCCGACTGAATGGATTTTTCGTTTATTTCTTTGCTGAGTCACAACTACAATTGTTGGTTATTTTTCCTTTTTCTTTTTAGTTTTCTTTAAAAGAAAACTATTGACACGGCTTTTTGTCTGTCCGTCCGAACTTTTTCTGTCCGCCCTCAGATCTTAAAAACCACTGAGGCTAGAGGGCTGCAAATTGGTATGCTGATCATCCACCCTCCAATCATCAGACATACCAAATTGCAGCTCTCTAGCTTCAGTAGTTTTTATTTCATTTAAGACTAAACTTAGCCATGATCGTGAATCTGGCACAGCTACAGGTGCCAACAACACAGGCCACCACCGGGCTGTGGCTGAAAGTTTCATACAGCATTATACGCTGTACAGAAAACCCGATTGTGCTGAAGAAACTTCGGCACATTTTTTACTTGTTTCTTTGTTTTGCCACTGCAATACTTACTGAACGTTTTGTTTTCCACGCAGTCCCCTGAGCGTCGATTCATTCTGTGATTGATTTTCTTTCCTCTAACAATTGCGAATGCTGGGCTTTTTGGTTCTTTCTTTTTTTTTACCGGTACTCCCCAGAGTGTTTCCTTTGTGTTTGTTTCATTATTTTTATTTCCAGGCTCTTGATTTTGCGGATTGTTTAGTTGGTTCTGTGAATGTCTTCTTTATTCTCAACCACTATCGCCCATATGAGTTCCTTTATTTCTCTCTCTCTCTCCACAAACAGCTCTCACGTATCTGGGTCTGTGTTGTTACTTTCCTGATCTGTGGCGGTTTCTTTCTATCTACCACCTTGCATTCCTTACAAGATGGTTGAGTTTCTGCTTCCATTTCCAAGACGATATGCTGTTTGGTGTCTTCTGTTTACTGTTAACTACGTACACGTTCCGCTGCTAAATCGTTCTAAATTTCTTGACTCCCCCTTTCAAGAAGCTTTAAACTCCATCTTTTTTTTTTTGCCATTTCTTTTTCTATTTCACTATAGCCTTGAGTTCGATCATCACGACCATTTGCCTGTCATTGCCCATCACTTAAAACAAGTAAAAAACACTCCGAAGTTTCTTCGGCGCAATCGAGTTTTCTGTACAGCTGCTACAGGGTATAATTAAGGACACAGAAAATAGATCTATCTTTCGGTGGTCTCGGTACAATGCTGTATGAGCCGCGGCCCATAAAACTTTAACCTCTGCCCTGTGGTGGCCTATCCTATATCGTTGCCAGAGGCACGATTATGGCTAACTTTAACCTTAGATAAAATAAAGCCTACTGAGGCTAGATGGCTGAAATTTGGTATGTTTGATGATTGAAGGGTGGATGATCAACAAACCAATTTGCAGCCCTCTATCCTCTGTAGTTTTTAAGATCTGGGGGAGGACAGAAAAAGTGCGGACGGACAGACAAATATCCATCTCAATAGTTTTCTTTTACAGAAAACTATAAACTATTGATAATGAGAGCTGGAAATGAAAATTAACATATGAATTTCACAGTTCAGAAAAAGAGAAGATAAACAAATGCCACGAACAAAGCGACTTCTCCATGAAACTTCATTAGACTGGCTGCTCCTGCTTCGCAGAGTCCCAGTGGCCTGCAGCCATTTTTGTAACCAACATAGATTATATCACAAAGGCGGCTTCCAGGTTAATACTTCTGGCTGGATACTCTCAACAGTACTGTCTTCCAAGGCGCCATTCGATGGTGTTGTTTCACTGTAGTTTCCTTCTCTCTTCATGTGTGTCTGTGTGTGTGCGTGTATGTACGTGCCAAGTATGAATGTGACTGTAACAGCATTTTTCAACATATTTTTTTCCGTAGAGCCTTCCCTTTTAAGGGGGGTCATCTTGATGGTGGAAAAAATGTTTGTATGTTTGTACCTGCAATTTCCATTACGAGGTGCCATATAGCCTCATGTCAAGAGCTCTATCTATCGGCGGGGAGAAAGGGTCCTTTTTATGTATATACAGAGTAAAGCAAAATCATGTTCTAGTCCTCCACAAAGCTAAAATGTTAAATGGAAACATATTATAAAAACGTAAAGGAGTAATGACTGAAATACATGTATAACGTTGCTGCATGCCGTGAAGGACATAGTACATATACATAAAATACAATATGCCACATTTTAGTGTCATTTGATGATTAGAAAAGAACATTTATCAACAGAAACTTCATGAATATTTAGCTATTTATATTCATTAAATATTTACACTAAAAATGCCGCCTTATTAACCGGAATATTTCCTAAAACCCATTCCTCTCATTGACAATACAAATATGAACTGAAGGCAAATAAGATATATTCTGAAAGTCTTTGCGAGAGCTTTGAAGCGCATTTCACTCGTATTTTTTCCAGCCTACGTCTGCTGTAAACAAGGAATAGAGAGAAACAGAAATATTCCAAAATTTGGCAGAAGAGGGAAGGAAGCAGCCAGAAAACCATGCAACCTGAAAATCGCTTATTTCCTTAGAGAAAGATCTGGTCAGTGTTGACATAAAGAATGTTACGAGGCCGTATGAGTGGAGTAAGGAGTCTTCCATTATGCTTCACACAACATTTGCCAGAATACTGCAGGAAGGAGGCAGAAAGGTCATCTTATTTAAAAAAAAAAAAAAAAAAGGAGTATTTGGCAAAGAAATGCTTTTGATTCATGACCGTCCTGAAGGGCAAAAGCGAGATGAAGGATCTCAGATACCAGAGTAGCATTCCAGACAATGACAGATAAGTTCAAACAAAGCTCTAATAACCTAAATTAAGATACGAATTGCCACATCTAAAATTGGTTATTAATCTAGAAGTATATTTACTAAAGTAGATGAGCCATTTGGTCCCCTCCTAAGACATGGCTGAAGTAAGTAGAGCACCCAAAATGTTGATGGAAGTGGATTACTTTTCAACAAAATAAACTGGAAAGAAGCGAAGGCAGAAAACTGATAAAACTACATTAAGTCTTTGGGTTATTGAACTGGGATCCCTATTCAGATTTACTCTAAAGATCAGAGCAAATAGACAAGAGGAGCGCAATAAAAAATAAAATATAAACCTCAGCGAAGCGCTGAAGATGAAAGAAGAAAAAATGGGAAATAAACCATTTGCAAATAACTGATCCCTAAGGCCTGGGAACTTACATGGAAGCCTTCCTGCAAACATCTGTTAAAGCTGTGGGCCGGAGGAGTCAAAAGGAATTGTGCTGGGACATTTTTCAGTGAAGGCTTCATCTGAAAGTGAGCATTATGTCAGGGCAGTTAAAGCAAGCCCTCAAAAATCACCCTTATTATTTAAATCAACGATTAATAATTTATTATTTTAGTACTTCAGCAGTTCAAGAAAATGTAAAATTTAGCTTATTTTTTATTCACCCTCTCTGCACATATTCTGAGTTTGGCACTGCTAGTGAAGGTACGGGCGCAATTATTATTCATAATAACTGTATTGCAGGATGAAATAGTAGAGAGAGAGAGAGAGAGAGAGAGAGAGAGAGAGAGAGACCCATAGGGAAAGGTAATATTCGAGTTGGAAACCTATTGTCTTAGCTCATATGCCATCGTTCCATTGCCAGAATGAACACATAGAGAGAAAGAGAGAGAAAGGTAGAACAGAGAAAATGTAAAAAAAATATGAAAGCTATATTTCGGCACTTGAGATTAGTCCTGCCTTTGTTTGAGCTGTACCCTGGACAAACATTTGAAACAAATCAAACTAAAATATTTTTAGAGCATAAAACACTTCATCAAAATTATCCCGCCAGAAACTTCATCCCACAGCAAGAGATATCTGGCAAGAAGCCAAGCTTAGAAGTGAGCTGGGTTTTAGCTTTATTCTAAGCTCTCTCCCTGCGTGGAAACTGGATTCCTTTTCCCTTACTATGGGAGTCAGAAGTAAAGACAAACTGAAGAAAACTGTTGATAAAGAAAGGGAACGAACAGGTGGGAGAACAAAACGCTGAAGAACACCACCGAATCATCAACATAAATCAAGTCCTAATAGATGATCTTTTAGACAGAACAGTCACAGTCATAAGCAGAAAATTTGACCAACAGAGCCACGTGACAGTTTTTATTTTTCTAATTGTGTTAGCTATATGATCAGCAATGACTAAAAATCCTCAAGATAGGGAAGAAGATTGCTGCTGGGCTTTGCTTTATTGAAGTCATGCTAATCTGAAGGAAATGAGCGATTTCAAGATTTTAAAGAGGTGACATTCAAGTTTTCAATGCTTTAGAGCGACAGTAAAAATTCAAGGAACAGGAAATTAATTTGCAGCAATAGAGAGAAGGATAAGTGCAGAAGTCAACAGTTTGAAAAAGAAGACGACAAAGAGGTACTGCTTTGGCTTGTTATTTGCACCGAAGGGCTAGTACTAAACACGGCGTCCCATGTTTAGTACTGGCACCTCGGAGGTGAACGTGAAAACACGAACATAGTAACATATATATAACATAACATAAAGAAAATGCAATTAAAATATTTAGAAATTTTCTATTAATTATATTCTAGCGATAAACAGTGTAGATCGCATACCAAAGTAGATTCATGACGCGTAGATGACAAGCCAAAGCAGCACCCGACTAAGTTATGAATCAGTTCGTTTACAAGCTACTTAATTGTGCAGAAATACGGTTTAGAGAAGATGCTTTCCTGGTTTAGGAAAGGGAGCGATCAAACCTACGTGTAGAAGAAGTTAGCGTTTCAAGTTAGTCTGTTTTCCTTATTTAGGAAGAATAATGAATTAACATTATAACAAAGAAGTTTTACCAAATAGAATCAAAGTTTGCATATGGAGAATTTGGAACGAATGCCGCGGTTGTAAAGAAATTCTGGGTGTATTGTTCAGGTTATCTTCTTAATTTCTTTTTTAAATTTGCAGCACTGTATTTTTTCATTTGATAAGCTATTTCAAATATTTTTGCATACGCCCTTTTGATGAGTGATGGGCAAGAAACGACTACGTGTGTTTAACTTTCTTAGGCTAGGTCAGTAATGTAATGAAAACAGCAGAAGACTTTCAGTCCTGAAGCAAAACCTCTACAGTAGTTTTGGTGGAAAGGGCGCACAGTATTCACAACGGCGAAATAATTGCTGAAAACTCGTGTATAAAGAGACTACAAGACTTATTTCTGAGTTGTTAAAATAGGCAGCTTAGCTGCACTACCAGTGACAAGTTAAAGTAAATCAGCTAGATATGCTGATACCTGATTATGAAGCTACATTGACTTAATATTAAGCTCGAGTCTGTTTATTCTGAAAGTTTTTACGACTTTGGCAACACTGCTCACTTGCCAGTCAGCACCTTGAATTCCTCTTTTGTTTTTTTTTACCGAGCTTTCTTTTCTAGTTCTACTTTTCATAGATATCCAGCATAATTCTGAAAATAAAACGAATAAGATAATTACATAAGTATCCTAATGACGTTTAGGAATTATTCAAGGTTAATCTAGGATCTTGTCAACTATTATGAACGCTGTTTGAGACAGATAGCCTGATGCAATAATCCGAGGGATTACGAACTGAGCTGTGTATCTGTTTATTCAATGTGACACAGCATTATGGAACAATGAGATCCATTCAAGGATTAACACGGTTACGATAATGAGACCCTGATGTCAACGTCCAAGCAGTATGGTTTAATATGGCTGCTAGGAGATTAATTGGCAATCGCTGCATAATATTGTTCCAACGTCATCCATCAGAAACCTGAACATCTAATTTAGAGTCTTGATACTCTTTTTTTTTTTTTTTGTGATATGAAGTTAACCAAGTGCTATTCTGTAATCATTAACATCTTACCGTCACATTTCAATGGAATAGGGATTATGCGAATATGGGTCATTTCTCAGAAGTTGTGATTAACACCAACTCATCTCAAGCCCACAGATAATTTAGTTTCGGAAACTGTCATGGATACGATTTCATCAGGTGCACATGACATGATACAATGCTGCAGTGATTATTGATTCAAACATTTCCCACTAAACGAAGACCTTGTCGTTAAGCTTGTTTCAAGGAAGTTCATGACCTGTGCTGCATTTCACATGTCCATCAACACAAAAAGATAACTTAATTAGGCAATTTATTTTACTTCTTTTCTGATCACTTTCGTATTCAAGTGAGAGAAGCGGCTCTGCTAGTCAGTACAGAGTTCTCCGGAACACAACCCTTGAAAGTACAAAAGTAGAAATTTCCAATTTTATCTGGATAGCCTTGGCCAACGTCTCTATCACCTTGAGTCTACTGCATAGTTAGCAAATAGTTTTTCTTCAAAACTGAGCGAAACCCCATTCTGAGGACACCTGTTGGAGGATTTTGAAGAAACTGGAGTAGCTAACTCATATATACCGACCGAAAAACTAGTGCGTTTTTCGGTAGCAAGGTAGTTGAAACAGTTATTCAGACGGTTTTATGAATTTCCTACACCCTTTCTAAATGTCAAAATCGATTAATAATGTACCATTTAAGCTGCATTATGCAATCCACGGTGTATTCGTGAAGTCTACTCTGGTAGTACATATACAATACCAGGATAGTGAGAACCCAGAACCACAATTACCACTACAACAGTTCTTGTAAATTTTAAACGCAGAGGCAAAGGCAAAGAAATGAAGACTCTCCTATTAAATCAAGCCTCTGCAGCCTAAGACACAAAGGGAAGGTCTCATAGGTAACATTACCTTTCGGTCGGTAACCACAAGAATGTGCCCATGATCATGTAAAAAGTTCTGTCTCAAAGAGAACCGGACTAAAGAACGGGAATTCAGTGTACTGTCGTCGAGGAAATTGTTCAAAATACTGTTGCTGCATGTCAGCGTAATATAGTATATTATAACACGAATACTGTCCTTATTTTTATTTTTCTGTACTTCTGCACATGTAGGATGAGTAGGTATGTGGCATGCACAGTATTGTTATGAAAGCCAGTGAAAATTATGCCTCCCTTGTCTAGAGCTTTTCCTGCCACGTAATGACTGGAGCCGTAAGTAAAAAAGTAAAAAATGCATCAAAATCTCTTCGGCGCAATCGAGTTTTCTGTAAAGTGTATAATGCT
The DNA here is from genome assembly GCA_039081455.1 of Macrobrachium rosenbergii. Classification (NCBI taxonomy): domain Eukaryota; kingdom Metazoa; phylum Arthropoda; class Malacostraca; order Decapoda; family Palaemonidae; genus Macrobrachium; species Macrobrachium rosenbergii. Next base: position 28,919,117 of record JANJGK010000031.1, on the reverse strand, counting down.
GTATGAGCCGCGGCCCATGAAACTTTCAGCCCCGACCCGGTTGTGGCATGTCCTATAGCGTTGCCAGACGCACGATCATGGCTAACTTTAACCGTAAATAAAATAAAAACTACTGGGGTTAGAGGGCTGCGATTTGGTATGTTTGATGACTGGAGGGTGGATGATCAACATACCAATTTGCATCCCTCTAGCTGCAGTAGTTTTTAAGATCTGAGGGCGGACAGAAAAAGTGCGGACAGACAGGCAAAGCCATCTCAATAGTTTTTTTTTTTTACAGAAAACTAAAACCATCATTTTGCTTGGCATAAAGAAATAAGTGGAAGGCATAATTCTTTAATCCTTGTGTACATTGCTTAACCATGCACTATTTCACGGATTTTATGCGTTTTAGTCTTCAGAGCGATGTCAAATTAAACCCAGTCTCTGCAGCGCATATTCATAAGGAGAACTTCATGGTTCTAGATTCAAATATCCATATTTATATGCGAAGATTTTCTCTGGAAATTTCTCTAAGACTGAATTAAACTTTTACAACTAAATTAATGATGGATGACAAGTATATACTTTTCTTATGTTTATCAAATGTATGATTGACAATATGTTTATTCTATGATACACTTAATTATATTTAGAAGAGAGCACCTTCGGTATATTCTGGTACTAAAATGGGAAACTTGAGAAAAAATACAAACTTTGTCACGAGGACAAGGCGCTAACGTACTTTGTCACAGACACGGAAACGTTTTCAGTGAAGCTGTTGAGAGAGGAAAAAGAGATACTTCAACGTATTTATTCCTCCTCGTTGCGAAATGTAAAACAGAGCTTTTTCTGCATCGGCATGACAATACTCATATGAAAAAGAAACGCCATATCTGATATTAATGCTGCTTTCCATGAATATTGCATACGTGCGTACGCGTCAGCACATTACGTATTAATAGTGATATACGTAAGTATGCATGCCATTTAACTTTAGCGAAAGATAAGCTGTGTCATGCACCAGTTTTTGATATGGGGAAGTAAATAGGAATGCGTTCCTCTTAGTGAGATCGTGTTTGGAAAACTCTTCTTGAAAATCATCGTCACATTTATGATAGATATGAAGCTTGATTATTATTCCCCGACTGAGGAGCAATAAGATCAAATTTATTGAGATAATGACGTCATACTCTACAGGAAATTCAGTAATTATCCCGAAGTTCCAACGCACGAAAAATACGATTTGGTTAAAAAGGTACATAGAAAAAATCATATGAAGTGCAAATAAAATATCTAAACTCAGTTTTTTTTACCGAGGCGCATTGACCCTCACTCGCGTGGGTGCCCTTTTAGCTCGGAAAAGTTTCCTGCTAGCTGATTGGTTGCAAGTATTTTGTCCGAATAGCATCATTGTTTTCAAATAATTACCAAGTAATTTTAATCGAAACTTATTTACTAACCTAAATTTCTCCCTCAGATATATGTTTTGTCAATAAATAATGTTAACGAATAAAGAGATTATAAAGTATTGTGATGGTAAGTCTAAATTTAATAACAACACCCGCCGAAGTCAATAACTAGAGCTTGTTTTCGGATGCACGCTGCATAATTTTTTACTTTTCACATATTTTAACACCAATTTGGATAAATTACACTAAGCATAAGAAAAAAATGTTATCAATTTTCTTTGAATACCAAAATCTACTAAAAACCTGGAATTAATAAAACTCACTATTGGTGAAAACTTCCGGGGAGGTAAAAGGAACAGCCTGTGGCGGCCTGGCGGGAAAACTATCCCAGCTGTGTCATTGCAGCATTTTCCTGATTTATGTCATTGCAGTTTTTTCCTGATTTATGTAAGTGTTGAAATCAGTGTTATGTTATTGAGATTACTTTAATGGCTATATCTGCAATTAAATAGTTTCTATGCTTCTTTTTGTAGGTGCACACTAATAGAAATATATTTCGCACAAATTAACAATTTACTCTTTCATGGAAGTTACAGCAGACAATACGAGATAAAACTTTTTATTTTCTTATTTTGCGTTCTGTTCAGGACACATATAAGGTTAACACGAGTTTCTGCGGATATTTTGAGAAGTAAAAGAATATGTGACTGAGTAGAAAATGCACTATACACATATATTTTAAGGATTAGTAGGCTATAGGCGTCTACTGTCAAATACCGAGGCAGGGATGGAAGGGAGAAGGAAGGGTATCGCGGTTGTAACTCGGTGAAATTATGAATTCGTTTAATTGTGATTTTTACGCAATTTATGGAACGTTACAGTATCCTCAAACCGAAAATAGTGCTATTAATAGAATCTATACCTTTACGACAAAATTAGCAAACCCTTTCTATACGGACTTACATCATAGGCCTACATACGCCTAGCCTAACTTATATCAAGCATCAACTACAGTTTACTGTTACTCCTTACCTTAAAGTTAAGCAAAATTTATTGCAATTGTCAAAAAATGGTGTTAGACACATAGACATAGGATAGCCTAGTTTGAAATGTGTGCAACAAATAAAGCCATAATAAGGGAAGTACATTATTATTATGTAAAAGAAAAAATAGCCTCTTCATATTTATCACCATATTTATCATAATAATATAACAAAAGGCTTCAGCACAAAAGCCTATAAAAGATGATATTTATCTGAAAAGTTTTCTTGTCCATCAACATTTGCTGGCATGTGGATATCATATGAATAACTAGGTCTACCTATCCAGGTAATTTTATCTAAATTTTATCTAAAGCCACAGGCTGTTCCTTTTACCTCCCCGGAAGTTTTCACCAATAGCGAGTTTTAATAATTCCATGTTTTTAGTAGATTATGTTATTCAAAGAAAGTTTATTATAACATGTTTTTCCTATGCTTAGTGTAATTTATCCCAATTGGTGTTAAAATATGTGAAAAGTAAAAAAATTATGCAGCGTGCATCCGAAAACAAGCTCCTGTCGTTGACTTCGGCGGATGTTGTTATTAAATTTAGACTTACCATCACAATACTTTATAATCTCTTTATTCGTTAACATTATTTATTGACAAAACATATATCTGAGGGAGAAATTTGGTTTAGTAAATAAATTTCGATTCACATTACTTGGTAATTATTTGAAAACAATGATGCTATTCGGACAAAATATTTGCAACCAATCAGCTAGCAGGAAACTTTTCCGAGCTAAAAGGGCACCCCTGCGAGTGAGGGCAAATGCGCCTCACTAAAAAAAAAAAAAAAAAAAAAAAAAACTGAGTTTAGTGTGCTCTGTCCAATTATTATGAGCAAATACTAAACATTGTTCGGTCCTGAATGTATGCAGCGAATAATGAGGGTAACACAGGAGTCACTGGTTTTTAGGAATAATATATCTCATATAAATACTGGAAACAGTTCCGATTAAAGGAATATGTTCCAAGCTTTCTGCTAGCGAACTCCCGTCCGGTAGAAAATCTTCAATACAATTCAAGATCATTTTTAGTTCCAAGTTCAGTCGATTCTAAATTAAGTCGGTGAGTGTTCTTTGCATCAAACTGGCTCTTTTTTCAGAAGTTTAATCATCATAAATTCCGCAGTAGATGATATAAATTCTGTATGTATCATTGACAATCAATAAAGCAATAAAAAGCCAAAACTGCATAATATGGCAGTAAACCCTGCAATGCATGAGAAGTCCTCAAGAAGATGATCATGAATCAGATATACTAAGTGGGAGTCCATGATGCTTAACTTAGCATTGGAAGTTCTTTGCTGACACCTTTCGGTTCCAGTTGCATTGCTTTCTGCCTTTTACAGGGGCGTCATTTCAGATTTTTATTGTGGGGGGCAAAGACGGTTTGGTGAGCGAAGCGAGCCCAATCAGCTGGGTTTTTTTTTATTTTGAGCTATTTTATGTGCTTTTTGAAGCACATAAAATAGATAGATAGATAGACAGATATAACTTAATGTGATGACACATTTGAGTTTCGGTAAGAAAAATGGAAAACCAGCTGCTTTTACTTCTTGGGGCTTGGGGGAGGCGGGGAGTGAGGGTGGGCAAGTTGAGGCTTGGGGGGTTAACTTGAGTCTTGGGGAGGCGTTTCCCCCCCTAAATGACGCCCCTGGCCTTTTACTTTTCACATTTCCTTTGGTTTCTTCTTACTTAGCCGTCCGCCTTCTTTGAGCGTACTTTCCTTCAATTTTTGGCACCTTTTAAGAAAAAACATTTCCTATAAACTTAGGAATAAGAGGAAGTTATGTGGTTAAGAATACAAAGTGTAAAATGATGTAATCTGTTCGAACCAAACAAACAAAAAATTTCTGGATTCATTCTTTAAATCTTCAAAAACATCATTTATTCTATTTTTAAGAAAAATCTAATTGAAAAGATTACAAACTTGCTATATCTTAAACATTCCTCATCTGACATGAAAGCAAATTACTTATGTATTCAGATTTTTACTAATTAATATGCTGCTGTTTTATTTTCTTATTTATTTATCTACAGTATTTATTTTTGGTTCTGTAGATACTCAAGCATAAAATTGAGAAAACGCTTCGCAGACTTTAAAATAATACGTCTGAAACCACAACCACAAACATGTATTGTTTGGTTGTCGTCAATGGAAAGACGAAGTGCCCAGATTTTCCGAACATTTTTCAGTAAGCGTTGGTATCCTTCACCTCGAATCGCAGGATCTTCCTCTGAAACTTCCCCTTGTCTGTCATGATTCAATATATGCCATTTAAGGCATTCAAAGAGTTTTTACTGCGCGCTGGAGGGGAGATCTCATTCTCGCTTTGATACGGGGGGCTTTGTGATACAGGCCAGGTTATGCGAATGGGGAAAGATGGTGTTATTGCAAATTGTGCGATGTTTCAAATCGAAAAAAATCTTGATAATCTCATCCATGTATGGCAAATTATTTATCTGCTTATTGAGTTATTTCTCAAATGACTTTCCAGTTGTACTTACACAGGTAATGTACGATAAAAAAAAACGACATGAGTAGTTTTTCATATACCGGATGTTTTTAGAGAAAAATTACCATCGTGATATACTGTACTACAGAGTACTGACATTTTATTTAAGCTATTATTAATTGGGATGTTAATTACTGGACGCTTTTGAAATATTTTTTATTGACTACTGAAACAATAACCAATCAAATTCTCCCCCTATCTCTCTCACTCAGTAACTCTAGAGTTAATTACCACGTGACGTTAATGAGCGTAATTTTTCGTTCCAACTTCTGATGTCACCAATATTGCCACTTCCGGCGTTTTTGAAGCACATAATTAACAGACAAAGACTTGGTTCCAATATCGTAGGATTTTTTTGGGGTGGGAGCGGGCGGGGGGTGATTGTCTTTGTCTTAGGTGAAGATCAAATTATATCACGAGATTCAGTAGAGTCAAGTTTTTCTTTCAGGAGTATCAAAGATAATTTAGGATCTAATCTTCTATTGGCAATTGAAGAAGTTTAGAATAAAAAATCGAGCTGCAGTTGTGGTAATTTCTTTTTTTTAGGCAGTGGTGAGGTTGCAACTTTAATCACCGCGGCTGCAGCACTAAAAAAAAAAAAATTCACGGCGGAAGTATCTTTAGGATTGTAGAAAAAGACAATGTTTAGATACATCAAACAACAGTGATGCCTACTGCGTCAAGTAATTTGTAGTGAAAAGTGTCAATTGACAGCCACTCCAAAGTCAGATTAGGTTTCTCTCTCTTTTCATTTCCTTCACTGTTAAACAGTCGAATCACAGATCTTTCTGGCAGCATGACTGATGCCGATGTTCGGCAGTTTAACAGTCCCTGTGATTTCTTTTAGATAGAGAATTTTTCACACTTGCATTGCTTTATATAGTTGAAGATATTTTGCTTGTTCGTTTCCTTTTATTCATTTGAATGTTTCTTTTCTTTTCCTTTTCTACATACGAGCATTCCACCTTGTGAGAGCTTGCTCCGTAAGTCAGTGATATTAGGATCATATCCTTTTAAAATCTCAAGAATAATGAGCGACCCCTGCAGACTAGATGCGAGTAGTGACTGACATAAGCAATCTCTTGTATACCTATGCTCAGATTCTGTGCGCAGCACCCTGTGTAAATGATATAACTAAATCTAAACTAAAAGAAAGCTTTGTCCACATGGACTATGTTTCAGATGGAACTTACTGTAATTCTTTAAGTTGGTCTCGCTCTTTCAAGGAATACTATGATTAGTCTCTCTCTCTCTCTCTCTCTCTCTCTCTCTCTCTCTCTCTCTCTCTCTCTCTCTCTCTCTCTCTCTCTCTCTTTGTAAACTTATGATATTCTTGTGACATTTTGCCAGAGGATATTTTCTGAATCAGCAATCTCAAATAGGAGTATATGATGCTCATTGATCATACGTCCTCCAGAAACATGCGCTTTGATTTACTGAGCTTATTTCATGCCATGTCTTTCCAATAAAAGTCAAGTAGTTTGAGCTCGAGCTCTTGAAAATGAGTCTAAAAGCTACGAAGACGTTTTCAAGCGCTTAATCTGCAACGCCCAATTTACAAAGTTGGCATACAATGCGTCTTATGTTAAACTAAGTCAAGGGTAGCGCTAAGTTTAACTGGAGCCGGTCTGAGCACATACCCATCGGGATCTTTCCTGGATAGTGACCCCCAGGGTTTTAACTCTGTATGTATCCACCTTTTTTGGCTTGTTTAATACAGGCCCGTTGGGGATAACCGTAAAAACATAAACAAAAGACTATAAATATCATAAGAAATATTAGTCCTAGATAACGACCCCCGAACTTTGCTGGGGGTCACTATCTAAGAAAGATCCCCCACTGTTAGGGTAGTCTTGGATGTGTCTAGTTGATCAAAGAGATTCGTAAGTGACTAGGTGCCTCCTGCATACATTCTGAATTTATGCATAATCTTGGATACATAAATATGGTTTAAAGTTCAGCTGATCATCAGCGTTAGAGAACAGCAGAAGGGAAGTGATCAGTCTGACATTATTGTATTCGGCAATCAAGCTATCTTTTAAAACAAGCAGACTATCACTTCATTAACACATAAGGAAATATGTTTGTTTTGAGGTAAAATTACTCAATAAAGCAACTGTGTTTACGGAAATTACCTCAGCAAATGAATTAAAAAAGTAATGAGGACACTCATTTGAATCTTCTCTAACTAAGATTATAAGTGCACTGACAGCCAATGGGTTTTAAATGTCGCTGAGAAGGTCAAATTTGATAAGAAGTGAATCAGAATTACACGAATGAGGAATCTTAAAAGTGGACGAAAACTAATTTTTCTTGAAAGCTTTAGGGTTAGTCAGTAGTTTCCCATCATACAATGATGTGAAAAGGATAGATCTTGTTCTTAGTCCAAGAAAGGTTTTAATGCACTCCAACAATCAATTACTGTAACATACACTAAAGCGACCAATCCACGGGAGGGGAGATGTGAGCGGTTCAAGCTAGCCCGACTCACTACCGGTCCCAAACCCGGAGAAGTAGGGAGAGTTGCAGACAGGGAGGTCATCCGTCCATGAAAAAGGCTAAGAGACAATCACAGATAAAGTCCATCTCGGAGGTTTCAGCAAAAACTCCATCTAGCCAAATCTGGAATAAGATCAGGAAATTGCAAGGTAAATACACTCCAAACCCAACCGATACTAAAGGTGGAGAATGGATATATATCTGATCCTCAAGAAGTGGCCGAGATGTTTGGCAAGCACTTTGCCAAAGTATCTAGTGCAAAACAGTACTCTCCTGAATCTCAGCAAATCCGAAATTTTACATCAATAGTTCCACCTCAGTCCAATAATACAGAGGCTTTCAATACACCTTTCACCATGGACGAGATGCTGGTTGCTTTAGCTAACTCGTCATCCGTCCATAAAAAAATGCCAATTAAGCCGAGAAGAAGGTCCCTACAATTAGGCAAAAACGAAACTCACTAAATTAATATATTAGCACTGTATAATCATGAGAAGGGCAGTATAAAAGGAGTTGTCAGTTAGTTGGAAGAGAAAGAAGGTCCAAACTAGGCCTCCTACTTCCTTTTCTACCTTACCATACTTACGGCCACTTAAGGCAAGGGCCCGTGGTGGCATAAAGCCCCCTTAATCTAAACCAATCAACCATCGTCGAATGGACTACATCTCTCATCATAAATCTGTAATTATAATAAACATCAGGCACCTGAAACTAGTTCACATCATGACACCCCCAACGATGAAAGTGCCTAAGTTATAATTAACACTCTTACCCCTTCACAGTAAATTGAAAAATTTTATATTTTACAAATGAGATGAGCATTTTCTTAGCAGTTTTCTTAATTAGCATATTGAAAGAAAAAAAGAGGTTGTCATGTCTGTACATGGCTTTACAAATGTTACTTCGAATGTCATTTAGATATAAATGTTTTCGTTACTGTTTGTTAAGCGATGCATCATTTCTTATTTTTTATAAAATGCTCAGTGAATCCCTTTTCTAATATGTATATATCATTATTTCCTTATGAACATTCTTTTTATTAAAGCTCTTGCTGTTCCTCTCAGCAGGCGTCTTTTTTTGATACATCAAGCCTCAGTTTGGTGTTAGAAGCTTCCAAATTTCTAGGGATCCTGAAAATACTGGCACCTTGTATTTAAACTTCCCTGAGCGTGACTAGTATTTTACCCAATACGTAACTTGTGGACGGTGAGAATATATTTCTTTGACTTCCTTACTTACAAGACTTTACAAGTTATCTTTGATTTGCCGGGGAACTTCATTTGTTTTTATTATTATAATAATAATTATCGTGAAGTCTATCCTTCAATTTATAAATGGTTTTACTTTTGTTCTTGTGTAAAATAATGCTACAATTTGGCTATGAAAATCAAGTTGCCTTATAATTATTCAAGTTTTTTTTTTTAATCATATGAGACCTTAGTTTCTTATAGCAATTTCAAAATTATCTGGTTTTGTTTTACAACAAAGTTGACTTGATAAATTTATTCTGTAACTTTGTAAGCAGATTTGATAGAGTTTTCGTCTTTGTATTAAAATCAAAACTTTACCTGGAGCTTTTTAAAAAGATTATAATCCACATGTTTAACAATTCCCACCCAAGCTTGCTCCAGAATGCATTTACTTAGTGCACAGCCGAAGCATCGCCGACAAATAAGATGAAGATTGTGTATGGTCGTTAAAATATTAAGCGAAGCACGTCCAACTCTTATCTAGTGTGATCTTTGTGCGGTTATGACGAAGAGGAATCTACCTCTAGTGTACAACTGACTGTTTGCTCTATATTTTCAGTCAGTATTTACATATCAGATTAACACTCATGGCATCCATTGTATCTTTATAAATGTCCATTTTTTAAACTTTATAAATGCAACCAGTCTGAAAAACAATATTTGTAGTGATATGTTTTCTTCAGTTTCAAAATATTGATATGCACTAGTTAACAACACTAACATTTTATTTTGAAAATGAACAAAAATAACATAGCTGCTATTTTATAAACAAAATACAGCATCAGTTTAAAATTTGTACAAAGGAAAATAATCATTCTTTGGCAAATGACTGTATTACACAGATATGCACGACTGCGGTGGAAGTAGTTACAGGTAATATTTATCAAGTCAGCTTACTAAATTATTACAAATGGGTACAGGAAATGAGTCCTGCCTTCTTGCAAAGCAGCTCATTTTGAGCAGATTTTGCTCTTTCCAGACGGCAGTTCCCGATGACCCTGAGGCGTTATTCAACAATTAAGTTTCTCTGGTGCTTCAGTAACATTAACTCGTATCACATTCTTTGTTGAAGTTCCCTCTGTAATTACAATATTAAATTAAGATAAAAGATAATGTTAAAAAGCACAATCCAGTCAAATAATTATAATTTTTGTGCAGTGTTAGATTTTTATGTTAGACGTTTACAGAGCAAAAATGAAATCAGATTTCACTAACTATGGTTTAAATCCTCCAGTGAGATGACCTTGCTTTCAGACTGGTCTTCCAGATCAGGGTGATGCATCTCGATGAACAATACGTAGATGCCCACTCCCAGAATGGCGCCTATGTGTGGAGCAACTATCGGCACCCACCACCAAGGTATGCCCTCCCGAGTGCTGGCCCTGAGATTAAAAATTAATAAAAACATACACAAATCAATCAACCAGCCAATCAATAGTGGCATTACGAAAATCGCAGAATGAGCGTTTTTTGCGGCAGTGATATGAAATTAGAGGTGGCTTGTTCATTGCCTAAGATGAAACGCTTACAGTGCTATTACAGTTATTGTTGCTGGTTTTTGTTCAATATGATGCTCGTGAGTTTTCCGTTTGCGTTCTTTTTTTATGCAACTAGTTAAATATCTCCTAACTCCCTTGAAAGATGACTGTAGAAAAAAAAGAAGAAAAAATCTCCTTTGTTGCGCATGGCGTTTGTTACTTCGGAGCTGTGAATGGTCGATTTTCATTTCTTAGGATTATCATTTCAATTATTATGCTGAAAGATATTGAATTTTACTTAGCTTTAAGATTTCCGTAAGCCTTAATGCTCTCAGGCATTTCCCTAAACGGCCTGTTTTCCTTCCAAACCAGTAACGAAATTTTTTAGAGATGAAATTAATAGAATTTTCTCTCTATAAAGCGCAATAGAGTTATGTAAGCCTCTTAAACTAATGCTGTCCTTAGGAACCCAGAAGCTCAGCCCAAGACAAGGGAGTGTTGAAACTTTGTGAGGGAGGACAATATTAGCTAGCGCAATAAAATTTGGACGTCAGCCTTTTTCATATTTTTTGGTCGTAGATTTAGTCTTTATAACGAAAGTCCGTTGCTTGAATAACTTCCTGTATTCTGTGAAACATCTCTTAATGTCTGTACGTGTAAAAAAGGCAGATCTGTAATACTATGTTGGAGAAAAATTACTCGTAGATTTTTATATCGATAAATGAACATGGAGACTGATGAAGCTAACACACACACACACACACACACACACACACATATATATATATATATATATATATATATATATATATATATATATATATATATATATATATATATATATATATATATATATATATATATATGTATAAATATATATATATATATATATATATATATATATATATATATATATATATATTTAAATATATGTATATATATATATACATATATACGATAATCTCATTTCACCAGTGACAACACACTGTCGACTTCTTTAGAAAATTAAATTGCTTCCAGTAAGCCGAACGTCAAAAATTCATCCTCCAGACTCACGTGAAAGGATCATCCCCCCACCCTGCAATCAGCGTGAAGAACCTAGGAGCGAGGTCCCTGGCGGGATTAAGAGCACATCCACAATTGAAGCCGAAACAGTTCCCCATGTTGAAAACGAGTAATCCGACGGAGAGAGGGATTAGGTGCTTGGGCACCTCCATGTTCCTGGCGTCTATGATGGCGCACACGCAGACCAAGAGGGCAGCCGTAGCCAGGACCTGAAATGTAAGTTTATTGCTTTTAGTCAGTGGTTCCAGAGGGCATTTACTTTCCAGTCTCTCTAAACAAGATGAAGTCTACCAGAGCTGACCATCCACGAAATATATACCAGTTTCGTTGCTTGAGTCGACAAGGACAAAACGCATTTTTTCAGAAAATGGGGCCGAGTGTATGACTTCGCTTCTACACTTCTCATAACTCAATTTCTACTCTGCAAATTCTGGACTATTATTCATAGCAGGTTAAAAGATTCAGCTTTGAAAAGAAAGATAACGTGAAAGGAAACTGGCCCCTTGAGAGCCTTAAGACTAGAAATTCTAGATTAAAATAGGTGGTGGGGAAATTGGAATAGGAAACAGGAACGTTTAGTGTTCGTTCGAGATTAAAACTCGCTCCACAAAAGCCATTTTGCTTGTTACGAAATTTCTCTGTAACTGTACATCAGCATACAGGAGTCCAATCATCTTTTCCTCCTTTTTTTCATGACAAAAAAATTAAACTAACAACAGTTTTGGAAATTGCGTCAAAATAGTTTTACAACGACGGTAGAATAATTAGTTTTCATACTTCAGAATCTTTTAAAAGCTAGACCTTGACATTTAGAATAAGTTCATCTAAATCACATGAGCGCAATTCAGTTGCAAATAAATCATATGCCTGTTTCTTGCTGTAATGTTGCTGTCAATAAAAAAATTCTTTTCAAGTTAGGTACAAAAAGGCGCTGTCGTTTTCTGTTGCAGTATTCACATAATGAACAAATAAATCCTTTGTTCTCTGTTCTGGTATTCGCAGTGTTTTCTGTAGCTGAACTCTCCCTAGTTTTACGTCCCGAAGTATTAGTCTATTCTGCATTGCTAAGTACAAATAAAAAAAACTTTTCTAGCCTATCGCGCGTCTCATCGATGCTTTAGTTTGTCCGTTTCAGATCATGCTGGGCTCAAAAATATACAGAACTACCGAAAATTGCTGCCTTTAGGTTCGTTAGTATTATGGTCGCAAATACAATAGATAGAAAATAAACAAGTAAAAAATGTGCAGAAGTTTCTTCGGTGCAATCGAGTTTTCTGTACAGCATATAATGCTGTATGAAACTCTCAGCCACGGCCCATGAAACTCTCAGCCGCGGCCTATGAAACTTCATCCATGGCCCGGTGGTGGCCTGTTTTGTTGGTACCTATAGCGGTGCCAGACGCACGATCATGGCTAACTTTAACCTTAAATAAAATAAAAACTACTGAGGCTAGAGGACTGCAATTTGGTGTTTGATGATTGGAGGTGGATGATCAACATACCAATTTGCAGCTCTCTAGCCTCAGTAGCTTTTAAGATCTAAGGGCGGACAGGAAAGGTACGGACGGACAGACAAATATCCATCTCAATAGTGTCCTTTTGCAGAAAACTAAAAGCAGCGTGAAAACGGGAGGAAGTTCATAAACTGCGGAATTGTGGTTCCGCTGGGTAATGTTCCTTTCATTGGTCTTGCTGGTTGAAATTTATTTGACTCTTTTACTTCTCAGTTGCCATCGGCGTAGTTTTATTTACTCACTTCTTTAGTTGTTATTATCGTTCTCTCCTTTCCAATTAATTCTCTTATTTGCCTGTTGTTCTTATTCTATATTATAGGTGTATTTTACTCCATAGAAGCTTACTTGCAGGTTAATGGTCACTTCGGCTCGTCAATAGGAATTTGACCATGTCAGGAATATTGGAAACTAATAACGGTACAATTCACTGTGCACATTACTGGAAAATATCTAATATAGTAAATAGACTTTTTCGTTCAAATTACAGTCGTTTATTATCTTCTCTATCACCATAAAAATGATATGATAGTCACTGATACTTAATTTCTAAATTAGATTTGCAAATCTCTGCTAGTGAAGATTGTCAGTTTATTTCGGATTCTTCGCTTTAGTCCTGATCATCGTAAGCATCAACTGTCTGTCTCGGGTGGCTATATATATATATATATATATATATATATATATATATATATATATATATATATATATATATATATATATATATATATATATATATATAGATATATATATATATATATATATATATATATATATATATATATATATATATATATATATATATTAGTTTTTTCGCAATCCGTTTCAGTAACATTACTTAGTGTGGTAACATTTCTATTTCAAAAGCGAATAGAGCTCTGGCGATATCATTCGTTTGTGCAAAATTGATAAGTCGAACAAATGCACAATCTGCCGCGATCGAAGGTAATTGATCTGAAAAGGAGAAAAGCAAAAAAACTGATAGAACTGATGCTAAATTTGCTCAGTGTCTCACGGAAATTTAAGCTCAATTCGTATTCCAGAGAATGGTGTAGATATTTTACACATCATTAAGAAATGGCAGTGAAAACCACCAGTTGAATTCTTTAAACCTAATAATTGGTATTTTCTTTTTACCTGAAAGAAACTTCAGATCAAGAAAATGCCTGTAAATGCACAACATTAAAAGAGAAAATAAATATTTCTTAACTTACCCTAAGTTTTTATTAAGATCTAAACAAGATTATACGACTCTAACATTTCATAGTCACGTTATTTTAATTTTATTCAGTAGATGAAATCTATTCATATGGAACAAGCCCATGGGGCCATGGACTTGAAATTCAAGCTTCCAAAAAATATACTAGTTTCAACATCCTACTGCTGACGCCACACCGCGGCAGTAACTGATCATGATACAAACCAGTGATTTTTTTCGTCGCCTTGGGGGAGGCGCGAACTCACTACATCTGAGTGGCATGCAAGACACTAACCACTATACCAACGAACATCTTTCATTCAACCCAAAGGCCTCTTATAGTAACCCCTTTCAAATCTTTCTCAGCTGAACTGCAGCACCTTTACACACCTGATCTCCAAACCCATTGGCGAACGAAAGGAATCCAGAGACCACCGTGCCGTTATTGTTTGTCATACTGCCCGGGTACGTTGCCCAGATACCCGCCGTTGCCAGACTCCTGGATGGTTCGTAATGATGAAGAGCATCTGTTAAAAGATAACTGTTCTGTGAATTTAGGTAAGGAGTTTGCAGTCATTCTCTAAGACTGTCATTTTGTATGTTCCTAATTCAAACGCCCTGTAAGTTCATTCACATCAAGACACTGCATATGTCCTAGATTAAAATGAACACCATAAATTACTTTCGAGATTAAATTACATATATCTAGTTCTGACCTCTGTTTATATTAATTCATGAAGCTCTTTATTCGTAACCAATATCAATTATGCCTATCAACTAAGAAACCCGTTTGATCATTGGAAAGTGGTGGCAAATCAATTTTTAAGCGCATGATACTCAATCTCGGAATTTTCAGTGACAAACTGTGAATCTTGTGGACAATATCATTTTCAATGAAAGTTTCCGATCGGGTCATTATATAAACAAAATTAATGCAATGTTAACAAAAGGTGAAAAATGTAAATCTTAAACAGATTTCACTACATGCCAAGAGAATTAAGATGTAATAGTGGTTAAAAAACACCAACATTACTGATAAAGAAAATGTTTTTTTAGAATCTTTAAGATTCAGGTTTAGCTCTGAACGTTAGTATAAGTTAATTAGGGAAGAAAATTGACTTTCAACTTGGTTACCTGGTCAGGGAATAAAAGGTCCAGTTAAGCGAAGGCTCATTGGTTAAACGACAAACACATACAGACTACTGTAGATATTACAACACCAATCTCAAATTTCCCAACTTACCAAAATAAATAACGTAAACAAGACAAGAGGCAAAGAAGGCCCCAGCATATTGACCCAAAAGATATACGGGTACTTTGATCCAGGGCAGCTTGTCCCAAATGGCGAATGCCAAGGTCACTGCCGGGTTGATGTGCCCGCCCGAAACCCCACCGCTAGTCAG